>JAKSZU010000012.1:32741811-33074311 GCA_026018925.1 Tupaia tana
TCTTCCAGCAGAGCTCAAAAGCAGCCCGTAACACTTCCTTGACACAGTGTTCAGAACACGACTGGCAGTCGCTCAGAATTACGAATGAAATGAAATTTATTTGCCTCCCCAGACAGAGGTTGTTATAATCAACGTTTACAGCAGCCTTGTGAAAGTTGGTATTAGTGCCCTATTCTCCAGGTGGGAAAGTTGAGACTCTAAAAGTTTAACAAACTACTCATAATCACAGTTAGGTTGAGTGAGGATTTAAATGCAGGCCTGGGGCCAGCAGGTGGTATGGAGTTTAAGGTGCTGGATCCCATCTGCCAGCTCCATGATTTTAGTCCTGAACCCTGAACCCTGAAAAACAGACTAGGGGGACCAGCAGTTAGCGTAATGGCTATGTCTCTGGATTCCCATGTAGTCGACTGCGGTTCGAGTTCCGGACCCGGTGGCTTAAACTCACACTGGGCACGTGTGTGTGCGTGCCCAAGATCCCGAGAAGAGAATGGAGGAGAAGGGATTGTGGCGTGGCCATCCCCCCGGGGGGTGATTTCTCGCTTCCTGTCTCTTTGTCTCTTTCTGACGAGTGCATGCGCCCTATAGCAAAACCTCTTCAAAAAAAAAGAAAAAAGAAAAGGAAAGAAAAGAAAAACGCACTGGGCATGTGTACATGCATGCCCAAAGTCCTGAGAGGACAATGGTGAAGAAAGGATTACAGTGTGACCGTCCCCCAGGATGATTTCTCCCTTTCCTTTGCTGTCTGTCTCTCTTTGGCGAGTACATGAACCCTACAGCAAAACTTAATAAATAAATAAATACATAAATGTAGGCCTGGCTAACTTTAAAATGTGTTCCCTCTGTTTCTATTTTGTGATACCTGTGGTTCTCTTAGTAAACGCACCCTTAAAATGCTGGTCACTGATTGTCTATAAAAACACTTGGTGTTTCCTTAAAGTTTATTCAGTATATACTTCCTGGTATGTTTCTTTTTTAAAGAAACAATTTAATTCTGTGTGTTTCTTCAGGTTAAAAATTAGTCTTTGCCCTCATTTTACTTATCACGTTTTAGTTTTGAAAATTTTTAACGTTTAAGTTTGTTCACTGTGGTCACTGTTGTACAATAGATCTTTTGAAATTATTCCTCCCATCTAGCTGAAATTTTGTATTCTTTGACCAATATCTCCCCAAAGTATGGCCACTCTGCTCTCACTCCTAAGCTTCTGTTAATCACCATTCTACTAAATGGAATGTGTATGTTCCTTAACTACATTTTAAGCTCTTACAGCTTTAAAAGCTGGTCTTAATTAAAAGTTAGGCCATAGTGACTTCTGGGACCAGCAGGTGGCATAGTGGTTAAGGTGCTGGATTCCCATGTGGGTGACTGAGGTTCGAGTCCCGGACCTGGTGGCTTGAAGCTCACACTGGGTGTGTGTGCACGCCTGTGCAAAATCCTGAGAAGAGAATAGGGGGGAAGGGATTGCAGTGTGGCTATCCCCCCGGGGGGTGATTTCTTGCTTTCTGTCTCCCTGCCTTTTTGTGTCTCTCCAGTAAGTGCACACACCTTATAGCAAAAATCTCTCTCAGAAAAGAAAAAATAAATAAATAGAAAAGGAAAGAAAAAGAAAAGAAAAGAAAGAAAGAAAATAATGACTTCTGGTTTGGGCCTCGCTTCTCTCCTTTGGTGGTGGCTGCCTTCTGGCTGGCCTCCCAAAGCCCTGCTGTGACGCGTGTGACTACTTGGCCCTCCCTGGATAGAGTGTGATATTAAGTACTTGCTTATCTTTCATTTGGAAGTGTCTGCATTTCATGGAAGATGGTGCTTCTTTCTATTACAGAGCTTTAAACCTGCTAGGCAGATTTTCTGACCATTGAAGATGGCCTTCGTTTTTTTTTTTTTTTTTGGAGAGGTTTTTGCTATAGGGCGCATGCGCTTGCCAGACAGACAAAGAGAGACAGAGAGACAGAAAGCGAGAAATCACCCCCCGGGGGGGGTGGCCACACCACAATCCCTTCTCCATTCTCCTCTCGGGATCTTGGGCACGCACGCACACGTGCCTGGCATGAGTTTAGAGCCACTGGGTCCGGGACACGAACCGTGGTCGACTACATGGTAGTCCAGCGACATAGCCATTATGCTAACTGCTGGTCCCTGCCGTTTTTTTTTTTTAAGAAAGATTTTTGCTATAGGGTGTGTGCACTTGCCAGAGAGACAGACAGAAAGTGAGAAATCGCCCTCCAGGGACGGTGGGGGGATAGCCATGCCCTTCTCCTTTACTCTCCTCCTGGAGGTTCTGGATGCAGACACATACACTCCCGGCATGAGTTTCAGGCCACCAGGTCCAGGACTCAGTCCATAGTCAGCCATGTGGGAGTCCAGTGCCTTAACTACATCACTTGCTGGCCCTTCTCTTTTCTCCTATAAGATGAAAACTTCTTGAGACTGGTTTATAATTTTGATTATGAATTTGTGATTGCAGACTAATATTATTCAGTTCAGGAAAAGATACAGGTAACCAGGAGCGTGGTTAATTTTACCTTCTTAGTAAAGACAGGAAATGCGGATGTCAGGTTAGTATTCACAGGAATGTTTGCTGCTGGCTTTGGCTCCATCTGCAGCTAGAGAAAGCAGAGAGCCAGTGTTCTGTCCTAGCAATCTTTTTTGCTTTTTCCCACTTGAACCTTCATATTTGTTCTTTTAAGCCACAACTCTTTCTGATGAAGTAACTAAATCTCGTATTTCACAGCTGGGTACTTTTTACTATTTTGAGTTGTTTTTGATCTCAGTTCTTCAATTTCTAAAGCTTTATTCCTCCCACCTTTTAGATGAAGCTTAGTTTGGGGTACCACTGACTGAAGCACAGCCAGTGGCATCTGAAAGAGAGTGGTATGCAGACAGTAACTCAGTAGACATTTTTCACTTTGGGGACTCAATATTGTCATCTTTAAGCTGCCTTTTTGAAAATAGAAAACAATATTAATCTTTGATGTTTTCTCTGTCCTAAAATTTATTTTATTATTATTATTTTTAGTTGCCAGAGAGTGTACATTCTTGCCAGAGAGAGACAGAGAGACAGGTAAAGAGGGAGAAAAGTACCCCCAGTGGGGTGTGGTCCCTCCACAATTCCTTTTCCTCCATCTTGTCATCTTTGTTTTTTGGAGAGGTTTTTGCTATAGGGCGTGTGCGCTCGCCAGGAAGAGAGAGACAGAGAGACAGAAAGTGAGAAATCACCCCCCGGGGGGATGGCCACACTGCAATCCCTTCTCCTTCTTTCTCCTCTCGGGATCTTGGGCACACACGCACATGTGTCCGGTGTGAGTTTAAGCCACCGGGTCCGGGGGACATGAACCGCGGTGGACTACGTGGGAGTCCAGCGACATAGCCCTTATGCTAACTGCTGGTCCCCATCTTGTGATCTTTTTAGGATTTGGGGCATGCATATACACATGCCTGTCATACTCCTTAAGTTGCTGGGGCCGGAATTTGAATCATGGTTAACCATAGGTGGTTAGGCTTTCTTAATTACCAAACTGCAGGGCTGGTCCTGGGACCTCATTTTTAAAACACACTCTTATAGACTTACTAGGTCATGTTTTCTTTGAGATCAGAGAATGTATACAGTATGACAAAGCCTCGAAATTCCTATTTTCAGAAATAGCCATTTTATAACAACCTAAAGAACTATCTGTGGAAAATACATGCAAACTGTGGTGTCTGTGATCTCACGGGTGATTTTGTGAAATGTTGACTAGAGTAGGAAATATGCAATTGATTACCAGGTCTTTTAATAAATGGTTTGTTTTCTGCTAGTTTGTTTAGATAAAGCCAGCCTGTTTCTCAGTCTTCAAATGGTTCTGTTAAAATTGTCATTCTCGGGACCAGCAGTTAGCGTAATGGCTATGTCGCTGAACTCCCATGTAGTCCACTGTGGTTCGAGTCCCGGATCTGGTGGCTTAAACTCACACTGGGCTCATGTGCTTGCGTGCCCAAGATCCTGAGAGAAGAATGGAGGAGAAGGGATTGCGGCGTGGCCATCCCTTTGGGGCGGGGGGGGTGATTTCTCGCTTTCTCTCTCCCTGTCTCTCTCTTTCTGGCAAGTGCACACGCCCTATAGCAAAAACCTCTCAAAAAAAAAAATTTGTCATTCTCTCGTGATATTAAAATGTAATTGGAATGAGAACTAATGTTGTGTCTCCTCCTCTCTTTAGATTCATGCCCGCAACCAAAATGAAATAATTTTTGGGCTGAATGATGGCTACTATGGTGCTCCATATGAACAGAAGGTAAGAAGATTCTCTTAATGGTATGGTTTAGTTTGCTGCAGGGTGTGCTTGCAGGTGTACGAGGAAGCTGTAACCCTGGAAGTCTCTGTGTAAATAGAGTCGTGTGACAGTCACTGCAAGTTTATTGTTTAATGTGGCTTATGGTGAAAGCTTTTTAAAGGGAAAACTCATTTCTTATCGAGTAAGCTAAAAACCTTCCAGATCCCAGTTGAGATTTTGCCTTTGATATGTCTATGTACAATTATCTTCAACTGATTTTCCTTTTGGCAACTGCTCTTTTGGGGGTCTGCTGGCAGCTGCTCTGGGAGGATGTTTACCAGTGGTTAAGAATTGGGATTTAATTCCAGTGACTTCTGCTGCTTACCTAGGAAGTCCTGAGCAGATGGAGTCATTCCTGGGTTTGTCTCCTTATCTGTAGGTGGAAATAACAAATCCTACCTCCTCCTAAGTTGTTTTGGAGATTCAGTGTGCCCATGTACATTACAAGCCTGGTATACTTATAATAAATAGAATGACTGGGACCAGCAGATAGCATAATGGTTATGTCACTGGACTCCCACATGGCTGACTGTGGTTTGAGCTTTGGACCTGGAGGCTTGAAACTCACGCTAGGCGCTTGTGCTTGCATGCCCAAGATCCCAAGAGGAGAATGGAGGAGAAGAGATTGCAGCGTTGTCATCTCCCCGGAGGGTAATTTCTCGCCTTCTCTCTGTCTTTGTCTCTCCAGCGAGTGTATGCACCCTATAGCAGAAAATCTCTCTTAAAAACAAACAAACAAACAAATAAATGAATAAATCAACTAGTTCCTAGGCTCTAAATCCATGCCAAGAGGGTCTGAATCTCCAAAGCATACAACTGTAGTGATATTGTATCAATAGCACAGCGCTTGGCAATTCTTGGTGCTTAATAATATTTTATTAGTGAGGGCAGAGTGCCTGCTGTGTTTATGGTAAAATAGCAACAACTGAGAATAGAAATCTTGAGGTAATAGTATTTCTCCTGTCTTACTTTACCCCTAGGCTTGACTTTTGATATTTATTTTATGTATACTGGCAGAGTAACCAGTTCTGCTATTGAAAAAGTGCAAGAAGCAATAGACTACTGAGAATTCTTTTCTCTAAGACTTTAGGTATCTCTAAAAGCAGCAATATCTTTAGAGTCCAGTAGATGGCAGTACTTTCTCATTTTAATGGAATAAAATGAAAGGAGGATTAGAATCAAGTCAAAAGGATCAAATCGTGTTGAATGAAAGAAATTCTCAGGAGATTGAAATAGCAATTTGGTGATGAATTTCACAAAAGTAACCACATAATTTCTTCATCCCCAGTATACAGGCTGAGCTGGAAGATTTAGGGACAATGGCAGGTCTCAGCATGTATTTTAAGAACCTATACAAGTGAAAATTCCTTCTTTTGTATTTTTAAGACATGACACTTTTTTTTTTTTTTTGGAGAGGTTTTTGCTATAGGGCGCGTGCGCTCGCCAGACAGACAGAGAGAGACAGAGAGACAGAAAGCAGGAAATCATCCCCCAGGGGGGATGGTCACGCCGCAATCCCTTCTCCTCCATTCTCCTCTCGGGATCTTGGGCACGCACGCACACACTCCCGGCGTGAGTTTAAGCCACTGGGTCCGGGACGCAAACTGCGGTCGACTATGTGGGAGTCCAGCGACATAGCCATTATGCTAACTGCTGGTCCCAAGACATGACACTTTTGAGAAGAAGAAAATCTGAATTCTAATTCCAGATTTATTTTTCTTTTTAACTTTTCATAGGGCATGTGTGCTCACCAGAGAGATAGAGAACAAAAGCATCCTCCCAGGGGGTGTGGTCATGCCACAATCTTTTCTCCATTTACTTCCCCTCCCTGTTGAGATTTTAGGCATGCATGCACACATGTCCAGTGTTTTTTAAGCTGTTGGGTCTGGGATTTGGGCCATGTGCTTGGCCTTGTAGAATGAGATTTCTTAACTCCCAGGCCTTAGGACCAGCCCAAAAGACTTGAATTCTAATTCTGGGTTTATTGTGATATTTATTTGAACAAATCTCTTAACCTTTCTTTGTCTTAGGTTCTTTATATAAAAAGTAAGAAAATCAAAATTAGTTGGTCAATAGGAATATTAGAGTTATCTAGCTCAATACTCATACTTCATAGGTAGAGAAACTGAGATATGGGGAACCTCATGTCCTAATGAACTTGACATGGCAAATAAGTCTTATGCTATAGTTGATAACTTAGACCAAAGTAGAATTTTCTCTTGACCTGTACAGTTGTCCCTTGAACAGTGTGGGGGTTAGGAGTGGCAATTCCCTGTGCAGTCGACAATTGCATAAAACTTTAAAAATAGCCTTGGAGGAAGATAGGGCAACTTTTTAGTTTTTGCCATAGGGCGTGTTTATTTGTTGGAGAGAGACAGAGAGAGACAGGGGGACTAGCAGGTGTCATGGTGGCTAAGGCGCTGAACACTCCCACATGGCCAATCATGATTCAAGTCCTAGACCTGGTGGCTTGCTTTCTTACTTTCCCTCTCCCTCTCTGTCTCTCTCTGCTCAAATTAAAATAAATGGATGAATAAATAAATTAAATAATTCTTTAAAAAAAAAAGGAGAGAGAGACAGTGAGAGGGAAAGTGAGAAATCACCCCCCAGTGGGAATGGGAAGTCACAGTCCGTTCTCCTCCATTCTTCTGGGATTTTGGGCATGTATATATGCACACATGCTTGGTGTGATTTTTCAAGCCACCAGGTCCAAGACTCAAACCGTGGTCAGCCATGTGGGAGTCTAGTGCCTTAACCACCACACTACTACCTGCTGTCCCCTAGGGCAACTATTGGGTCATCTAAAAAGTCAATATGCACTTTTGCATAGAAAAACACATCCTGACTTTCCCGAGGACCCAATGTTATTATCATTATTTGTTTTATAAGAAAATTGAGTCACAGGGAGGTTAAACGACTCGCTTTAACTGTTCTATATGGCGAATTGCTCCTGCTCTTTGTTCCTTAAGCCCTTGAGATATACCTCTGTTAGTAACTGTGTCAGTAAGTTAAAATGTTTTATGCAATGGTCTATTTGTCTTCCTTTCTCAATGGCATAAACTGTGTCTTAACTTTAAAAAATATATATATTTCTTCCATGTCTCAGAGAGACAGACAGTATCCCTCTCAGAATCTTGATACTGTGACCCACCCTCAGCCTGTGCATGCCTGGTGTACTCAGGGAGGTCTCTGGATTTGAACCAGCAACTTTCCCATGTGGGACTGCCTTGAAAAGTGTTGTTTTACCACTGTGCCACCACCTAGTCCCAAATTATATCTTCACTTTGTATCTAATGCCAGGTTCAGTAGCAGGTGTCTAATAGGTGGTATACAATAAGCAGGTAGGAAATAGATGAAGGCCCAGCGGGTAGCGGGACTCCCACATGGTTGACCATGGTTTGAATCCTAGACCTGGTGGCTTGCTTTCTCACTCTCCCTCTCACTCTTTCTGTCTCTCTCTGGTCAAATTGAAACAATAATAATAAGTAAAATTAAATACATAATTCTTTAACAAAAGGAAGTAAATGAATGGGAAAGATAGTAGGACGAGTTAGTGGGAGAACTGGGATCAGATCTCTCTTTTCAGATGTATACTTTCTTCATTGTATCATGTCACCCCTGCAAAGATAATGGCTAGATGATTTTCGTCATTTAATTTCCTCAACTGATTAAATGCTGCTAGAGATACCATATTTAATACATAACAATTTAGATAGGCACATAATAGTATTTTTATGTTCAGGATGAAGATCCAGAAACCCTGAAGAATGAAGAGATTTCCATGTAGTTAACTTTATAGAACTGAGAAATTTAAAAGGTGGCTATTTCCTTCCTCTTGCTTCTCATATTAATGCATAGTAACTTGTTTCCAAAGCACGCTCCATGCAGTGCACAAGCAGAACATTCAAAAGTAGGATTAAGTGTCCCAAGTAGAGGCTGTATTTTAACAACAGAGAGCTGGATATGCTATAATTTCTGTCCAGGTCTTTCAGTACACCATCAAGGAAAAGTTAGAAAATCATAAACATAGCTTGTTCCTAGGCATATTCGGTTCAGTTTTTTAAATTTTTTTCCTGGTTGCCCCTATCCCCTGCTCCCATTACAGAATAGCAGAAACAGAGACTAGACAGAGGTTGTTGGCTTTATTTAAAAATATGTAGGTATCTGAGCTAAGTTTAAACCCAGTAAAATTTCATTCCTGAACTATTAGAGTGGGTGTGATCATCTGGTGAAAAAATCATACCAGGTGGGTACAAGCTTATAAAAACTTCCATTGCTTTCATTTACTGAGTGCCAGATACCATACCAGATACTTTTCCTGTTTTTATTTGATAGGTATAACAACCTAGAGGTAGTTATTATCTTCATTTAAGAGTGAAGTAATTGGGGCCAGCAGATGGTATGGTGGTTAAGATGCTGGACTCTCTCTCTCTCTCTCTCTCTCTCTCTTTCTCTGGGACCAGGAGGTGGCATAGTGGTTAAGATACTGGACTCTCACATGGCCAACCATGGTTCAAATCCAAGACCCAGAAGCTTCAAACTCATGCCAGGTACATGTGCATGAGTGTCTAAAATCCCAAGAGGAGAATGGAGGAGGAGGGATTGTGGCGTGACCATCCCTCTCTCTCTTTCTGTCTCTTTCTTTGGTGACCATGCACCCTATAGCAAAAAATATCTCAAAAACAAAACAAAAATAAAAATAGTGCTGGACTTTCACATGGGCAATAGTATAGTAGTTCGAGTCCCAGACCTCGTGGCTTGAAAATCACACTACGTGTGTGTGTGTTTATACCCCAAATCCCTAGGTATTGCAGTGTGGCCATTCCCCCGGGATGTGATTTCTCTCTAGTGAGTACACGTACCCTATGACAAAACCCTTTAAAAAAAAAAACGGAAAGAGTGAAGTAACCTAGAAGGAGGTATTAAACCACTGATTGATGAACATGTAGATAGTAAGTAGCTGTTCCATGCTTTGGGCTCAGGTGTGACTCATTTGAAGCCTGTTCTCTTGCCTACTGTTGCCATATGGCATCTCTACATTTATTTTTATTTACAATAGCATGTCAAAGTAACATGTTTTGGGCCAGCCCCCACTCTCCCCGACCCCAGCGGTTAAGCTCTATGCAAAGGATGCTGGGTCCCACATGGCTGACTAGTGTTCAAGTCTTGGCTCTGGCAATTTGAAAATGTGCTGGGTGCGTGTGCTCATGCTGGGATCCAATGGGATGGAAAGCTGGAAGAAAAAGGATTAAGGCATGACCAGGCCCTCTTGGGAGTGCTCTCTCTCTCTCTCTCTCTCTCTCTCTCTCTCTGATGCCCACATACTCTCTGGCATAAAAACAAAACAAAACAAAAAAAATAAAAACAAAGCAATATACCATCTTTACATTTAGCTAATGATGTGCACCGGTCAATTTCATGAGCGAGCACTTTGAATGGTATAGTGTGCTTAGTTTATAGACTTTGGGTATTTATTATTATAGAATGGGCATGCAATGCCCATGAGGCTACCAACCCACCAAAGTCCACAACAGTTCCACACATTAGTCATTATATTTGGCTTCCCTCCGAGTCTCTTCACCTCCCCCCACCCCTTTTCTCTTGGATCAAATTAATTTTTGACAGATGTTTGGAAAATCATCTTATCCTGTAATTCATATTTATAAATCCTGCTGCTGCAGTGTGGTCCACATTCTCTCTCTTCATTGAAGCCAGAGAATACTCTGGGAAAATGCCATGTTTTCTGGTATGAATTTGGAAGATTCTGTCTCCTTAGCACAGTTCTTGAGCTTTTGAGAATTTTAATACTGGAAAATTCAAATCCAAGGATAGTTCTTCATAGCCATGTTTTAGATTCTTGAGAAGTAAACCTAAACAGAACTGCAAATTTGTCTTCACCAGGGGATTCAGAGAGTTTAAATTTTTGTTTTGTTGAAAGTTTGAAAATTTGTTTTTGCTATTTCTTTTTAGATTTGTAATAAGGATATGTTGACCCTTTCTTTCCCCTGACAAGTCAATTTCAGTTTAAATGGTTTCTTCTATGAAGCTGGGAATTTTCCACCACCATCTCCCCCACCAGGGCTAGTGAACATGTCATCAGGGATGCCCTCTTTCCTGTCTCACAGTCACAGTAATTTGTGTTACATCTTTTCTCCTTATTAGAGCACATGCCTCTTTAGGGCTGAGGTTTAGGCTTTAGTCAAATTTATATATAGTCTTAGAGTTTAGCAAAGATTTTGCTTAGTGAGTATTTTCCCATGAGTGAATGATGTCCGTTAGGATCCCATTGTTACTGTGTCTGTCCTAAAATAGCCTTAACTTTAGGGACAGTGATTTCCGCAGGGCCCCTTTCGGTCCTCTCCTGGGGAAGTAGCACTGACAATACTCAGTCCACTTCCTACTTGCAGGGTGTGACTATCATTGTGATCATGCTCAGAGGGACTTTTAAATGAAGTGTGAACAGAATCTCTTCATTCTTGATGATTTTAATTAAATTTTTTTTTTCTATTTCAGGATTTAAAAAATAACACTTTTCTTTAGAGAGAGATTTTTGCTCTAGGGTGTGTGTGCTCGCTAGACACACACACACACACACACACACACACAGAAAGAGAGAGAGATATGGCCACACCACAATCCTTTCTCTTCCATTCTCCTCTCAGAATTTTGGTTATGCACATACATGTGCCCAGTGTGAGTTTCAAGCCACCAGGTCTGGGACACGAATTGTGGTCGGCCATGTGGAAATTCAGTCCCTTAACCACTCCACCACCTGCTGGACCCCAACAACGCTGTTCTCATTTCTCACTGCTCTTCACTATTTAAGGCAGAAGAAAAACATTCTCTGTTGTTTCAAACCTTGGAACAGATCTGGGGGAACATGTGCATTCTGCTCAGGTTCAGTGTTTAAGAAGGGGTCTCACCTTCTCTCCTTAACAGCATGGCCTCTGGGCTTCATCAGAGCTCAGAGCCAGAGGGGGTCCAGGGCTTGCTGATGCTTAGCAGAGATACTTGTACAATTTGACTCTGTTTAAACCTGGTTGACACTTAAAAGGTCTAAACCAATGTAAGAGCACAGGCTCTAATTCATCAGGTAGCTATTTTAGGAGCAGTCATGCAAATAAATAGTGCATTTTTAAAAGTATACTCATTATGTCTGAAAATATGCTCAGGTAGTTGGACGAGCCTCTTTTTTTTTTTTTTTTTTTTAATTGCCCATCATGATTTCTTATTTTACCTAAGTGAGTAGGATAGCTATTTGCAAAGCTCACTTAGGGTTTTCGAAGTCTAGAATGCTATTGGGTTCTAGGGCAAAAGCTTCAGTAGAGCCCTAAGCTATTTTTGTTCTCAGTCTCCCACTTGGGCCTTTTTCTCTTCTCGTATTTTGTCTGGATGATTCAGTCCACCCATATCATCATCTCCAATCAAGATTTCCTTATATCTAAACTTGTGCCATGTTGCTTAGATGTTGCGGAGACACATATACTCTAACGGCCCAAACTCAACACAATCCCCCTTCCCCCCTCACAAAACTTCTCGTTGTGTTCCTTAGTGGGGTGAATGGGACGTCCATTCACCTGCTTTCTCATGTCAGAATAAGGAGTTGTCCTGAAACTGGAAATCCTGACCCTGTCCCGTTATATTTGGATTGTACATTTGCTCATCTCTCTTTCCTGCTAGGCTGTGAGGTGTGTGAGGACAGGGACAGCGTCTGTCTTCATTCCCAGTGTATTCCTAGTGCTTCCCACTGTGCCTGGCATAGAGGAAATAATTCAGTAAATACTTGCTGAGTGAGTCAATGAAGCTTTTGTAGAAGCAGATCGTTAGATGTTCTGTTGAAATATACCATTTCTCTTTCTTTAAAAAAAAAAAAAAGGAATATATCACTTCGTCGTCATCAGTAGTACAGCTTGTGACTCAAAGTTCTAGTTCACTATGTCTCAGTAGTTTCTGATCATTTATCCATGGAACTTGTTATTTCCAAATTATTTATTTATTTATTTATTTATTTATTCTTCTTCTTCTTTTTTTTTTTTTTTTTTTTTTTTTTTTATTTTTTTTTATTAAATTTATTTATCTGTTGTGGTTTTCAAGCTGTTGTGTCCAGGACTTGAACCATGGTCAGCCATGTGGAAATCTGGCACCTTAACCACCATGCTACCTGCTGACCCATTTCCAAATTATTATCCTTTATAAGAAACTCTTTCATTTTGGGACCAGCAGTTAGCATAATGGCTATGTTGCTGGACTCCCACGTACGCGACCGTGGTTCGCATCCCGGACCCGGTGGCTTAAACTCACGCTGGGTGTGTGTGCATGCGTGCCCAAGATCCCGGGAGGAGAATGGAGGAGAAGGGATTGTGGCGTGACCATCCCCCCTGGGGGGTGATTTCCTGCTTTCTGTCTCTATGTCTCTCTCTGTCTGTCTGGCGAGTGCACGCACCCTATAGCAAAAACCTCTCAAAAAAAAAAAAAGAAACTCTTTCGTTTTTCTCATTGGGCTTGCTTTTCCTTTCTAATTTTCCACATTTTAGTTTTTCTCCATTTATTCAGGCTTCAGATTTTGTAGTCTGGTTTGATTGATTTCTTTCTTTCATCCACCCTATTCAGTCACTAGACTCTTTTGAGCTGTTCTGTGAAATAACTCTGGTATCCTTGGCTACCTTTCTGTCTCCATTGCCATAATCCATGCTCAGATCGGCATCCCTAAAGGGCTGGATTATTGCAGCTATTTCCTGGCAGCCCTGTGGACTCTGGTCTCTGTATCCATTCTGTCTTGCTCACCACTGCCTGATTAATTTTGCTAAGGTGTACTCTCATTTTTTATCCTTTTGCTTCAAGGTATAGAGTACATTCTCATTGCCTAATGAATGTCTTCAAATCTCTGACTTCCTTCTCTCCATCAACTCAAGTTCAGTCTTTTCTATAGCACTTTTGGTTCTGTGTCTGCTTTTATATTTTTCTTTCTTTCGCCTTTTTATTACCATTGGTGTTGATGCAGCTTGAGCTCTTACTACATCTAATACATGTGAATATTTTATAATAGCCTCCTAACTGGTATTTGAACAATCTGCCTCCGCAGTTCATCTTATTTGACAATACCAGAGTAAGCTTTCCTAAAATGCAGCTCTGATCATTGCCTTGCATGCACTGTTGGATACCTTTCAGGAGCCCTCTTGTCCGTAGCTGTCTTTTCCTTTCAGCCTGTGTGTCAAGTCTTTCAGTGCGCTGGCCCTCCCAACCTACATTTTCAGCTCTGTCTCCCACTACTTCCTTCTCCAGGGTTCTGAATAATTTCCACATCACGGAAGCTGAACAAATTGGACCTCTATTTAATTTCTGTGAATGCAGCTTGTGTTTGCCCACTGTCATGCTTTGGCTAAAGGTGTTCAGTCTGTGCGGGACATTCCTTCACTGCCATTCAGCTTTTCAGTACTACTTAATCCATCCAAATACTGCCACCCGTGCAGCCTTTGATGTCCCTGCTTCTACTGGGTGGGATCTTTACCATGTCAAGAACTCTTAAAGGTTTTTTTTAGCCTTTCTTATGGCACCTTTGCTTTATTTACTGTTCTTAGAGCTTAATTGGTTTGTATACTTTGTGAGTATGGTGAGTAGCAATTGCCAAATCCACCCTGTATATCAGGTATTCAGTAAACACTGTAGGGAACATGTATGTGAGGGTACCTCAGAAAGTTCGTGGAAAAGTGGAATTAAGGTATAAGTTTATTTTGGTAGATAAACTTTTTGAAGGCCCCTTATACATATCATGCTGTTTGTTTCATAATCAGTGTTCTTATCACTTGGGTTATTTATTATTATTATTATTATTATTATTATTATTATTATATTTTATTTTATTTTTGAGAGAGATTTTTGCTATAGAGTGCACGTACTCTCTGGGTAGACAGAGACAGAAAGTGAGAAATCACCCTCCAGGGGGATGCCCATGCCACAATCCTTTCTCCTCCATTCTTCTCTCGGGATCTTGGGCATGCATGCACACATACCTAGTGTGAGTTTTAAGCCACCAGGTCCAGGACTTGAACTGCCATCGACTAGATGGGAGTCTAGCCACATAACCATTACACCACCTGCTAATCCCTAGTATTTATTTATTTTTTCTTATATGATGTGTGTGCTCATCAGAGAGAGAGAGAGAGAGAGAGTGAGCGACAGAGACAAAGAGTGAGAGGGAAAGTGAGAGTCACCCCCTAGGGGGATGGACATGCTGCAATCCCTTCTACTCCATTCTCCTCTCAGGATTTTGGGCATGCACACACATGCTCCTGGCTCGTTTTCCAAGCTGCTAGGACTGAGACTTGAACCTCACACTTGGCCGTGTGGTATCCAGCCGTCTTAACCACCAGGCCCTCTATATAACTTTTTGTAGCTTTAATTGAGTTAAGGACATGTTTGAGACCACTGCAGTGGCAATGAACTCTCAATATGTCCAGCACCATGTTTTAAAAGGTGACTCATCCAGTGAACTTGTACAGGGTTATGCAGCCTGTGCTCTACCATGTATTGTTTTGGTGAGCTAAGAATGTTTTTTTACATTTTTAAAGAATTTGGAAGGAAAAACAAAAATATGTGACAGAGATGACATGTGGCCAGCAAGCCTAAGACATTTATCGTCTCACCTTTTACAGGAAGAGTTTGCCAAATGCATATCTAGAAATATACCTGATTTGCCTAGCATTATTACTGCTCATTTGGTAGGTGAAATGATCTGTTTCCCTGAACAATTTAATAGGTTCTCCCACAGACTGGTGACTGTTTCCTTTCTTGAAAAAGAATTGCTAGGTCTGGCTTCAGAAGAAGTTTGAGTGACATGTAAATCTCTTTCAGGCTCTTTGGCACTTGGCAGTATCTCACACAGATAACCAGATACAAATGAGCTGTTTCTTTCCATTAGAATCCTTCATCAGTGGTCTGTTGGAATTGCACATCTGGCGAAGTTAGATGTCATTCAGAACTAGGCTCTTGGCATATTTCAAGAATGTTAATTGCTAAGTGACGGCTGAAGCAGAAGGGCTTAATAACGTCCTTACGTTGCCTTAAATGTACATGGGCCTAGAATTTTAGAATTGGAAAAGGTCTTAGAGATCATCAAGTGTAGCACAGTTCTTAAGAAAATGGGTTGTGGGGCCAGACTGCATGACTCTTCTACCTAATCCTCTCTCAGTTTCTTCACCTTTAAAGTGGGGATAATAATAGTACCTATTCACTGGATTTCATGAGTATTAAATATACTAGCACTTGAGTGTCAGTGTTAACATTGTAAATGCTTACAAACGTTATTCTTGTTTGTAGTGTTGTTTTTTAATTGCTTTTTATTAGTTTTAATTTCATCTCAATTTACAGTTAAAGAAACTGGAGCCTAGAGGACTTAAATAATTTTCCTGATAAACATGGCAGCAGGGTGAATGAAAACTCAATGTATGGGCTTTCAGTTGAATATTTTTTCCCTGTTATGATATGTTGCCTTTAGCTGCATGCTAGTGGATGTGGATGATTTTTGAATAGAAAAAAATGTTTGGCAGCTTTTTGCATAATATGAGAAAAGTTAAGTAGAACATCATTAATCATTTCTCCTGAGAATCTTATATCTATTTCTAGTGTCTTTTATTATATGGATTTTGTAGCTAGTTTATAGGACTATCTCCCTGTTTCTGTCTCCCCCTCATCTGCCCCCATGATATGTAGATTGTTTTTTTCTCATCTCTCTGTCTCTCTCTCTTTAAGCTTGCTATAGGAAACATGTACTCACTGGAGAGAGATGAAAGAGAGATAGAGAGAAAGCGAGAAATCAACCCTCTAGGAGGGTTGGCTATGCTACAATCTCTTCTCCTTTTTTTTTTTTTCTCCTCAGGATTTTGGCCACACAAGTACACATACCCAGATTGATTTTCAAACCATAGGGTCTGGAGCTTGAACCATGGTTGCCCGTGGAGAGTCTAGTATCTTAGTCACTACACCACCTGCTGGCCCCACATCCTTTAATTTTCAGCCTATTTATGTTTTTGTTTTTAGAGTGGGGCCCTTGTAGACAGCATTTAGTGAATTCAAAACCAAAGTCCATTCTGCTGATCTCTACCTTTTAGTTGAAATATCTAATACATTTACACTTAATGTTGTTGCAGATATAGAAAAGCTTGTGGCATTTGCTTTTTGTTTTCTTATATCCTTTGTCTTCTATCATTTTTGCTCACTTTTTCATTGTTATTTCTTTTGTGTTATGTAAGTATTTTCTCATTAAACATTTTGATTTTTCTTTTTTCCTTTCTTTTTTTAAATTTTAGATTTTTGTTTTTTAATTCATTATAACATACGTGTGCACAAGCACATGTAGAAGAGAGAAACACCCTCTATAACATCTTGTTATATCATGATTCCCTTCCTGTATCCCTTTAACTTGTCAGGATCCTGGGTATATACATATGTGCACTGGCATGTTTTAGGTTGACTGAGCTGGAAATTCAAATCTATCATTGGTCAAATGGCTTCTAGCACTCTCTTTTGGTACTCTCTTGACTCTGCCAAGAGATTGAGCTTTATTTCTTTTACTATATATCTTTTAGTAATTTCTTCATGGTTGCTTTTGGGATTATTTATAATTAACATCTTAATTTACAGTAATCTAGTTCAAATTAATACCAACTTAGTTTTAAAACTATAAAAAAGTTGCAGTTATATAGTTTTGTTCCCCCACCTTTATGTTATTATACAGATTACATTTTTATAATTCTATACCCATCAGTGTATGTTTACAATGATTGTTTCATGTATTTGTCTGATTGATTGATTAGATACTAAACCCATCAGACATTCTTAGGATAAATCTGGTTAATGATATGTCATTGATTTATCTTTTTTTTTTTTTTTTTTTGAGTGGTTTTTGCTATAGGGCGCGTGCGCTCGCCAGACAGACAGAGAGAAACAGAGAGATAGAAAGCGAGAAATCACTCCCCGGGGGGATGGCCATGCCGCAATCCCTTCTCCTCCATTCTCCTCCTGGGATCTTGGGCACGCACGCACACGCGCCCGATGTGGGTTTAAGCCACTGGGTCTGGGCCTCGAACCGCGGTTAACTTCGTGGGAGTCCAGCGACATAGCCATTACGCTAACTGCTGGTCCCTTGATTTATCTTTTAATGCATTAGTGGATCAATTTGATAATGTTTTGCTAAGGCTTTTTGTATCTCTGTTCATGAGGGATGTTGGTCTATAATTGTGTGTGTGTATGAGAGAAAGAAAGAGAGAGAGGGGTATTTGTCAAGTGTTGGTATCAGTAATGCTGGCCTTATGAACTGAGAATTATTATTTCTCTGTTTTCTGAAGAGATTTATATATAATTAGTGTTCTTTCCTAAGTGTTTAATAAAATTCATCAGTGTAACTATTTGGATGTGGACTACATTTTTTTGTGGGCAGAATTTCAATGAATTATTTCTTTAAAAAGGGCTACTCAGGGCCAGCCGGTAGTATGTGATAAAGATGGCTGGATCCTACAAAGCCAGCAGCATGATTCGAGTCCTGGACCCACTGGCTTGAGAAACACACCAGTCTGTGCATGTCCAAAATCCCAAGAGGAGAATGGAAGAGAAGGGATTGTGGTATACCTATCCCCCCAGGGGGTGCTTTCTTACTTCCCCCGCCTCTCTCTGTCTCTCTCCTGTAAGTGCACATGCCTTATAGCAAAGGTGAAAAAGCGGGGTGGGAAGGACTATTTAGATGTTTCTTAGTTTGTCAGCTTTGGTAATTTGCATTTTTTTTCAAGGAATTTGTCTAATTAGTCTAAGCCATCAAATTTATTTATCTGAGGTTGTTCATAATATTCTCCTAATATTTGTTTAATGTGTATGATTATATAACTTTAAAAACACTTTCTACTAGGAGTAAATACGTAGTTTTTATTACACACCTTTCATTTTACAAATAATTCTTTTGATTTCTGCAAAACAATTTGTGAGTTAGACACTGCTTTTATTTCCATGTTACAGTTGAAGACACCACAGTTAAACTAAGAGAACTTATCCCTTGCTTAAGGTTATAGAGTTAGTGCATTATGGACTTGAACCTGGAGTTCTGATGTTCTGGGTCCACACTCTTTTCTTCTTAATTGCTGTTTACTTTGCTTTTCTTAATGGCAGATATCAATTTTGTCCTCTTATGGAATTGTGTTATATTTATTTCTTTCCTTTGTACTACTGAGTGGAAATATTTTTTTTTGAGTATTCCTAATTAGAACTTGGAATGCCTTTTTTCCCATGAAAGACTAGACATAGTTGAAAAAACACTTTTGGAGCTTCTCTGGGAAGTTCACCACAGTTTACAATGTAAAACATCGTTTCTGTGGGAAACTGAGAAGAATTTTTTTTAAAGGTGATTGTTGTTGCTGTCATTATTGTTATTATTATTATTTATTTTAAATATTTCTGCCATAGGATGTGTGTGCTCTCTGGAAAGTGAGAAATCACTTTCTGGAAAGTAAGAAATCACCCTCCAGGGGGGATGGCCACCCACAATCATTTTTCCTCATTCTTCTCTTGGTACTTTGGGCATGCATACACATGTGCCCACTGTGATTTTTCAAGCTACTGAGTCCGAGACTTGAACCATGTGGTCAGTCATGAGGGAATCTAGTACCTTAGCCTTCATGCCAACTGCTGGCCTGAAGAGAAGAATTTTCTTTTAAATTCATTTGCCTCAAAAGTTAGGTTTCGGGACCAGCAGTTAGCGTAATGGCTATGTCGCTGGACTCCCATGTAGTTGACCGTGGTTTGAGTCCCGGACCCGGTGGCTTAAAACTCACACCGGGTGTGTTTGCGTGCATGAGTGCCCAAGATCCCGAGAGGAGAATGGAGGAGAAGGGATTGCGGCATGGCCATCCCCCCCCCCCCCGGGGGGTGATTTCTCACTTTCTATCTCTCTGTCTCTCTGTCTGTCTGGCGAGCACATGCGCCCTATAGCAAAAAAATCTCTCCAAAAAAAAAAAGGTTAGGTTTCAATTATATGGAAACTATACTTTTTGGAATCTCTAGGACTCTAAATTTATTCAGGTGTTTATAAATCTTTTTTTTTGTTTGTTTTTGTCACAGGGTACATGCACTCACCAGAGTCAGTGAGAGGGAAAGTGAGACATCACAAACCCCCAGGGGGGATGACCACGCCACAATCCCTGTTTCTCCTTTCTCCTCCTGGATTTTGGGTACATAAACATATGCCCGGTTTTATTTTTCAAGCTACTGGGTCTGGGACTCAAACTACAGTCAGCCATATGAGAGTCTTGCACCGTAACCACTGCACCACCTGCTGGTCCTAAAAGTCATATTTTAAAAAGACTAATGTGATTAATTTGTGCACAGATTTTTGTTTTGCTTAGTTTTGATTAATTTGTTAATTAATGTCTTTCAGGGTTGTTCAAATGCTCAGAAGAATATACTTCTTCAGGTTGATCAAAACTGTGTTCGCAATTCTTATGATGTCTTCTCTCTACTACGGTAAGAAAATACGTAGAGTCTACCTGGACTTCCTAATAAATCTTCCTCATTTTGAGTTGGTGACATTTCTATGTAAGGAAATGTATGAGAGCTTTAGAAGCTGTTATTCAGGCTTAGCATTTTTTAGTGAAAGCTTCATAAATTTTGTAGCTATAGTAATTTAAGTTTGTCTAAGAGATGAAGACTTTAGAAAACCATCTCTTTTCCCTGGACAGTGGGAGGGAATGGTTGGAAGCCAGGGATCTTAAAATAGGGACATAATCTATTTTCTGATATTCTACATGCTAAAGTGCAGCAACCCCAGGTGCTAAATGTGACTTACCAAAGTCTTAACAAGCACAGTAATACTAGAAAAGCCCTTTACTGTCCAAACATGGCTTAAAGTTTTGACCTGCTGTTCATCTGAAAAGAATCACATTTGGCAAGCCAAAGGAGCTTTGTACGAGTCCAGTGCTCAGAGGCTTGTATATTTTCATAATATCTCATCTTAATTTTGAAACATTTGAAAATTTTGCTTTAAATTTTTAATGTGGTGGATTATCAAAGGCATTTTCCCAGGAGACAGGCTACCAAAATAAATGCCATTTAAATAAAGTTAACAGTGACACTCAATCTATGTTCCCCCTACCCAGACAGGGTTGTTCATTGCAATTTGATTTTGGCAGTGTTTTCCTAATGTTTCCATAACACATCATAAATTTCAGACCATTATAGATCCTCTATATATCTACTAGCAGAAGAGCCTAGAAGGATGATTGGAAAAATGGTTATTTTACAAACATAAAATTGACCTTTCCCTTGTGAAACTTAAATCTCATTATAAATGCTATACAGTTTGGTCACATGGATTGTGTAAATTACTCTTTTAAAAAAATTTTACTTTTTTTTTGGAGAGGTTTTTCACTATAGGGCGCGTGCGCTCGCCAGACAGACAGAGACATAGAGACAGAAAGCGAGAAATCACCCCCCAGAGGGGATGGTCACGCCGCAATCCCTTCTCCTCCATTCTCCTCTCAGGATCTTGGGCACGCATGCACACGCGCCCAGCGTGAGTTCTAAGCCACTGGGTCCGGGACGCGAACCGCGGTCGACTACGTGGGAGTCCAGTGACATAGCCATTACGCTAACTGCTGGTTCCCACTTTTTTTTTTTTTTTTTTTTTTTTTTTGAGCGGCTTTTGTGCTATAGGGCGTGTGCGCTCACCAGAAAGAGAGAGACAGAAAGCGAGAAATCACCCCCCCCCCCCCAGGGGGATAGCCACGCTGCAATCCCTTCTCCTCCATTCTCTTCTTGGTATCTTGGGGACTGCATGCACATGTGCCCAGTGTGAGTTTAAGCCACCGGATCCGGGACTTGAACCGTGGTCGACTACCTGAGAGTCCAGTGACATAGCCATTATGCCAACCGCTGGTCCTATAAATTACTCTTTAAATGTTCATGATTTTGACTAAAATAGCCACATACACTCAACATTTTTTCTTATCTGTGAGTTTGACTACTCAGGATATATATCAGAACAGAACAGGAGTTAGTAATTAGAGGGTGGAGATGGAAAGTGGTATGGTCAAAATTATACAAATTTTTGAGCCTATTCTTTGGGACACATTGAGTTTTAAGTACTGAAAAGAGAAATGTCCGGAAATAGTTTGAAATGTGAGTAAGCCACTAATATTCCCTGACCTCTGTTTCCCTCCAAAACATGAGTTATAGACCTATAGACATAATTATCTTAAAGATATTTTCTAAGTATGAATTTGTGTGATCTTGTAAGAGCAACCAATAGAATGAAAAGAAGAATGCTAAGGCAGAGAGAAGTAAAGGACTGGGGATAGTGTAGCAGCATAGAAACTGAAAGGGGGGTTCAGTGGGTGGCGTGGTGATTGGGGTGGTGCACTCCCACATGGCTGACCGTGGTTGGATTCCCAGACATGGTGACTGGCATTCTTGCTTTCCCTTTTTCTGTCTCTCTCTGGTGAGTGCATGTGTCCTGAAACAAATTGAAAAATAATAATAATGATGATAAATAAAATGAAATAAATAATTTTTTAAAAAAGATAAGAAAGGAAACTAAAAGAGGATAGTTCTAAGGAGTACTGAGAGCTCCATGATGATCCAGGAAAACAGGGACTGAAGGAAGAGTGTTGGATCTTGCCTGTGGTACAATAGAGAATGCTTTGATTAACCTGACCCTGCCTTTAATTATCCCCGAAGTATCTTAATTCTTTAACCTCTCTGATTCTTCTAAAAGGTGGAAACAGTGAAGTTACAACATTGTGTTGGTTACAAGCATTTTCACATTGATTATCCTGTTTTCTTGGAAGCTTTCTATGTTCACACAGGGATTATAGCCTTCTTCTTAGGGGCAGCAACTGAGGTCAAGAGGGAGAAATATTTATCTGTTTGAGGGCGCACAGCAAGTAAGAGCCCACCTGAGGTTGGTGTGAAGGTTTTCTAACAGGCACATTTTATCAATCCTTTTCATAGTCTCCCTGTCCTGTACCAGTGGCTATAAGGGGCATGTGGCCCAATGATTGAGGACAGTTTCAGAAAAGCACAGTGTCTTCCATAAATGCATCAGGCTAATTTGGTAGTAGTTTCATTATTTAACATTGATCTTACAGTGATTTGATTCTTGGGGGTTTCATTTCTAGGGTACCTTCCAGAGTCCTTGTGTGTCAGTAATTCGAGCTGCCCGTTAATGGTTTCCTCATCACCATTGTGTAATTCGTGTGTAGCTAGTATCGCGAGTACACTTCTTCTGAACTAGATTAAGTGTCTGTTCATCCAGCAAGTTACCTGAACCCTGGGAGTTCCTCTGGAACTCACAACTTTAACTTGTACTTGGCAAAGTTACTGAGTAAAAAGGAACTTTCTGTGATGGTTCCCTTAGACATGAGCGAAGGGTACCCATCACCTGCTGAATGAAATGCTCCTTTTTCTCCGTAGTTTCTGCCATGATATACATGAAGTGCTTGCTGGAAAATGTAAGTGTGCCATTGCTCAGCATCCTCTCCAACTTAGCCACCATAGTGCCTGGAGGCAGTCACATGAAAATATACACCTGTTCTGGGGGCCCGCAGATGGCATGGTGGTTAAGACACTGGCTCTCACGTGGCTAAACCTGTTGTTCAGTCACTGATCCATGGTTTGAAAGACATGCTGCGAGCATGTGCATGTGTGCCCCAAATCCTGAGGAGCCTGGAGGAGAAGGGATTACCGTGTGGCCATCCTCCCCTGGGGGGTGAGTTCTCATTTTTCCCTCTCTCTCTTTCTCTCTGGTAAGCATATATGCCCTACAGAAAAATTAAAAAAAAAAAAAAAAAGAAAAGAAAATCACCCAGAATCTTGAGAGGAAGATGGAGAAGGGATTGCAGTATAGTCATCCCTCGGAAGGTGATTTCCCATTTTCCGTCTCTCTTTCTCTCTCTACAAGCGCACATGCCCTATACCAATACACACACACACACACACACACACACACACACACACACACCAGTTCTTTTCCTGATGAGTTCTTGGTTTATAAAATTGCTACTTGACCTGTAATTTTATGTGAAAATACAGTCTGAATTTTTAAAGCTCTGTAAAATCGTCAGTGCTGTTTGAAATCAGGGTTAGAACCCAGGACTCCTGATTTTGTACATTCTATCTAGTTGATAACTTTCACTGCACTGTTGTGCTACTAGTTCACATATATTTCCTCATTTTCTATGTGTGTCACAGAAAAATGGGACACTTTAAGGCCGAGACTTTGCGGCACCTGAAACCAGGATGTTATTCAGATACTTTGACCCATGGTTAAGAAGTTAGGCTAATTTCAGTGTGGCCAAAGTATTAGGAGCTCTTTCCAAATTTACATTTAGAGTGTGTAATGTCTGTTGAATTTTTCTTTCTTTTTTTGGAGAGATTTTTTGCTCTAGGGCACGTGTGCTCGCCAGCCAGAGAGAGAGAGAGAGAGACAGAAAGCGAGAAATCACCCCCCAGGGGGGATGGCCACGCCACAATCCCTTCTCCTCCATTCTCCTCTTGGGATCTTGGGCACACACGCACACGTGCCCGGCGTGAGTTTAAGCCACCAGGTCTGGGACGCGAACCGCAGTCGACTACATGGGAGTCCAGTGACATAGCCATTATGCTAACTGCTGGTCCCATGAATTTTTATTTCTTAACCCTTGGAAATCTCTGGATTAAGGGTTTGTTTCAGATACACAGATGTCTAACCAGGTGTCACTTTGCTCATGATTTTATATATGTATATATTGGGTCATTGGAAAAGTCATGACATATTTTTCTCTGCAAAATTGTGGTCATGACTTTTCTGATGACCCAATATTTATATTATATTAAATATCTATATATTTAAAATAATATAAATATTTAAATAATATATAAAAGTATATGTAATTTATAGATAGATAGATAGTAGGCACATGAGCGTACATGTGAGAGTGATAGAGAGGCAATGAGAGTGGAATCTCCACAATCTCATCTCGCAGTGACCCTTTTCTCCAGTCCCCCAGTCTGTCGGCTCTTGGGCACTCGCACGTGTGCCCAGTACGTCTCAGGCTGAGGGTTGCAACCCCAGTCGCTGTGCAGATCCAGCTTCTCTTGAACAGGAAATGGCTGCACCGTGGAGCAGCCACACTCATTGTTATATTTGATACTTGGGATGTTCACCACAAGGTGTCAATGTTGTTCTTTTAATTGGTATTTGAAACTTCATTTTTAATTTTTTGATGAGAAAAGTGAGAGACTTCAATGGAGCATAAGGGAGTATTATAAATGACAAATAATCATTTATTTTTAGAATTTAACTTCTAAAAGTCTCTCTCTCTTTAGTTTTTGCTATAGGGCACATGTGCTCACCAGAGAGAGAGAGAGAGAGAGAGAGAGAGACAGAGAGAGAGAATGTGAAAAATTACCACCCAGGGGGCATGGCCACGCTGTGATCCCTTTTCTACCATTCTCCTCTCAGGATCTTGGGCACGCACGCACATATGCCCATTGTGATTTCCAAGCTGCTGGGTCCAGCACTGGCACCGGGCAGTCGGCCATATGGGATCCAGCACCCCAACCTCCACACCATCTGCTAGCCTAAAATCTCTATTAGTAATCCTCTAGGTTAGAGACTTATTAGATGACTTTTTATTTATTTTTTATTTGTCAGAGGGCACATGCATTTGCCAGAGAGAGATAAACAGTAAGAGAGGGAGAGGGAGATGGAGCATGGCTATGCCATAGTTCTTTCTCCTCCATTTCTTCATCCTGTTGGGATTTTCTAGTAATCATCTGGTGTTTATACTTTCACGTCCTCAAGGAACTTCAGCCCCAGCATGCCTTGAGTCACTCACACTCACTGTCTTAATCTTCATCTTTCTTTCCTTTTCCTTGCCTAATGGTATTACCACCATTCCAGTCATCCAAGCGATAAGCTTAGTCATTTTGGGTGTCGGCGATGTGGTTATATATCCTATTGATTCTTGGGTGAGATGTCTCATTGGTCTATACTTCTCTGTTCTCACCTTTATTTTTCATTTATTTATTTTGAGAAGTTTACTTATTTATTTTGTGAGAGTGAGAGACAGAGAGAGAAGCACTCTCAGCAGAGTCTCATGCTCTGTTCTTCCCCTCGTTTTCCCGCCCAGCCAGAAACGTGCCCACACACACCCAGCAAGTACAAATTGACCGAGGAACTGAACCTGGTTCAGCCTGGTTTGAGCAGTGCGCTAACCACTGTACCCGAAGGTGACCCTTGCCTCTTTTTCCTGACTCCCTAACTAGTCTCCTTACTTGAAGTTTTTCTTTCGTGTAATTAATAATTGTTTTTTAGGGACCAGCAGTTGGCGTAATGGCCATGTTGCTGGACTCCCATGTAGTCAACCACGGTTTCAGTCCCGGACCTGGTAGCTTAAACAAATGCTGAGTGCATGTGTGCGCGTGCCCAAGATCCTGAGAGGAGAATGGAGGAGAAGGGATTGCAGGGTGGCCATCTCCCCTGGGGCGTGATTTCTCGCTTTCTGTCTCTCTCTATCTTTCTGGTGAGCCCACGTGCCCTATAACAAAAACCCTCTCCCCCTCAAAAAAGAATAATAATAGTTGTCTTTTATTTATTTATTTATTAAAAAGTTTTTGCTATAGGGCGTGTGCACTCACCAGAGAGACAGAAAGCGAGAAGTCACCCCCCAGGGGGATGGCCATGCCACAATCCCTTCTCCTCCATTCTCCTCTTGGGATCTTGGGCACGCACGCACACGTGCCCTGCATGAGTTTAAGTCGCCGGGTCCAGGATGTGAACCGCGGTCGACTACATGGGAGCCCAGTGACATAGCCATTACGCTAACTGCCGGTCCCAATAATAGTTGTCTTTTATTGAGCACTTACTTTGTACCAGGAACTATTGTGATTGCTTTGTAATAGATAACTGTTTTAATTATTGCAACAATCCTATGTGGGTTGTTGCAATAATTCTTATTTACAGACGACGATATTGAGGCACAATGCAGTTGAATAGCTTACCCAGTGACACATAGCTAGAACCTATACTTTAACTCAGCACTCTAGCTTCAGAACCCATCTCCATAACCAGTATATGTTATAGTCTTATAATCTCCCGCACTGCTGTAGTAGTTTGTCTACCACATTGCTGCTAGAGAGATCTTTTTGAAAGACACATCAATTGTGTTACTCACTGGGCTTAGCAATCTTTGAGCCATCATATGCAGGATAAAGTTCATTCTTCTTTTTTTTAAATTTTTTAAGAATAATTTATTCAATTTTATTTATCATCATTGTTGTCTTTTTTTTTTTTTTTTTTTCTTCAATTTGCTACAGGGCACATGTGTCACCAGAGGAGAGGAGAGGAGAGGAGAGGAGAGGAGAGGAGAGGAGAGGAGAGGAGAGGGAGAAAATGAGAAGGCAAGCTGCCAGGTCTGGGACTTGAACTATGGCCAGCCCTGTGGGAGTCCAGCTCCTTAACCACCACGCCACCTGCCAGCCCCAAAGTTCACTTTTCTTAATTTGACATTCAAAAGACATTGTTCAAAACATTCCCATAGGGACGGTTGTCTTTATTTCAAGCCTTCCCATCCCTTACCTGTGTAATAACTATCACTTATAGAACACTTAACTGTGTTATAAGTTCTTCATTGTTTGATTTTCTCTTCCCCTCCCAGCCACACAAACTGAGAGCTCTTTCAAGGCAAGAATCCTTGTTTTACTGATCTTTATATTAGTCCTGTCGCAGTGCACATCATGCATTGTGAAACTTTATACCATTGGAAACTTCTCAGACGACCCAATATATGTATTTTTTTTTTTTTTTTTTTTGGAGAGGTTTTCACTATAGGGCGCGTGCACTCACCAGACAGACAAAGAGAGACATAGAGACAGAAAGCGAGAAATCACCCCCCAGGGGGGATGGTCACGCTGCAATTCTCTTTTCCTCCATTCTCCTCTCGGGATCTTGGGCACGCACGCACACGCGCCCGGCTTGAGTTTTAAGCCACTGGGTCTGGGACGCGAACCGTGGTCGACTACGTGGGAGTCCAGAGACATAGCCATTACGCTAACTGCTGGTTCCCTCAGATGACCCAATATTAAGCAGACAATAAATGTTGTTTCTTTTAGATTGCAGCGGGGTATTGTTTTTTTTTTTTTTCGTCTACAAATATGCAGATTACAACTAGGAAGCCTCAGAAGATGTCACAAAGTTTATGTGCTGAAATTTATATTCTTTTCTTATAGTAGAGACAAGGTTCTTACCCAGTGTCTGCATGTTTACTTAAGTTAGAAGAGGAATCCCCACTGATGGCAGGAAGGGAAAGCTGTTCGTAATATACCCTTTGCTCTGTTTGTAATATCCCCTCTGATTCTGTAATATAGCTGACCGTTAAGTCATATTAGCTACTATTCAACCTTTATAGCCTCTGTGCTTAGATTCCTAAACACGTGAAAGATGTGTGCAGAGGTAGTGGGGGGGTTAGCTCAACTGCGTGGAAAGAGGCACAGGCAAGCATAAGTTAAAAAGGATGGCTGGCTCCGGGGACCAGCAGTTAGCATAATGGCTATGTTGCTGGACTCCCATGTAGTTAACCATGGTTCGCGTCCTGGACCCGGTGGCTTAAAACTCACGCCAGGCGCGTGTGCGTACGTGCTCAAGATACCAAGAAGAGAACGGAGGAGAAGGGATTGTGGCATGGCCATCCCCCCGGGGGGTGATTTCTCGCTTTCTGTCTCTCTGTCTGTCTGGTGAGCACACGTACCCTATAGCAAAAACCTCTCCAAAAAAAAAAAAGGACGGCTGGCTCACTCCCAGGTGTGAGCAGTCTTTTGCCCAGGCACATCTCTGTATTGCAGTTCCTAACTCCACAATTACTGAGTGTACTGCGTTAGCTTTCTCTGTTGAACAGATGAGGAAATGGAGGCGTAGAAAGGTGAAATGTGTTGCCCAGGACCACAGGATAAATAAGTTGTCGAAGCAGGTTTGAATAAAGGTTTTTCAGGCTCTAGTGCGTGTTCTTTTTTCCCCATTATGCCATATCGATGCCCGATCATCAGTAAAATATGAAATTGTGATTACTAGGGCCTTTGTAAGAAAGCATGGATGTGTAATACATTGTAGAACAGTTTTCAAACACAATTTAAATTTTTTTTTTTTGGAGAGGTTTTTGCTGTAGGGCGCGTGCACTCGCCAGACAAACAGAGAGAGACAGAGAGACAGAAAGCAATAAATCACCCCTCAGGGGGATGGCCACGCTTCAATCCCTTCTCCTCCACTCTCCTCTCGGGATCTTGGGCACGCACGTACACACGCCTGGCGTGAGTTTAAGCCACCGGGTCCGGGACGCAAACCGCAGTTGACTACGTGGGAGTCCAGCGACATAGCCATTACGCTAACTGCTGGTCCCACACAATTTAAAATGTTTAAAGTTCTGGTATTTTATTTGTGACTGAATCCTGTGGGGAGGGGTGCTTCGCTCTCTCTTGCACATACGTGTGTCCTCTAACAAATTTAAAAATACATGAATAAATTGAGTTGTGAGCCTAATCTGTAAAATGATGACAACAATAGCATCTACCTTGTTGGGGTATTGGGAAGATTAAACCCATTACTGTAATGTGCTTAGTACAGGGCCCAGGTGTGGCACTATATGTGTTAACGCGCAGCATCAGCATCATCTGAAATAGATTAAATAATTTGGAGACTTTTCAGTTCTTTAAAGTTTGTTAGGACTTAGCTATTAAGTCGTCCAGTTTGGGTGCGTTTTGTAGTAGTGAGCCTTTTTCCAACCCATTCAATGCTATCCATTTTTTCCCTTCTTGCTCCTTGGTTTATTGTTGGCAATTTGTTTTTTGGTAGGAAACCAAAAAATCCTATTTCTTGTAGATTTTTTAAATTATTGCTAAAACAGTGCATATAGTTTTATTTTATACTTGTCTTAATCATTTCAATAATTTACAACATATTTTCTAATTAAACTCAGAAGCCACTCTAGCATTTAGTTAGAAATGTTAAGTTGGGACCAGCTGATGGTGTAATGGTTGCATCACTGGATTCCCACTTAATGGGCCACAGTTCAAGTACCGGACCTGGCGACTTAAAACTCACACCAGGTGTGTGTGCGTAAGTGCTCAAGATCCCAAGAGGAGAATGGAGGAAAAGGGATTGCAGCATGGCCATCCCCGCTGGGAGGTGATTTCTTGCTTTCTCTCTCTCTGTCTCTCTGCTGAGCACACACATACTATAGTAAAAATCTCTCTTAAAAAGAAAAAGAAAAAGAAATGTTGTTAAGTTATGAATTCTTCTTGGACAAGATGCTCTCTAATGTTGAAGTTGTAATACTTTTTGTGTGTGAGGCAAAGCAAAGGATTTGAGATACTTTTTGTTTTTAAAATGAAATGAAAATGAAGAAGATCAACCACATAAGTTTAGGGAACTTACCTCTCTAGTTTATGATTTTGTCCTCAGTAAATACTCCTTCATTTAAGGAAGTACTCAGTAAATACTCCTTAAATGAATGAATGAGAAAACAAATGGATGAAATATAGTCTGGCTGGATAATAACTGAACAACTGGTAGACTAAGAATTTTAAAAATGGTAGATCTTTAATCACCTTTTCAGAGATGATTAATACTGACTTCAGTTGTATTCTGCCACAGTCATGGTATATATATTTTTAATATAAAATATCAATATTTTATTTTGGGCAAAATGCTGGATAATGAAAAAGTCATGTCAAAGCATTGTATGTTAAATGAATTCCAGTTGATTGAATGAGCGAACCAGTAGTCAGGACTTACTGACAGATCTCACAGAACCTCTGTAAGCTATTCGTGCTGCTGGGTACTTTTCTCTGTTTTACTGATTGTTATTAGAGTGGGATCATACTGGGGAAATCAAATGAGTTCTCCTCAGCGCAGTGTTCAGAACTCCTGGCTTAAAGCAAAAGTCAATTTTCAAATGTTGTTGAAATGGTGAATGAAGAATAAAATGTGAAGAAGAAAACCAACATCAAGAATGAAGGAGCATCCCTTAGAGGCAGTTAAGTATATGAGTCGTCCTCCGCTCCCTAGGTGCTCTTTCTCAGCCGTCCTTCAGTTCTGGCTTGCATTCACAGGGCTGCTTCACTGAGGCTGCTTTGTTTAAGATGTCACTGTGAATTAAGACTTTACCATCACACCCCTCATAGCTGCCTGGTAACCTCTGCATTCCCACTGGTGCCAGGCATGTTCCGAGGAGGCCTTCCAAGTTTCAGTGATTTCACCCCGATGTCTCTGCCAATAAAAATAACCAGTTGCCATTAAACACCCACCCCACCCTTAACTTGATTTTTACATGCTGTTTTATTAAGAGAACTTATCAGAGATTTTAGAAGAATTAGTATATTATGCGCATCAGGATGTCACCTGGCCCTTGAAATAGCCTTTTTTCTAAAAGTATGATGTTTCACCTTTGAAGAGATCTAAGACTTAATATGTTTTTCTGTTGAGATGGGACGTCATGATACTCCTATTCCTACAGTCAATTATTTAGGACTGGAAACACTGTATTAACATAAAAAGCCAGATTCTTACTTTGGGGACTTACATTCTAGTAGGACAGATAGAATAAGCAAAGGATCTTTTATTCATTGAGAAGTTAATAATTTCTAAAGGATTTGTGTACTAGGAATAAGTCAGAATTTCTTTTCTAAAGAAGGCCTACACAGGGATGGGTAAGCAAAGTAATATTTGAGTATCTAAAATATAAAAAAGCATTTAAAGCCAAACATTTAGCATATGCATTTTTGTAATATTGACAATAGTCGTGCTACTAGTATAATTCTATTCTGTGAGTCAGCGTACATGTTTTTGTAATATTCACCATAGCCATGGTACTGTTCTAACTCTACTGGTAAGCACACTAAAGTTTGGAGAAATGGAGACGTCTTGGTCCTAAAAGATCAGTTTGTGAGCCACAGAGAGTCCAGGTCTGCCTGGTTGCAAAGCCTTTCTATTATGCTTTTTCTTCTCATGTGGAGGACTTCCTTCGTGACATTATTTCTCTTACTAGAGCTGCCTAATAGCCCCCCTCTCTCTCCCAGTACAGTTTCTTTGGTAGTACACTTGAGCAGAAAATGGGCCAGGCAGTTCTTCGAGCCCATGGCACCTGCACAATGGAGACTTTCCTAGTAGACTCTCCCAGAGCTCTCCAGGGTGTGCCGAATACCCTCTTCACCTCCGTGCCTCCCTTTGGCGGAGGTATTCACTAACACCTATGGGCTTGCCATTCAGGAGTATCTTTATGACACTATGACCACACGGTCTTTTTACTTCTTTTCCTTGAACATGTAAAGTGATAGACACAATGATTTTTTTCCTTAATTGGCATCCCTGACTGTTCTTAGGCTCCATTTATTTCTTAAATTCTGCAAGAAGCATAATAATACCATAGAGGTAAAAGGGCTCTTCCACAGTAGCGCTGGTTTTTCTGTTTCTGAGATTCTTTGATTCAATTGACAGAATCAGATTTGAACCTTGGAGGAAAACTGGCTTTAAACAGTTCATGGGGAGAACATCTGGAGATTTAAATTTATGAAAAACTTAGTGTAAGCCAAGATATTGACTCAGCAGCATTAAAAAGGGAGCGAAGATGATCATGTATTGCATTAATTAAAATATATTGTCCAGATCAAGGGAAGTTATAGTCTTCTTGGACTGTGTATTCATTAGATCATATTTGGAATATTCTGTTTAATTTGAGTCCCAGTTTACTTTGAAGAGAATAAGGGGGGAGATGGCCAGGATGATGACTGCTTTAAAGCAGTCATATAAAGACTAGTTGAGAATACAGGATATTTAGCCTGGAGAAGAGAAGACTTTGGGGATAGTGTGTCTCTAAGTAGTTATTTAGTTAATTTGGCAAACAATTTTTGAGTAATAAGAATAAAAGACATGTTTATTGAGCATGTACTGTCTGCCAGGTGAGGCCTTTACGTGCTTTATCTCATTTAGTCTGCAACGGAAACCTGTGGGTTTGCTGCTGTTCTTTGCTAGCTCTACTTTACTAATTAGGAATCTGAGATAGGGATAGAAGAACTGACTGACACCTAAGGTTGCATTGTGACAGAGGCAGGGTTTCCTGACTCCGTTTTCTTTGTTTTCTCCATGCTACCCACTTTCTATAGATTTTGGGTCCTTTCCTTTCTTCTCTTTTCTTTTCCTTCCCTTCCCTCCCTTTCCCTTCTCTTCCTTTCCCTTCTCCCCTCCCTTCCTTCCTCTTTCTTTCCGTCTTACTTCTTTTCTTTTTTGTGCTAGAGAGAGACAGGGAAAGGAGAAAGCACCCCTCCCCCCCAACACCCAGTGGGAATGGTCATGCTGCAATCCTTTCTCCTTCAATTGTCCCTCCTTTTGGGATTTTGGACATGCATGCACATGCTCCTGGCATGTTTTTCAAGCCACTGTCAGGGGGAGGTCCAGGACCCAAACTGAATGACTGGACTGCTGTAACTACCAGGCCGCGAAGCTGTCCCTGGCTTCTTTCTTAAAGAATGTAATTCAGAAGAGACGAGCATCTCTAGATGTTTTGTTTCTGAGAGTAGAATATGATAGCCCCATTTATTGAGTGTTATTTACCAAATATTTCTTATATTCTGAAGAAGAAAGGAAAAGTTTCTATCTTTATGGAGTTTGTATCCTAGAGGGAAACTCAGAAATTAATTAGCTGATTAAAAATGTTTTGCTAATGGCCAATACATGAAGCAAAATAAAGGAGTGGAAGAGGGATACGGAATATGGCAGACAGGCTATTGAAGATGGCAGGATAAGCTATTCTAGATCAGGGATGTCCTCACTGAGAAGGTGTTTGGGCAAAGACTGAGAATGATAAAGCCGCACTGTGTGTGGACATCTGGAGGAAGAACATTCCAGAGGGAAGAGATCGCAGGTACGAAAGCCCTGAGGTGGGAGTGAGCTTGGTTTGTTGTGGTAACTATGAGGTCAGTCTAGTGTGAATAGAGTGAGTGAAGTTGGCAGAGGCCAGATTGGGTAGAGTTTTAGAATTTTTTTTTTTTTTTTCCTAAGCACAATAGGAAGCTGTTGGAGGGTTTTGAGCAAGGGAGGGATATAATCTGAGTTTTATTTAAAGAAAAGAACTCTGGCATAGAGAATAGATGGGTTGAGAGAGACTGACAAGAAGGAGGTCAGTTCAGGCTGAGGTGAGAGTGACTCAGGCTGGTCATAGTAGGTGAGGTAGGTGAAGAGGAGCAGCCAGCTTCCTGACATACTGTGTTGTCAGAAAAGTCATGACGTATTTCTTTCTATGCAAAAATGTGTCATGACTTTTCGGACAACCCAATATTTTGAAGGTAGAGCTAACTGGACTCATTAATGAATTAGATGTAGGTATGTGAGAAAAAATGGACATAAGTATACCTCCCAGGTCTTTAGCTTGAGTAACTAGGTGAATCATGGTGGTGTGTATGAAAACAAATGCTTTGAGATTTCTGGCCAGAAGGAGCAGCAGAGAAGAGGAAATCAGGATGTTAGCTTTGAGACATGTATTAGTTATTAGGATGGAGGTTTTAGGAAGGCAATTGGATTAGAGGAAGAATGGCCTCTATTTCTTCTACTGCCCAGATTTCCCTCAAGGACTCCAACATCTGAGAGGAAGAGGTTAGAGCAGAGGGGAAGGGGTGGTAGCTAATAAGGTTAAGGGAAACCTAGGACCAAGTGGTATCCCAGAAGCCAAAGTAAATCGATGGGAGTGACCAATTCAATCAAATGTTGCTGATGGAGTAAGATGAGGGCTGAAAAATGAATTCTGAATTTAGCCATGTGGTGCTCTCTTGGAGGCATTTATAAGAGCAGTTTTGGTGGTGTGGTGGGTGTGGGTAAAGGGAAGAATGGGAGTGAAGAAATAAAAACAAGAAGTAAAGGCTGCTTGTGAATTTTTTCTATACTGAGGAGCTGAAATGGAACTAATACTAGAGGAAAATGAGGGGTCAAGATAAGTGTTTTTTTCGAGATGGGAAGTATTTCACGTATTCATGTGCTGTAGGAAAATTGGCAGCTGCCTAAGAAAGAGGGGATAAAAGCAGGGACAGATCCTTAGATGAGTGAGCAACAGCGCCATCCACTGTGTAAATGGGTGGTTTGACTCAAGGAAAGAAGGTACATTTTAGCAGTGTGCAGCCATGGAACTGTCCCTTCAGAGGAGAGGGTGCCCTCCCCATGCCTGGGCAGTGTCCACCTGCCTGGTCACCACTGCAGATTAAGCACAGAATCATGCAAGAGAACACCAGCATTTGGTAATGGAGAAAGGGAATTGGTATTTATTAGCTACTGGAGAGAGAGTTGAATTTAGAGATCTCTAAGGTAAGAGTCTATGATTACGTGGAGGTTGCACGACATTGGGAATGCACGGATGTCACCAAATTGTACATTTTCAAATGATTAATTGTATGTATTGTGAGTTTCACCTCAATTTAAAAATATCTGTGATTAAACTGGTTATTTCATTTTAATTTGCTGACAGTTCACCATTTGAATATCACATATGAGTGAAAGAAGTAGAAAGGTAGTTCTTGGCCTTCATGTAACTTAGTGTGCACGTGTGCGTGCGCGCGTGCGTGTGTGTGTTTGTGTGTATAGTAACAGATCACAGATCACAGAGGTAGTAATTTCTTTTTTTTTTAGTTTGTCAGAGGTTGCGTATGCTTGCCAAGGAGAGATGTAAAGAGAGGAAGAGGGAGTGGGGTGTGGGATGTGGGGTATGGTCATACCACAATCTCTTCTCCTTTTCTCTATCCTTTCGGGATTTGGGGCATGCACTTGTGACTGACATGTTTTTCAAGCTGCTGGGGCCAAGATTCAAATTGCTTGGTCAACCACATGGATCCAGAGCCACAGTGTCATCCCACAAGATGGTAAATCTTTGTTTTTGAAGTTTTTTTTTTTTTTTTTCCCCCCATTGGACACATAATCTTGCTGGAATGAGAGACAGTGAGAGGGAAAGTGAGAAGTCACCTCTGAGGGGCATGGCCACTTCACAATCCCCTCTCCTCCATTTTCCTCCTGGAATTTTGAGCATGCACACACATGCACCCAGTGTGATTTTTCAAGCCATCTGGTCCAGGACTTGAATCACCATCAGCCAGCACCTTAACCACCAAGCCAAATGCTGGCCCCGAGATGGTAAATCTTAAATGCCACAAAGGGTATTGAGTAGAATAATTGCTGTTGAGCTTCTGAAGAGGAACTCTCACTTATGATCTGCTACCTGTATCTCGGTGTTCTTTGCACAAAACGTCTCTCAGGGGTCCTCAGTTCTCTAGAATTTGACACAACTTGCCTTTCCCAGTTTTCAGGATCAAGCTTGCACTGTGGCATCAGTTCAAAAATTTCTGGAGGAGGTTTAGGCTGATATTTTCAAAGAGCATCTTGTCAGCTAAATCCCTGGGGAAAAGACTCTGGAAAAACACAAGTTTGTTGATCTTGTGGCGGATTCTTGTATTTTGATTAGACTTAATTACAATTTGGCAGAATTTTTTTGGAACACATTCCTTGTTTAAATAAAAAGGACTATTGTCTTAGGTTTTGTTGTCTACTTTCTATTAAGGTTCTAGATACTGATTTTTCGCAATGGTGTTATAAACATCCTGAAGTCTGATGTGGTAACAAATTATTTCGTTTTTATTTTTTAAGTGATCTGTTCTTATTTTTACAAAATTAGTTAGGAATTTCAATAAACCATCCCTGTTGGGTCGGATGCTATTTTTTTAATATTTAATAAAAACTTGTAGTTAACTGCTTTAGAGTTACAGAGACATTGTTGAGGACACCGAGTCCCCATATACCCCATACTCAATGAAGTACCAATATTAATATGTCAAACAAAGTTCATACTGTATTTGGACATCCTTTTTTAGCATCTGTACACCATGTTACATTAGCCATCTTGTCTAAGTTCATCTTATCTGTCCATTTTCTCCAACTTTTCTTGTTGACAACCTTGACAGTCGGGAGGATCACTGGGTCAAGTATTTTGTAGAAAATCTCTCAGCTGAGTTGTCTGATATTTTTCTCATTAGTCTAGTCAGTTTATAGGCTTTCCAGTATTTTTAGTAATAAAACCAGTTGTAATTATATGATTATGAAAATATGTATAAAATATGAATAATCCTGAAAAAGAAGGGCAAAGACAAAAACCAGCTCTCAAAGTCATGCCATGGAAGTGTGCCAGATGCCCCTGCTCTGCAACTGGCTAAGACCATGTGGGAGGCCTGAGTCGGTTCCCAGACCACCTTAAAAAGCTGGTGGCATAGGGACCAGCAGGTGGCGTAATAGTTAAGGTGTGGGACTCCCACATGGCTGTCCTTGGTTCATGTCCTGGACCCAGCAGCTTGAAACTCACTCCGGGTGCGTGAGCGTGCGTGCCCAAAATTCCAAGAGGAGAGTGGAGGAGGAATTGTGGCATGGCCGTTCACCTTTGAGGGTAATTTCTCACCTTCTCTCTTTCTGTCTCTCTCTGTCTCTCTGATGAGCACATATGCCCTATAGCGAAAATCGCTCCTAAATAAATAAATAAATAAAAGCTGGTAGCATGGCAGATGCCTGTAGTTTCAGCTAGTTGGGAGACTGGGGTAGGAGGATTGTGACGTAGCAAGATTCTTTGTAAAAATAACAGTACATGCAGACACACACACATACACACACATACACAATACTAACCATCGAGAATTTTCCCACATAGTATCCTTAGGAATCATGAACCATGCTGTGTAATAAACTTTACAGTTGGGATTTTGAGAATGAATTAGATGCAGGATTTAATAATACAGTAATCTAGGAAAAGAATGCTGGACAATCATTCAAAATAAAATGTCACTAGCAGCAGGTCTTTCTTGAGAACCTACTGTTGGTGAGGCTTGCATTGTCCTGTCAGTCATTCTTCCTTTCTGTCAGTTCTAGTGGGAGCTCTGCACAAAATAAACAGTTCTGCTTTATGAGTAACAGCCCAAAGGAAGGGTGCAGTCAGTAGGACTCTCAGAGTGGGTTTAAATGAGGGAATTTAGGCTACAGGGGCCTCCTGCCTTCCCCTCATTCAATATGAACCTTGGCCTCAGCACACTCAGCCATTGCTTTATTTTGGTGTTGATGTCGGTAAGAAGAGGAAGGAAGTGTCTTGTTATCTGCTGTTATGAAACTTTGCACGGTGATGTTATTCCCTGTTTCATTACTTTGTATCCTCCAATAGATTGTAAACAGGGTAGGGCCAGGGCTCCTGTTTATCTTAGTCCCTGTTACACGTTTAGCCTGTTCCCTGGCACATGATAGTTGTTAAAGGAACAAAGAACAGATGGGGGAGGGGGCGGGAGAGGGGGATATTAGGCTGTACAAGAAGCAGGTTATACCAGGGTAGCAGCATGTAGGGAGATGAGGACTATAGCCTGGCATGTTTTTTTGTTTGTCTTTTGTTTTGTTTTGATGTTTGTTATAGGGCATGTGCACTTGCCAGAGAGAAATAGAGAGAGGAAAGTGAAAAATCTCGCCCTAGGAGGGGTGGCCACACCGCAGTCCCTTCTCCATCCTCCTCGGGATTTTGGGTGCATGTGAATATGCCCAGTGTGATTTTTAAGCCACTGGGCACCGGACTCAAACCACCCCGTTAATCATGTGGGATCTAGCTGCCTTAACCTCCATGCTACCTGCTGGCCTGCCTGGTATGTCTAATAAATTTTTCCAAATGTAGTGCACAGTCCTTTGCTCTAGGAAACCTTCTTGGATCTCCCTTCGTTCTTTATACCTCGTTACATGGAGCAAGCAGTCCGTAGCCTCGATTCTTAGCTGTATTATCCTTTTATGTAGATAATTCTTATCTCCTTACCTCCTTATCTACTCAATTTGCCACTTTTTGCAAACATTGTGTTAGGCATTGTATATATTTTATTAATCCCAATTAATCCTTTCAGCAACCTGGCAGACAATACACGGAGGCCCAGGAAGATTGAATCACTTATCCAAGACTGTACAACACTTTCTTGGCATCCTCCAAAAGTTTGAGGCCTCTTCTACTGCTCCTCCATGCTGTTTTCAACATAATATGTTGTTTCAGTGGAGTTTATGCTTACTGAAGATTTCTTATGTTTAGAGACCTTGCCACAATTCCATTCTGTTTTTGTTGGTTATTTGATCAAAGGGCCATGTAATCCTAACACTTCTTCAAATTTAGGAGCTGAACAGCGAAACTGGTGAAATAGCTAACTTCAGATGTTGTATTTGCAAGGTTAAAATGAGTATCTAACTTGCTGATTCCTTATATGATAAACTATTATTACAGAACTACTTTTAATTTTTTTTACCTTATTTACAATAGAGCACACGCATGTGCATGCAATAAAGAAAGAGAGAGAGATGTGCACCCAGCACAGGGTCTGGTCATGCTGCAGTCCTCCTTCCTTCAGTTGTCCAGCAGGATCTTGGGCACTTGCACCTGTGCCTGGCGTGTTTCAGGTTCACTGACCCAGGAATCCGAACCACAGTCGCCATGTGGAATCTGGCCTCCCTTGAGTAGTGCTTTACTGCTGTGCCATGAAACCAACCTCAAAACTGTTTTATGGAGAGCAGTCACAGAAAAGAGAGTTTTATAACTGCTCTGAGAAAAATAATATACTTACTTATTCAGTGTGTTAGGCACTCCAGTTTTGATGCTTCAACACTCAGCTGTCCCCTGATGTCTTGGCAACTGTAACTTCTCAGGGTTTGTTTTTATCTTACTTTTCTTTTTAGTGTAAGTAGATTCTGATGGTAGAAAGAAGTTGTCATGTGGAATTACTCTGTAGAGCCATTCAAATAGACTTGAAATGTTGTTTATACATAAATTAATTCACCAGTCTGAAGACTATTCTGACAAGGCACAAGTATATGTTGGCATCTGCAAGTCACCCCACATTTGATACTGAGTTTTCACTACTCATAGAAGTGGCAAGAAGGTCTCTGATAAAGAGCAAATGGAAGAGGCTAGGTGTTGGGATTTTTTTTTTTTTTTTTTTGAAATTTCTTGGAACCTTTTCTGATCATTTTTCTGTTCAAAAGGGTGTTTTGTGAGATATTGTTACATGATGCAACTGTAAATGTTGATACTCATTTTAAGATCTTTTTTTTTTCTTTTTTAGTGCTGCTTTCATGATCAGTTTTATTCGCTGTGACAATCATCCATGTGTTGTTCATTCATGCATAGATAACTTGTGTTTATACTGGTTAGCTGGACTGGTTATGTGCTGAGTATAAAATCAAAATAAGTTATGACCCCAGCCTGCAAGGAGATTTCAGTGTAGTGGGTTGGTCAGACAGCCAGCACAGTACAGGGGTATAGTACAGGGTATAAGGCTGTGATGGTGGCCCGTGCTGGCTTCTCTGGGAACACAGTGAAAAGAGGCCCCAGGTGGTCATGGGAAACTTCCTGGGGAAAGTGGTATCTTTCCCTCCACCACCATCAGCCCCATTCACATTTTTTTAAACTAAAATGAAATGTGCATGTCGTTAAAAAAAACATGGACTGTAAAATGAAAAGTAGAAGTTCCTGTTCTACTCTCCCAACTCTCCCAGCCGTGCTCCCATCTCTCTTTAGCAATAACCACCTGTAACAGTTTCTGTTTTCCCTTATGATGGTTATCATTAAAGCTTAGAATAATGAACTTTGTTTCTATATTTGATAAATAAACTTTAGATAGTAATTCTTGGCTTCCAATGGTGAAAGATGAGGAATTGAGCATATTTACATTTGTTACCTTTTCTTTTTCCCTCTGCCTCCATGTTTTTGTTAGTTAACTCATGTTTATATTATCAAGTTTGAAAACAAAATTTACATTTTGCTGTGTTGTCTTAGTCAACTCTGCTTTGTCTGTAGGATGACTTACAATACTGGACTGGACTGAAGCACCCTTTATCGTATGAGTATAGACCACAGTGGAGAGATATGCTAATTCCAGGAGAAATTTTCCCAGTCAAGGTCCAGTAGATAGACTTTTTGGTCTCTGGTCATTGTTTGTTTGCTTTTTTAAAAGCACACAGTTTTGGGCCATCAGGCAGTCTGGAGGTTAAGGTAGCTTGATCCCACAGGGCTGGCCGTGCAGTTCAAGTCTCAGACCCTGTGGCTTGAAAAACATGCCAGGTGCTTGTGTTTGTGTGCCCCAAATCTGGAGAGGTGAAGGGATTGTGGCATGGCCACACACACACACCCCGGAAGGTGTGCTTAATCACTTTCGCTCTCTCTCTGTCTCTCTCCAGTGAGTGCACATGCCCTATAGCAAACTTTAGAAAAAGAAAAAGAAAAAAAAAAAGCATTAAATCTTGTTTGCTGTGATTAGATGTGAATTCTAACTTTCTTTGTGAACACTTAACGTATTTATTGCTTGAAAAGTAAAATAGTATAATGCCTCATTTATTTGGCAATATCAATTTATAAGCGCCAAATGCTAACTTCAGAATTAGCATGAAAAAATCCAATAAACTATGAAAACGTAATAACTCACAACAGCCTAATTTTAGACCTAGGAAGAATCCATAGACCTTATTCAGAAAATATTCAGTCGTATTTGTGTCATTTTATAAATCATGATGGTCCAGTCTCCAAGTCTATAATTGCTTAAAATGATAATTTAGGGATACCGCTGGCAAGCATATTGAAAGCCATGAGAAGTGTTATGTGAGAGCCTTATAGAAAAGCTAGTAACAGCTGACATGTTAAATTAAAAGGCAGTATGATACAGAGCTGTTCGATATTCGGCAGTGCTATAAGCCTCAGCATCTTGCTGGTGTTCATAACAATTGTCCATATATGAGAAAATGTGTCATTGATTTCCTTGTACACCATGCCAGAAGCCGGGGAAGTGAGTAGTACATTGAGGTATCTTCCCATCCAAAATGGTTCCTTTTGAGAAAAAACACTTTTGACAACTGAAAGAGGCAAGCATATGATACAATTGTCTGGAAAGTGGATCTATTTGGGAGAAGTGTGCACAGAAGAACCTATAAGGAATTGCAATGTGGCCATCCCCACTCAGGTAGTGATTTCTCATTTTCCCTCTTTCTGTTTCTCTCCAGTGAGCACATGCACTCTATAGCAAAAACTACTGGATCATTTTTGCATAGAAAAATATGTCATGACTTTTCCGAAGGACCAATTTAAAAAAAATTAAGAAAGATGATCTCTCAGCATCTCCAAATAAATTAGTGCATATTTTCTCCAAATAAAAACATTTCCCTAGATAACCATAGTGTAACCATTAACATGAGGAAGTGAAGACTGATATTACTGCCCTTTAAACCGTACACCCCATTCACATTTGTCCAAGTGCCCCAGTGTCCTTTAAAACAAAAGCGTCTACCTAGGAGCACATATTGCATTTAGTCTCTCTAGTCTCTGTTGATCTAAAACAATTCCTTAATCTTTCCTTGACATTTCATTTATTTATTTATTTATTTATTTATTTATTTATTGTTTGGAGAGGTTTTTACTATAGGGTGCATGCACTTGCCGGAAAGAGAGAGACAGAGAGACGGAAAACAAGAAATCACCTCCCAGGGGGGATGGCCACGCCACAATCCGTTCTCCTTCATCCTCCTCTTGGGATCCTGGGCACGCACGCACATGCACCCAGTGTGAGCTTGAACCACTGGGTCTGGGACTCGAACCACGGTCGACTACATGGGAGTCCAGAGACATAGCCATTACGCCAACTGCTGGTCCCATGACATTTTAAACTTTTACACAGTTTTCTGTAATGTTCCTCAATTTTAGCTTAATGTCTCCCTGTGAAGATATTCAGCTAATGCATTTTTGGAAGGGGTAAGATAGAAGTGGTGTTGTGTTCTTATATCTTACTAGGTGGCACAAATGTCATTGTTGTTCTGTTCCTAGTGATTTCACTGTGAACTCTTGAGTAGAGTGGTATCCGCTAAGTTTCTCATCTGCGATGCTAACTCTGTAGTCAGTAAGTATTTCGTGGGGAGATATTTTTATGTAAATATCTCATTTTTAAATCAAATTTCTAACTACTCATTTTCACAGACACTGAAGTTTCTTGGCTAAAGTAATTATTAAAATGATGGTTGGCCATTAGTAATTTTTAAATTCTGTCATCTATTTTACATTTATCACTCCCCTGGATGGAAAAGCTTTATTCTCTTCCTCTTTGTTTGTATCAATATGGACACATGGATTCCTTTCTAAAATCTGGTACTATAATTACTTATTTTGATATTCAAATCATTCCAGATTTGGCCATGCAATGGCCAAGCTAGCTTCTGTGTTCTTATGACGTATTTCTGTCACTCTTTGATTATTTCCTTATTTTCTGGCACAACACTGTCCAGGTTCATATGCCCTTTTCTTCTGTGTTAGAATTAGTCACTATTGCAAGGAGCTTTGTCTTCTCTTAGTGAAGAATAGTTTTGAATAGTTTTTTCAGAAACAAAAATCTGGGCCTAAGAAATACACACACACACACGCACACACACATACATATATGCAGAGTAGTCCCTTGGTATCCAGTGGAAGGATTTGTTCCAGGAACTCCTAAGGATACCAAAATCTTGAGATGCCCAAGTCCTTTATATAAAACAACATATTTGCATATAACCTATGCATATCCTCCTGAGCACTTTAATCATTTCCTTTTTTTATTTCTAATTTTTTTAGATAGGGTCTCACTATGTCATGATCCTCTTGGAGCTACAAGTTCAGCCATTGTGCATGACTTTTAGGCTGAGCCCGAAATCAAACCCAAGCCTCCCATTTGACCTCAGCCTGCTGTGTGGCAGTGTTCTTCCTGCTGTGATCATCCCTTTGCTTCACCCAACTCCAGAACATGGAGACCTGTATTCCTGGCATGTTCAGGGAGGTCTCCATACATGAACTTGTAACCTTCCCACATGGGTCAGCCTTCAAGAGCATTGGATTACAGCTGCACCATTTAGTCTGTAATTCTTGATGTTTATTTTAAGATATAGTTGTGTTACTTGGAAACATTTAGTTTCTTTCAGTTCTTGCTTGTAAGCCTCATTAGACTGGAGAGCAGCATTTAGTGTAGGGTTATTTTGTCTACCTCCGAAGCAAAACTCTGCTGGATTATGGGCCGTACAGTGGCTGCTGGGAATAGGTGCTGTTTTTGTTTTGTAAAATCTCTGTCTACTGTTTTTTTTCTAGTGCTTTTACTCTATTTCTTCAGATGATTCACTTATCAGTAATTAACAGAATACTTGGGTATGACCCCCACCGATTGCTGGAGTTTTCTGTGTGCGGCTGTCTCTTCTTCAGTACTGTACCCCGAGAACTCTAGCACTTATGGTTTCCCTGGACCCTCAACTCTGTCTTCTCCATTCAAGTATACCTTGCCCTTTTGGGACTCCCCCTCCTGGCTCCTCAATTTGGAAACTTTCTCCAGGTACTAAGCTGCAGCTGTCATAGGACTCATCTTGTGTGTTTCCCCACACTTTGTTCCTTATAGCCAAAGGCTTAAGAACCATTGTTTTGGGCTGTCCCCTTAGCACAGGAGTTAAGGGTGCTGTGTCCCACATGGCTGATCATGGTGAGAATCCTGACCCCGTTACTTAGAAAACATGCTGGGCATGCGTGCTTGCATGCCCAGAATCCAGACAGGATGGAGAAATGAAGAAAAAAGGGTTACAGTTGTCGGGCCTGCCGATGGCGAACAGTTCTTGAGTTGGGGGTCGAGGATTAAAGAAAGACAAGAAGACAGGATACAAACGGGAGGACTGCCAGTCAATACTGATCAGCCACGAGTTAAGTTTATTGCTAGCATTTATACACACTCCAGAGACTTCTGTGATGTAAGGTTTTAAGTCCTTACTGAATTTATCAGGTTGTTATAACAGTACTTTGGAACATTCAGTTCAAAATAATCCCAAGACATTCTGCTCATAACAATCCAGCCACCCAAGGCCATGTCCAGATAAAGACCGTGGTCTTATTCTGGTGGTCACGTCCTGCACATTGCTCACGTCTCCTCTTTGGCTCCCCACGACAGTATAACCATGCTCCAATGGAGGGAGGGATGATATCTCTTTCTCTGTCTCTTTCTGAGTGTGGTTACTCTCTGGCATTAGAAAACAAACAAAACACCATTTGTTTCATTATGTTTTCTTAGTTACTATATAAATACATTTTTTTTCTTTTAGTTACTATATTTTTAAAAGTTGTTTTAGGTAGGAATTAAATCCAGTCTCTGTAACTGTATTTTATCCCAAAGAGGAATAAGTTATGCTCATCTTGAACATTTGGAGAGCATACTTGAAAAGCATTTCGGTAACTTTAGGGTAAAAAATGACTTTTCTGTACACTCTACTCTAGTGGGTGGTGAGGACCTCTCCTTGCTACCGCTGTGTCATTTTTCTTTGTCTCCCTTGGTTCCCATTGAAATTTGAACTGGGCCAGTTTTATGAGAATTCTATGCAGCAAGAACAGGAGAGTGGGAGTTAGGTTCGTATGATCTGACTCCTTTCTATAGAGAACTCAGAGCGCAGAGATACTCAGAGAGGTTATATATATTCTCTAAATCATATCTCATAAATTGGTAGAACCAAGTTTTGAACCTTATTTTTCATTTCCAATTGAGTATCTTTTTCACTAAAGTGAAGGGTCCTTATATGAGTCTCAACACATCCATGTACATAGATATTCTGATAGCATGGTTTTATGTATCCCATCAAAATTTGTGTGTTGAAACATGGTGTGACTAGATTAAGAGGGTGAACACTTGGCCTAGCCTCTGTTTCTGCGGAGCGATGGTGGGATGCTGCTGTGTGATACTGCAGCCACATGGGAGGGCTCTGGGTTTGCATCTTGGGTCTACCTGAACACACCAGGCATTCATGTGATCCTGGCTAGCTGCAGGGCTAGGGGGAGGATAGTGGCATGAGGATCTTGTTTTAGGATCCCTCACTTCTCTCTCTCAGAAAATAAATACATAAAATCTTAAAAAAGAAAGAGGATAACATTTTTATTTTACTGTGTAATTGAAAGGTAAGGCCTTTGAGAGACTATGAGGATTAAAGTCATCATGGTGGGGCCCCCTAATTGAGTCTTGGTGGGTTTATAAAGAGAGGGAATGGGACTTGGACATGGACAGACCCATGCAAGTTCTTTCCATGTGACACTTCAGGACTCTGCAAAGGTCCCACCAAAGGAAGATCCTCATCAGATGTGTGGCATGGTGATCAAGGCGCTGTATCCCACATGGCTGACTTCATGGTTTGAGTCCCAGACCTGACACACTGGGTGCATGTGCATGCATGCCCAAAATCCCAGTAGGAAAATAGAGGAGACTGCTGCATGGCCATCCCCCCCTAGGGGGTCATTTCTCACTTTCTCTCTCTCTCTCTCTCTCTCTCTCTCTCTCTCTCTCTTTCTCTCTCTGTCTCCAGTGAGCACCTATGCCCTTTGGGGGGGGGGGAACATCTAAAGGAAAGAAACAAAGAAAGAAAAAAAGAAAGAAAGAGAAACCTCTATTCTTTATAAATTCCAGTGTAGTAGTTGTTATTGAGTGAAAAGGGTACTAAAACATCCCAAGTACATGCATGTGCATAGATGCATATATGTACACAAATACTCTGTGTACCTCAGGAAGCCTCATGACATACAGTCTAAAGAGTTCTCATCTTCAGATTGTTTTTGCTATTACAAGACTTGTGAGACATTTGAGAATGTGTAAGCTTGGTAATGAACTGGAGATCCAATGGGATTTAAAGGGAGGAAAAAGGAGAGTGTGGTGGTTTCGTTTTGGGGACAGATTTCAAGGGTTCTAAGTATGAGTATGCTGGTAGAAACTTGCCTTTGGAGACACTACACTGATTTTGATTTGTGTCCAGTTAAAACTGCCACAAAACTGCCAATATAGGGAACCAGCCGTTAGCGTAATGGCTATGTTGCTGGACTCCCATGTAGTCAACCGCGGTTCACGTCCTGGACCTGGTGGCTTAAAACTCACGCCGGGCGCGTGTGCGTGCGTGCCCAAGATCCCGAGAGGAGAATGGAGGAGAAGGGATTGCGGCGTGACCATCCCCCCTGGGGGGTGATTTCTCGCTTTCTGTCTCTATGTGTCTCTCTGTCTGTCTGGTGAGCGCACGCACCCTATAGCAAAAACCTCTCCAAAAAAAACCCCAAAAAACAAAACAAAAAAAACCCTGCCAATATAGAAGGAATTCTATTTGCTCATATTCTTCAGATAGGATGCCAAATGGAGAAATTTGTTAAGCCAGTTCTGAAACACGATACAAAAACCAAAATGAACAAATTTAGTCAGATTTATTGGTAATATAGGGGATTCCATGAAAAGCTTTCAGTTTCTGGGAACAACTTTTTTACTAATACCAGTAATAAGACTATTTGCATAACCATAAATGTAGTTGCAAATGAGACAAAGAGAATAAGATTAATAAAACATAACAAACACTTAAATTCAAAATACTAGAGGTGTGAAAGAGATGGGGTACCAGCTGAATGCAGTTTCAAATACTACATTGCAAAATAACTATTTCTTAAAATAAAAATGATTAAGAGCAAAAAACACAAGAATATAAAAATTGAATAACTCTTCCCTGTTTGTTTCTGGTAAACTCCAATAACATCTTCCTGCTTCATTCCCCCTTCTTTTGGAAAATCAGCCATTTTTCAGTCTCAAAGAGAAAGTTGAATTTATTCATTGGAACTCTGAATATTTGATAGAAAAATTCTCTTGAGTATTTGATAGTAAAATTCTTTAAGTTTCTTGAGATGCACTGTCATTTTTACCTTAAAGTGAATCCTACTACTGCCTTATCTAATGACTTTGAATTAAAACATATTCTCAGGGGCCAGCTAGATGGAATAGTAGTTAAGGCGACTGGATTCCACATTGCCAACAGTGTGGTTCAAGTCCTGGACCCGGCGGCTTGAAAAACATGCCTGATGTGTGTGCACGCATGCTCAGAATCCTGAGAGGAGAGTAGAGGAGAGGGATTATGGTGTAGTGATCACCTGTGTGTGGGGGTACTCTCTCACTTTCTCTTTCTTTTTCCTTTCCTGTTTCTCTCCAGCAAAGACATACACTCTACAGCAACAAAACAAACAAACAAACAAAAACAGAAAAAAAAGCATTATCAGGGATAGTCAATGGTGGCAGAGGTAATGCAGTGCTTTGTGGCGTTGGACCCCAGGGGAAGCTCGAATTTGAGTTTTCTCTGTATACACTGGATGCATGTGTGCCTGTCATCTGGACTGGCTGGTTCTGGGGATGGGTTGTTGTGTGAGGACCCTGTTCTAGGGGCTCCCTTGCACCTCCATGGAAGAAATAAATAAAAACTTTAAAAATATGTATTTTCTTTCTTACCCCTCAAGCCCATGGTGGGAGGCTTTACATTTTGATCAGATATAGTGATAGCAGCTTCTCCTAGGAGTCCTCCACACATCAGTGACCTCACAGTGGGAGAATTTCTCTTGGAAGTTTGCAAATCTGTATCTTTACTCAACACCACTTTCTTTTAATATTTAACCAAGTTCAGTATTTTTTTCAAAAGCTACCCTTATCAAACTTGAAGAGTTGAAAAAATACTTTTTATTTTTCTCGCCAGAGGCATGTGTCACTCACCAGAGAGAGAGAGAGAGAGAGAGAGAGATAGAGATGGAGAAGCAAAGAGAGAGGGAGTGGGAGAAAGCACACCCTAGTGGGGCATAGTCATCCTTCTCTTCCATTACTCCATCCTGCCAGGATTTTTGGGGACACACATGACCATACCTGATATGTTTTTAAGCTTCTTGTTGAGTGTACAACCCTTTGTTAGACACAGTAGGGGAGAGGATAAAAGAGACGAGAGCAAGAAAGCTTACTGTCTAGCTGAATAAGATTTAGTACACACAAAAGTTAGTTGCAAGACAAATGTAATGAAAGGCCAAATTGTGGTACATATACTTACTGAACAAAATAATGTGTAGGGTTCTTACTGTCCTTAGTTTTGTGAGCATTAAAGCTGATTTAAAGGGTCCAGCAGGTAGCATGGTAGCTGAGGTGCTGGATTCCCATACGGCTAACCACAGTTCCAGCCCTAGACCCAGCTGCTTGACAGTCACACCAGGCGCATGTGCGAGCATGTCCAAAATCCTGAGAGCAGAATGGAGGAGAAGGGATGGCAGTGTGTCCATACACCCTGACATGTGAGCGCCAGCAAGCATGTACCCTCTAGCAAAAGCCGAGGGGGGAAAAAAAGCTGGTTTAGAAAACAGAGAAGTCTTCAGGGAAGGGATGAATACAGCTGTGGGATTAGGAGAAGCGTTTTGAAGGTCTATATAGAGAGAAAAGAGAGTATAAACTGAGGATGGAGGAGGAGGTAAATATAGTCGGATGACTGTACTGGAGTAGAGCGAGCATCTTGATGTTACACCAGAGTGCAGGACAGAGGGAAGTGCAGATTGAGAGTGTCAATTTGGTAGGATGGACTGTGTGGAGGCAGAGGATCGCTATTAATGAACCCTGAAAGTGATGAGATTTTCAAACAGTATCTTAGAAACATGTATACTTTGGTTCACATCTCTTCCCCCATATTTCTTATGATCAAAGATTCAAATTTATAATCTGTTTAATCAGAGTTAAAGATACATTCCATGGCCATGAGCCAAAGTAAAGCCAAACAGCCCGTTTGTGATAACAGAATTAAAATTTATATTGTATGGAGGGACCAGCAGTTAGCCTAATGGCTATGTTGCTGAACTCCCACGTAGTCGACTGTGGTTCGAGTCCTGGACCCAGTGGCTTAAACTCACACTGGGTGCATGTGCGTGTGTGCCCAAGATCCCAAGAGAATGGAGGAGAAGGGATTGCGGTGTGGCCATCCCCCCTGGGGGGTGATTTCTCGCTTTCTGTCTCTCTGTCTCTCTCTGTCTTTCCAGCGAGCGTGCACGCCCTATAGCAAAAACCTTTCCAAAAAGAAAAAAGAAAGGAAGAAAATTTAAATTGCATGGATATCATTGTTTCAATAGTTGAGATAATCAGTCTGTACCGTATCTCATACAAGGTTAATAGAGAAATTCTCAAAATTAAAGGCATTCAAGATTTGTGTGTTTGGTTAATATTATATCCAATTACTTTACTGCACTCTTTTACTCTACCAGTTTTTAATTGTGTCTCTTGGCTGTGTTAGGTAGATGATGATGCCATTTCATAATGACAGTTGTGTTTTCTTTTGTTCTGAATGTGTGTTATCCTCAAGCTGTCACAATTCTGTGGGATTATTCAAGCTCACCTGGGGGGTTTTTGCTACAAACCCTTACTGTATTTGCAGTCGGATGGCAGCTGCGATGAGTCATCGGAATGGTTCTTTATTCACGCTTGGTGCCTCAGCTGGAACAGTGGAGACTGGCTAGGCATCTCTCAATCTGTCTCTCCAAGAGCCTCTCCAGTGGCCAGGACGGGCTTCCTCACATATGGCATTCTTAGGGTAGCCAGATTTCTCACATGGAGGCCGGTTAGCCCCCAAGAGAGTGTTCAGAGAGAGAAATAGGGGTTTCCAGGCCAGATAAGGACTATGCCTAACTAGCACAGGGTCATAGATTTTTAAAAATTAGATCTGAAATATCAATATAAATACCAATGGGGGGTGTTTTGGTACCCCAAACTCCAGTATTCCAACTCTGTGTCCTGTCGTGTTACCATAATTTGTAAAAACAAAATCTTGACAACGCATTGATGCGAGTTTTCGTACCTTCAATAAAGTGTTAGAGGACAATGTATCTCGGTTTGAAGAACTGGCTGTGTCCACAGGCCGGAACAGTCCTCGACTATGGTGATTAAATACATAAAAGGATGGATGATTCCTTAATGTATCAGAAGTCTTATTGTTTAGTTCTGAAGTGGCATTCATGTCTTTAAACTCCCCTGCAATATGAACTGTACCATAACAGGTGACTACAAAGGCCAGAAGCGTCTAAAGAACTGTATATATTGGCAGTGATTGATCTTCCTTTTCTGTTAATCACATATGGGAACGATGCCATGCCATGGAAAATGCAGTGTGGCCTAGGGCAAAGAGCCCCATACCCACCAGCCCCTTCCACAGGGACGGCACCATGACTGTGAAGGAACAGAAGCCCAACCACTTCTGCCGTATTCTCTTTGTCAGAGCAGTCACAGGGATTGGCCAGATTCTAGGGATTAGAGAAATAGACTTCTCCAATAGATTAGAGAAATAGAAATAGATTAGAAATAGTGGGGAGAATACTTTTTTTTTTAATTATTACTACTATTAATATTGTTATTATTATTATTTAATTTGCTATAGGGATGTGCACTTACCAGAGAGAGACAATGAAAAACCAAGCTGCCAAGTCTGGGACTCGAACCTCTGATGGCCATGTGGGAGTCTAGTGCCCTAACCACCACACCACCTGCTGGCCCCTCATGGAGGGATCTTAAAATCACATTAAATATCATGTGGCATGGGAGATAATATTGTAATCATATTTGGATATTTAGTTTGTCACAATGGGCATCCTTGATATCCTGACATTTCACCACTGATTATATTTTGGAGTTTTCTTATAGGATTCTTTTAGTTTCTGTGCCTCCTGAAACTAAGGATTTTCCTTAGGATCAGCCCCACCCTGCATGAGTTTTAAGCCACTAGGCCCAGGACTTGAGTCACAGTCTACTCTGTGGTTCAACATAACTGTTACGCCACCTGTTGGTCCCAGATAATGACGTATTTTTAAAAATACAGCTGGGGTCAGCAAGTGGCATGGTGGTTAAGGTGCTGGACTCCCACATGGCTAACTGGTTCAAGTCCCAGACATGGCAGCTTGCTTTCTTACTTTCCCTTTCTCTCTCTCTCTCTGGTCAAATTAAAAAAATAATAATAAATTTGAAAAAAATAAATTTATTTATTTAAAAAAGTTTAATTATTTAGTTAGTTCCATTTTTTATTATTAATATTTTTTCTAAATTGACCAGAGAGAGAAAAATGAAAGGGAAAGGGAGGAAGCAAGCCGCCCAGTCCAGGACTCGAACTGTACTCGGCCGTGTGAGAATCCAGCACCTTTAACCACCACATCACATGCCAGCCCTAAGAAAATGAATTCTTTGGGGAAAAAAAATACAGCAGTGGGTTAGACTCATTGATGTTGTATTTAGTATTTTGTGATTCTTTTTAAGTGAGGCTGGCTTATAGTTTTTTGTATACTTTTTTTTTTCTGTGTTATTTCCACCCAAGTTGAAGCTGGTGAGGGTTACACTAACCTAAAATGAGTTGAGAAGCTCTCTGTATTTTCCCGTAATTTCAGGCAGTTTATGTAACTTAGAATTAGATGGTGTATCTCACCTTTCACCCTTGTTTTCTGCTGCTAGAACAATACCTAGGACAAACATTCAAACTATAGCATTTCCCCTCTTTCCTGTAAAACTCATATCCTTTTTACATACAAAATACATGTATTCTACCCCAATAGCCCCCAAATTCTTAACTCAGTCAGTTCAAAAGTTTAACTCTCATCTAAATGAGTAAGACTCAAAGCACATTCATCCTGAGGCAAATTTCCCTCCAGCTGTGAGTCTGTGAACTTAAACAAGTTATGTGCTTCCCAAATATAAGGGTGGGATAGAAATATTCTTTCTAAAAGGTGAAATAAGAAGAAAGGAGTAAGAGATCTTAGAGAAGTCCAAAACTCAACAAAGTGAAAAATACTCGATAAATCCTAAGACTTGAGAATAAACTTCTTTTTCTCCATGTTCTGCCTTCCAAACACTGTGGGTTGGGGACTGGGTCCCCAAGGTCTTGTACAGCCCCGCCTCTATGTCATTGCCAAGCTCCGCCCATACAGCAGCTGTCCTGTCTTGGGGTCTACTATCCGCAGCTCTCCTGGCTGGTTGGCCAAACATGCTGGTTGCTCAAGTACTAGAGTCTCAGGGGTGGCTCCTCCCTCATAACTCTGCTTGGTCTTGCCCTACCCTAGTGGGCACTCTGAAATGCCTTAGGATCCTTCTCCCGTTATTTTGGCAAATAGCATCTGGCTTTCTCTTATCCATACTTACTTCCTTATCAAATGAGCTTGGCCATACCTTTGGTATTCTCCCCTGCACTTTTCTTATTTTAGTTTTTTCTTTATTCATGATAGAGCATGTGTGTGTGCATGAGAAAGAGAGCGGGAGAGAGAGAAGTACACTCCACAGGGTCTGTCACACTGTGATCCTTTTTCTTCAGTCCTCCAGCTCTTCAGCTCTTAGACACTTGCGCATGTGCCTGGTTTTGTTTCAGGAGGGCGAGGGCTGAGGATTTCAACTGTGGTCGCCTTATGGAATCCAGGTTATCTTGAGCAGTGCATTAATCCTTTGCTGTGGAGCTAGGCCACTTTTCAGTTTTTTACATGACCAAGCTAAGCGAGTTTTTCAAATCTTTATGTTCTGCTTCCCTTTTAAAGATAAATTCTGTCTTTAAGTAATTTCTTTTTTCTCACATTTTACTATGTGCAGTTAAAAGAAGACACATAATACCGTGAACGCTTGCTCCTTAGATATTTCTTCTACTAGATACCCTAGTTCATTGCTCTTAAATTCTGCTTTCTGAAATCCCATGGGCATAGACACAATTCAACCAAGTTATTTGCCACTTTTTAACAAGAAGGGCCCTTCCTCCAGCTTTTAATGCCTTGTTCCTCGTTTTGATCTAAGACCTCATTAGATTTGTTTTTATTTTCTATATTCCCACCAGCATTCTGTTCCTGACCACTTACATAATAAGATTTGGATTTTCCCTACTGCTCTCCTCCATTTTCTGAGTCCTTACCAGAATCACCCATCATGCTCCATTCATAACACCTAGGCTTTTTCTAACTTGATAGTCTAAATTCTTCCAACCTCAGTCGCCAATCCCACAGCTGCTTGCCACCATCAGGTATTTGTTACAACACATACTCCATTTCTGGGAGCAGTTTTATATCCCAGTTTGTTTCATACTGCTGTAACAGGATACCTGAGAAACTGGGCAAATTACAATGAATAGAAGTTTATTTCCCACACTCTGGAGGCAGGAAACTCCAAGATCAACGTGCCAACATTTGGCAAGGGTTTTTTTTCGGCACCATGACTTGGTAGAAGACATTGCGTGGTGAAAGGGCAGAGAGAAAGAGAGGGGGAGAGAGAGGAGAGAAGGGAGCTGAACCTGCCCTTTTATAGTGAATCCACTCCTGTGGTAATGACATTAATTCATTCACAAGAATGGGCTCTTCATGACCTAAATACCTCTTATATATCCCACTTTCCAATATATTGTAATGGTAACTAAATTTCAACATGGCTTTTGGAGGGGAAAATACATTCAACCATATACTTCTGAAACCATCAGGGCCTATAGCTTCACCCCCTGCTTTGTTTATTTTTTTAGTTTCTTTGTGGTTTATTAACTATTCAGATTTTCCACCACTTGGTGGAACAATTTGGTAATTTAGTAGAAAATTATTTACTTTTCCTGTTTTGTTTAATTGGCATAAAGTTGTATATAGCTTTTTTTTATTTAAAAAATATTGTGCACATAACAGTTAGTTCCCTTTCTTGTTTCTAATTCTGAAGTTCTTTTCTGTGTACTTCCTCATGTGTGTTTATTGTACAATAAATACATTTTAAATTAAACTTGCTAAAGTGCACATGGATGGTATTAAGAACAAATCTGGGAATGATTTAGTTTACTCTTATGCCAAATGCGGTTCTTCTTGCCTGAAATGAGTTATTTGAGATGTAAATTGGAAATGCGAAGAGTTGATTATTGTTCTGTAACTGTTGCTTCCTTAGTATCATTCGTTAGTTTTGGAGGGTACATCTTGGTTGGACTTGACACTCATTATCCCATGCTTTCACACCACCTACCATTACAGTAGAACTTTCCCACCCACGATGATATCAATTACTTTTCTATGAAATATGTTAATTTTATAAGTAGCAATAATATTTCTGTTTGATGCCATTACCATGAGATTATGTGTTCTTCTCAGCTATGTGCATGGTCTAGACAGAGGAATGTTGAAGCAGGCTTTAGGGTAGGTTCCCAGTCTTTTTGGAAATGATTATATTTAATAAGGCCATCAACACCTTCTTGAGTGTCCAAGACTCTGATAGGTTCTATTGATGCCAGAGATTTCCTGGGCATTTGAAGTCCATTGCATTGTATGTCTGACCAGCCTTCCTGGCCTGCTTCTCATGATGTATCTCTCATGCACTCTTTGTTGTGGTATACTACTACTTTCCTTTCTGAACTCTGCACCTTTAATGACTTTGAAAAACTATTTCCAATAGCCTAAATAGCTATTCCTGTCATACAGTTCTCACAGTCTGTCCTTGAAATTGAAACCTCACTCAATACCATCTGTAGAGGGCATTTCCTAAGAACAAAATGATCTCAGACTAATACATTCATTTTGAAAAATGAATTAGATTTGTAATTAGATTTGTAGATACAGGTCATTTTAATAAGATGCTAGACAAAGTATGTCATGATAGCTTTGAGAGCAAGACGAACTGCAAGCTTAATGACAGAAAAGATCAGTAGATTGGTAACTACGTAATGGTTTGCTACTGGGACCAGGAGATGGCGTAATGGTTACATTGCTGGACTCCCACATGATTGACTCTGGTTTGAGTCCCAGACCCGGTGGCTTAAAATTCATACTGGGCGCATGTGTGTGTGTGCCCAAGATCCTGAAAGGAGAATGGAGGAAAAAGGATTGCGGAGTGGCCATCTGGCCATCCCCCCTGGGGGATATTTCTTACTTTCTGTCCGTGTTTCTCCCATGAGTGCACATGCCCTATAGCAAAAATCTTTCTAAAAAAAAAAGGACTTGCTACCAGCATAGAGGTAAATTTTTAGCAGCATGGCAATTTTAGTAGCCTCTGTTTTTGATCTATCTTGTTCTGCATGTTCATTTATTCAATTATTTACCTGCTGGATGTTTATTATCTGCAGTATGCTGGGGGTATAATGGCAGACAAGGGGAAGTCATGATTTTTTTCCCTTTAGAACATTACAATTTAAGCATTTGAACAAAGATATAGAAAACCTACCAAGCTAATGCAATGATAGTGTGGAGTTTATAGAAAATGGCTATTATTTGCATAATAAGAATTGGTATATAAGATTGTCTCTGGGGATTTGAAAGGTAGAATATACATTCAGCTCTTATTAAATTTCAAGATGAAATGTAATTGAAATAAGGGTGTAGTTTTAAACTTGAATCCTTAAACCAACTGTGTAAGAGGGAAGCTTGACATCTGGCAATAGCCTGAGTTAAGAAATGTTGTGGAACCTTTAATAATTGTCAAGAACGTGTTAATAATCAGTGGGATACGAGTGCCAGGAAAAGTCGCATTATATTCATAGGCTTGCAGTATCTACAAGTGAGAAAACTACTTTGCTGTGCAAACTTTAAAAAGTGTTCCAAAGTCAACTTTCTAGGAGTTTTTCTATGCTTGATATAAGAAGATATAAATAAATTTGTCATTCTACAAATATTTCATAGAATCTGAGAAAAACAGAATCAGAAGACATCTTAAAATGGGTGTCCGTTATTTTACTGAGTTTCTACTGTGAGAGTATACGAAAAGAGTGAGATGGGCCCGTGCCTGTTTCTCAGGGACAAAAGGGAAGTGATTTATTGAAGGTCCATTTTTCTTTAGGTTTATTTCATTCCTTTCACATGAGAAAGAGTAGAGAGGGAGAGAAAGAGGTGGGTACCGTTGAGGGATGTCATCACACTGTGCCCGTCCCCTGCCTTCCAGTTGGTTAGGAGCGCAGATGTGCTCCTAGGGTGTTTCAGGTTTACCTGGGATTTGAACCTGTACTTTGCTTGTGGCTCTAGCATTGCAGAGCAATATGCTACCATGTATATCACCACTGTAATTGAATTGTGTGTACGAGGTACTACAGGGGAGCTCAGGAACTGGAGACAGGTCTAGGTTTTCAGGGTGTATAGAATTCAGTGCTGGAGAAAGCTAGTAAACAGATGATTACAGCGTGGTATAATCATGGTCTAGATAGAGCCCTGCCACCCATGCTGTTTAGCAGGACCACACCTCAGTGAAGGGGGTACCTTTATCAAATACTAATATTAACTATTGGATTTCTACTCAAGTTTCTCTGCTTCTAAAATTAATCTCTGGATTCTTTTTATACCCAGGGGTACCTTGGTCTGTTCACATTGCAGCCCAGATAGTTTCAAGTTTAAAACTTACATGTAGGGGGCCAGCAGGTGGTGTAGTGGTTAAGGCATTAAACTCCCACATGGCCAACCACAGTTCAAGTCCTGGACCCGGTGGCTTGAAATATGCTGGGTGCATGTGTGTGTGTGTCCAAAATCCTGAATAGAGAATGGAGGACAAGAGATGTGGTGTGACCATCTTCCCCGGGGGTTGATTTCTCACTTTCTCTCTGTGTCTCCTGTGAGCGCACATGCTCTATAGCAAAATCTCTTTAAAAAAACAAACAAAAAACCCTCATTCAGATTTCCCAAAATCTCTATTAAAAAAACAAACAATAAAAAAGCCGTAGTCAGATTTCCCAGTTTTAAACCTACCCATTCCATTGCGTTGGCAGTGAAACTCCTTAACCTGATATTCCCTGATCGTCATAATTTGACCTCTGCCTACCTTCTCACCCTCATCTCCTGCCATCCCCTCCCATATGACCCTGTTTTCCAGCCTGGCTAAGCTACCTGCATTCTTTAAACTGTTAGGTTGCCTTTTTGCTCTGTTTTTATGCTTGCTTTTCCTGTTGTCTGGAATATTTTTCTTCCCTTGTACCTAGCTAACTCCTACTTTTCCTTCTAATGTTAGCTCAGTTTTTTACCTCCTTCTAGAAGACCTTTCTTCCATTCTCCCCTACCCTTAGAATAGACATTTCTCTATAATCTCACCTCTGTTATAACACGTAATGCTATTGTAATTGTTTGCACACCCATTTCTTCACAACATGTGGTCATTATGAAGATAAGAAGGGTGTTTTTTATCTCTTTGTGTCTGTTATCTAGTGGAGGGTGTGGCTAACATTTGGGCATTCAGTAAATGTTTATTGCATGGATCTGTAAATACATTTTATGCTTCTATTGAACATAGACTCTTTCTAATATTTTTTCCCTTCACAGTAGACTCAGTATTGGCAACACAGAGTGTGCTCAGTGCAAAGGTAGGATGAATGAATACATTTAAAGACATGTTGGTCTTTATCATGTAAGAGATTAGGCTAAATATTTATGAAGTGCATGTGTTATCTTGACTAGTGTGATAATGTACTCAGTAAATGGAATCATGCAGACAGGTGTTTTAACTGGCTTTGAAAGAAGGTAAAGATTGGGGAGTGTAGCAGTTTTCTATTACTACATAATAAATTATCACACATTTAGTAGCTTAAATAATACTCATTTAGTCTCACGGTATTGTTAGGTAAAAAAAATTGGGCACCACTAACTCGGGTTTGCTGCTCATGGTTAAAAGTCTTGGTGTCAGTTGTGTGGTGTTCTTTTTTGGCACTCAGGGTCCTCTTTCAGGCAAATGTGGCTGTTGGCAGAGCTCACTTCCTCAGAGTTCAAAGGACTGAGGTTCTAGTTCTCTTGCTGGTTGTCCTCTGGGGGCTGCTGTCAGCTCCACAAAGTTCCTTGCCATGTGGCCCACTCCATAGGCCCTATCATGCTTCAAATCTCTTCTTTTCATAAGAGCCAGTCCCTTCTAAGGCTTCATCTAATTAGATCAAATCTACCCAATATATTAGTCAGCTTGAGCTGCCACAACAAAATGCAGTAGACTGGGCCATTTTCTCATAGATCTGAAGGCTGGAAGTTTTTTTTTTCTTTTTTTTTTTTTTGGAGAGGTTTTAGCTATAGGGCGCGTGCGCTTGCCAGACAGACAGAGAGAGACATAGAGACAGAAAGCGAGAAATCACCCCCCAGGGGGGATGGTCACGCCGCAATCCCTTCTCCTCCATTCTCCTCTTGGGATCTTGGGCACGCACGCACACGCGCCCGGCATGAGTTTTAAGCCACCGGGTCCGGGACGCGAACCGCGGTCGACTACATGGGAGTACAGCTACATAGCCATTACACTAACTGCTGGTTCCCAAGGCTGGAAGTTTGATATCAAGGTGCCAGCATGGTCTCCCTCTGTCTCGCAGATGGCTACTTTCTTACCATGTCCTCCCATGTGGCCTTTCCTTGGTGCATGTGTGTGGAGTGAGAGAGAGAGAGAGAGATAGCGCTTGCTTTTTGTTTTTATTAGACCACCAGTACTGTAGGATTAGTACCAAACCCTTAGGGCCTTACTTAGTTTAATTACCTCCTAAAAGCCCTGTTTCCAAATATAGCCAACATTGAGGCTTAGAGCTGTAACATATGCATGTGGCAGGGGTACATAGTTCAGTCTGTAGCATCCAGCTAATCTCCCTTTTGATTAACTCAAGGTCAGTTGATTTGGAACCTTAATTATATTTCCAATTATATCCCTCAAATCCCTTCACCTTGTAAAGTAACAATCTAGGAGTAATATCCTATCGTGTTCACAAGTCTAAGGGGAGGTGGTCATACAGAGGCATGTACTCTAGGGGGTGGGAATGTTGAGGGGGCATCTTAGAAATGTGCCTATCACAGAGACAGCAGGATAGGAAGCAGTTGTAGATTTGACTGAGATATGAGGTGTATTTTGAGTAGAATAGTGGAGTAATGGAAGGAAAAGTTATACAATTTTGGATGGTGAGAGGAACACTGCACGGGAACCTACATATTGGAAGGTTCAACTTAAATAATATTTCTGAGGAAAAAGCACTTTAGAAATAAAAAAAATTTTTTTTTGAGAGGTTTTTGTATAGGACTCATACGCTCACCAGAAATACAGAGAGAGACAGAAAGCAAGAAATCACCCCCCTGAGGGGATGGCCATACCACAATTCCTTCTCCATTCTTCTCTCAGGATCTTGGGCACGCAGGCATACGCACCCAGCATGAATTTAAGCCACCAGGTCCAGGAGTCAAACCACGGTGGACTACGTGGGAATCCAGTGACATAGCCATTATGTCAACTTCTGGTCCTGAAATAAAATGTATTTAACATGTAAGGTATTATTGATGCCGAAGAATATTGGGAGATGGTAGCAAGACTAGTTTGGGGATGATGGGTTTACAGGTAGAAAATTTTTTTTACAGGTGAAGACCGTATAACTTTGGAGTACACATACCTGGGTTTGAATTCTGATTCTGCTACTTACTAACTTCAGTTTTTTCACATGTAGAATTAGAATGATGATGTACAAAATCTATGGATTATTGTGCGAACTAAATGAAAAAAATCATTTCAAGTTTTTAGTCTAGTCTCTGGCACATAGCAAGCACTAACTACATGTTCATTCATTTAATGATTTATTAAATAAATAAGTATATATTCTGTGTCAGGCACTATATTAGGCCTCAAAGTTTTAATAAATATTAATGTTGTTATACTTGAACTATGTATTAGTGGACTTTGAATTGCCAGGCTAAAGTGACAGAGTTTTAATCTGTATTTAAGGAGACAGCCATGGAATATTTTCAAGCAAGAAATAACATCTGTTATGGTTTAGATAATGGTTTGTCCCTCAAATATTAATATTTTTGGCATTTGGTCCTAGTGGGTGGTGACTGGATCACGGAAACAGTGGTGTCTTAAATGGGTTAATGTTTTGTGAGTGTCTGTGAGTTAGTTCTGGCTCTCGCAAGAGGGGGTTAGTTCTCGCAAGACCAGGTTGTTATAAAAGAGAAAACTGCAGGCAGCCCGCACTCTCACTCTCTCTCTGTACATGCCTGCCAATCTCTCTGCACCTATAAGCCTTGTTATGAGCTGGCCTGATGTCAGTCCTACACCTTTGAACTTTTCAGCTACCAGAATCATGAGTCAAATAAACCTCTTATTTCTTATAAATCACCCAGTCTCAGGTATCTCTGTTAGCAATGGAATAGCAGGCTAAGACAACATCCAATCACAGAATTTTAGAACTTGCAATCATTTCATTTTAGTACATGGCCTTGTTTTTCTTTTCGTTGTTGTTGTTGCTTTTGTTTTATATAAAGAAGTCTAATTTGCCTGTCGTCATCCTAATTATTGATACACTAAGTCTTGAAAGATCTCTGGAGCCCTATTTAGTGTTCTGATTCTTCTGTAGAACAGTATTTTCAGTGTATGTATGTTTTATGAAGAGTAGTCTGAAGGCAGTATTCCAAGTGGATTGAAGTGGCCCAAGATTAGAACAAAGAAGACCTTTTATTATGCTGATAATGGGGATAATGTGAAAGAAGCAATGTAGATAAGAACACTGGAAAAGAAGAATGGACAGGTTTAGATGACTGAATACGAGAAAAGAGAAAGGGAAAAGGCAGGCACTGGTATAATGTGTTATTGCTGTCAGGTAGCAGTTCTGGAAAGGTGCAGTGATTCATGATTACCATGGAGCCTAGATTTGGTTTAATAGAATTCTACCAAAAAATGGAAATCACATTTAGTGTGAAAAAAATCATAGTACTAGATTATAGCCCTTTTAGGCACTAGGAGAATCCTTTTATAATCAATAGAATCAATCAATATCAACACTACTAGAAGTACATGTATGTTAACTACCTTTAGAAGATTTACATAACAAAATGAATTGTGCAAGCAATCAAATGCTAGTTATTAGAAGGCACCTAGTATCTAAAATATTTCCTGTCTGTCAAAGATAAAGAAAGGTGAAGTGGTTAGGAATGGCTACATTAGACAGCACTAATCCTTTATATTGTAAATGTTTAGATTGTGGTATTTCTAGTTGCCCCTAAGGGAATCTAATCCTAGACCTGTGTCAAGCTTCTTTAATTGCAATGTAAACAAGAACTGGTTTCATTTCTTTGAGCCCATGAGTAGAGAAACTTGGAATACTGGACCATCTTGCTAGTTGAGACAGAGTCTTTAGTTTTGATGTCCCATTTCTCTTTTCTTCACTGAGGAAATTGTTCAAGACACACAGTGATGTATTGATAGCAGGCTGTGAATATTTGTATATACCTTTATAAAGTAAGCATTTTGGAGGCCTTTGGGGTAGATAAGCTACAATTATTAACTGAGAAACTGAAGAACAGGAGTACTTTGGTGCTAGGCAGAGAATAAAATTGAGCAAAACAGGGATTGAGATTGAGAAGCCAGTTAGGAGGCCATTGGCTAGTGAGAGATGAGGATGGTGGCTTTGAAAAGAGGTGAACAGATTTGAAGTGGCTTTAATTGAATCCTTGTTGCTAAATATGTAGATATTGTCTTGGCTTTAGGTTACTTGAGTTTGTCACCATCATTCCTTGCTTGAGATATTCTGTTCCTTTAACTGCTCTAACACTGATTCTCCCAGCTGTGTATTTTCCTGGGTATTCTGGTTCAGAAATTTCTTGCAGGTTTTTATTTTGTTTCTTTTTTCTAATCCCTTAAATATTGATGTTCCTCTGGATTCTGCTCTAGGTTCTGTTCTGTCTCATTCTCACAGTCGTCCAGGGTGATCTCATTCAGTTTCATAGCGTTAATAACCATCTGTGTGCTAATGATTGCCACATTTTTATCTCTGGCCAAGATCTGTCTTCTGAGCTCCAGCTCCTAACATGCAGCTCGTATTCAGCACTCCCTGGATGTTGCACAGGCACCTCAAACTGAAAAGAGAACTTTCTTCTCAGACTTCTTCTCTGTGCTTCCTGTTTCAGTTAATGGCACCACCATTTTCCTGGTTCCCCAAGCCACATGTCAACAATCATTCTCTCCACCCCACTTCTAGTATAATTTACATAGAGTAAAATGCAGAGAACTTCATTGTAGACTTTGGTAAGTTTTGATAAATATGAACATCCATATAGTCATCATTCAAGCCAAGGTGTAGAATATTTTCGTTATTCAGAAATCTGTCTCAGTCCCCTTTGGCAGTCATTCTAACCCCCTCTTCCACTCTTGGCCTAGTCAAACACTTTTCTTACTGCCTCGTCATTTATTAGTTTTCCCTATTCTTCAACCTCTTATAGATGGATACGTACAGTGCACTCTTTTGTTTTCTGGCTGCCTTTGTTAGACCTATAGTTTTTTTTTTTCCCCCATAGGGCATGTGTGTTTGTTGGAGAGAGACAGAAGGGCCCAGTGAGAGGGAAGGTGAGAAATCACCCCCCAAGGGAGATGGCTGTGCCACAATCCCTTCTCTTCCATTCTCCTCCTGGGATTTGAGGCATGCACACAGGTACACCCAGAGTAATTTTTGAGCTGCCAGTGGTTAGCCATGTGGGAGTCTAGTGCTTTAAACAAATTTATCTTTGTTGCTGTATATATCAGTAGTTTATTTCATTTTATTGTTGAGTAGTATTTCCTTCTGTGAATATACCGTAATTGGTTTATCCATTAGCCTGTTGATGGATATGTGGGCTGTTTTTACTTTTTGGCTATTATGAATAAAGCTGATAGGAATACCTTATACAAGTGTTTTTGTGGTAATGTGCTTTTATTTCTTTATTATACCTTAGAGTGGAGCTGCTGGCTCATATAAGAAGTGTATATTTAACTTATTAGATATTGCCATACAGTTTTCCAGGCTATTTATACAATTTTACAGCCCCACCAACCATGTTGGAAAGTTCTAGTTGCTGTACTTCTTGCCAGCATTTGGTATTACAAATTTTGTAAATTCTAGCCATTGTAATAAACTTGTAATGATATATGCCATTTGGGTTTTAATTTTTAAAATTCTATAATGACTGAAGATGTTGAGCACCATTTTCTATGCTTATTGGTCACTCTTTTCTTTTTCTTTTTCTTTTTAAATTTGCCAAAAGGCACATGCACTTGCTGGAAAGAGACAGAGAGAAAGAAAGTGAGAAAGCACACCCCAGGGAGGATGACCACACTGCAATGCCACCTGCACTTGTTCCTGGGGTATTTTTTAAGCCGCAAGGTCCGAGATTCTAATCATGCTGTGAGCCACCTTAATCACCATGCCATGGCCTGGCCCAATTGGTCATTCTTTTAACTTTTGTGAAACATTTGTTCAAATATTTTGCCCCATTCTCATTTATCAAGTCATTTATATATATACATATATTTTAAGGTTTTTGCCATAGGGTACATGAACTCACCAGAGAGAGACTGAGAGGGAAAGTGAAAGGGAAAGTGGGAGGGGAAGTGGAAGATCACCCCCTGGGAGAATGGCCATGCCACAGTCCTTTCGCCTCCGTTCTCCTCCTGGGATTTTGGGCATGCATGCACATGTATCCGGCATGAGTTTCAAGCTGCCACATCCAGGACTTGAACCATGGTCGACCATGTGGGAGTCCATCCAGTACCTTAACCATTATGCCACCTGCTGGCCCCAAGTCATTTCTATTTTTACTGTTGATTTGTAGTTCTGGATACAAGTCCTTTGTCATATATTCAATAAATAAAATATTTTTCCAGTCTATGCCTTGTTTTTTTTTTCATTTTTAATTTAATTTGTTATTATCATAATCTTTTTATATTATATTGAATCACATATATCTTTATAGTGTATTACATTTCTTTTTCCAGCACAATTACCATGCAAATCAGTCAAGAGAAAGACATTACAATCCACATCATCAACATCATCAAATGGCTTTTCATTATTTTTTTCAGATTACTATTATTATTATTTATTCTCATTTTTTTAAACATTCAATCACTATGTATCATTTGGCTTGTGTAAAGAATTTACCCAACATGAAATACTTCTCAGACCAGTCCAGTTGAGAATACTGTACATGTTATCGTCAGCAGAAATAAACCATTTCTGTGTCTCACTAATGTGTTGCCTCTCTATTTGTTCTCTTGCTATCCTTCTCTATACTCTTCCCTTTTTCTTCCAACCCTCTTCCACACTGTCTTCAGCACTCATAACTATTTTCACTGCTTTTATGTCCTCCAATATTTTGATCTCTACCATAAAGTGCAAATAGTCGGTATGTATTAAGTGGATACATACAATATCTTTCTTTCATATCCTGGCTTGCTTCACTCAGCAATAGATCCTCCATATTTGACCACTTTCTATCAAATGCCAGGGTCTTGTTTTTTATGACTGAGTAGTATTCCATAGAGTATATGCGCCATACTTTTAATATCCATTCATCTGTTTGTGGACATTTGGGTTGGTTCCATATCTTAGTGATCATGAATAATGCTGCAATAAACATTGATGTGCAAGTGTTTTTCTGACTGAGCATTCTCCTGTCCTTCGGGTAGATACCCAGAAGTGGGACTGCTGGATCAAATGGTAGTTCTATTTGTAGATCTTTGAGGAACCTCCATATTGTTCTCCACAGTGGCTGAACCAGTTTACATTTCCACCAGCAGTGTAGGAAGAGTTCTGCCGGGGACCAGCCTCGGCGGGGGTGGGTTATCTCGACGGAGGCGGCGCAGGTAAACAGAAGACACAGGCCTCGATGCCTTTTCAGGCACGTCCTATGCCGGACACCCCTCAAAGATCGCTCTCTGAGGAGTGACAACTGCTAGGAATCATCGTGCCTTTTTATTGAAAATGTGTTACATGCAAGTAAATGGGAGAGGGGTTGCGTGCTTTCAATTATCAGCTCGTAAAGGTTTTAACAAAAGGGAACATAGATTCTATTCAGGGTTGGATTAAGGGTGGGTGTTGGGCATTTCCGCAATTGTAGGTGGGTCTCCATAGAATGCAGTTTCAGGAAGGTGGTTCCAGTAAGCAGCAGCACAGCAGCCATCTTGTGATTACTGGGAATGGCTCTGAGAAAAGAAAGTCTCAAGAATAGATATTAGTTCCTATGGATCTTAATAAAGAATGATACTTACATAGTTTTATAGGGATCTAAAACTTGATTTGAGGAGTCCTAAAATATTTATCTATTTCGCTTGGTGAAGGCAGGGGGGTGGTCCTGGGCCAGTTTTGGCCTAATCCTATTTTACATAAAGAAAGGATTAAGTTTACCTTAAATGTATTTTGAAGGGCCTTCCAAAGACCATTTCCGCCAAGATAGAACTTCAGCCCACCCTCTACTGTGACCATGGAGATAAAGCATTGTAATTAATAGTAGGTGATTATAGCAAAGGGGAGCGGTCGGGGGAGTTCCTGGAAAATTTTATCATATACTCAGGATGTATAAGAGAGCTATGCAATTCTTTTATAGTAGTAAATTGGGGAGTCAGAGGGGGGTCGCTTCCCAGCAAGGCTACCAGTTTTCTGGAGCAAATAGCAAGCAGCCTTGCTGACATGCTAATTGACCCAAGCTTTTTTCCAAGGTCAGGGGGTGCACAACAGTGGCTTTGCCAGCATATTGATCTTGACCAGAAGGAGCTCAAAGGTCTGGGGGGCTCAGACAGATCCTGGGGCCTCGCTGGGTTGGACTCCTCCATTTCCCCCTTTTTTATTTTGAAGTTTGGAGAGGTGAATTTCAGTTTCTATAGATGATATGGCAGAATGGAGTTGTTTGATGATAACTGGAAAGCAAAACAAACATAGGAAGATAAGTCCAAAAAGTCCTCCGACCGAATAGAGTAACTTAGAGAATGAGTGTTTGGAATTGGTGAATGCACCAAGTAAGGAGGTCACAATACCATTGGCCACATCAGAGGGTGTTATGGAGTCCAAATGGGATTTGGAAATTTTCGTAATATCAGCCTGTAATTTCTGTAAGTCTACGGTGAGAGAGTGGTTGAAGGCCCCTCTGAGGTGAGATTGGATATGTTCCCAGGTAATCTGTGTGTGATTGTAAGGTAAAGGAGTAACACAGATCCATTTATAATCAGCATGATAGGCAGTAGTTAACCGAACCTTAAATATAAAACTGATTTTTCTAGGGCATTAACTCTGTCAGCCAGATGTTGGTCAATTTGTTCCTGTTTAAACAAGGCAGTGGAGACATTAAGAGTTAATTTGTTAATGTGGGAAGCTGTCAAACAAAGAAAAGGCAAAATTATTTAAGACATAACAAACCATGTATTTAGAAAAAACACAGGGGGTCTAGTTTGGAAAGCCAGACTAAGAAATGCTGTCCCAGGAATATTCTGCTGAGGCTGGGCAAATCGAAAGTAACTTAGGTGGGTGAATAGAAAGTGCAGTGGCTAAAATTGAATTATTATATTCTGTAAGAGAAAGGAAAGTTAGGGTCCAAGCATTACTAGTGTGGTCATCACAATTGGAGGGAAGTAGCTGTCCTGTGGCTAAAGGAGAACCTGTAACTTGAATTATAGGGGAAAAAAGTAATATAAACTGGAAAAGGCTTAACACCATATGCTGAAAAGCAAAGGAAGATTCCATGGAAGCTGAAAAGTTAAAGGGAGTTGAAATGTGAGGCTGTTTATGTCTAAGAGGATCTTACCCCATTAGTTTAGAATGATTAGTAGTTACAATTATTTCATCACCATCCCAAGCAAATTTACAAGGGTAAGGTGTAGTGGGCTCAGATGGGGAGAAAAGGGTAGGGGGTAGGGTTTTAGTGTAAAAGCAAAAGTGCAGTACCGAAGCAAGAAGAGCAGGTTAATCCTTTTTTAGGGTAAGTTCTGTCTCCACCTAAACATAACAGAATTTTAATGGTCTTCATAGCTCAGGGCAAGGGGTCTGGCCGATGATTATATCACTGAGGAACATAAAGACAATAGGAATATTAATTACTGTTTACTCTTAGGCACAGAGGAGAAGCCAAGTTTCTAGTTATAGGAATCTAGGAGCTGGAGGTGTTTCTAAGATGGAGTCGCTCCCGCTTTGTTTTCCACTTGTTTTGGAGGTGTTCATCCATGATGGGTCATGCCTGGTGTACTTGAGCTCTAGGTCTAGAAGCAACTAACATTTAATATTTAAAGGCTTTTATCCTATGGGAGACAAATTGGGTGAGAAAACTGAGCAAATTAGAGCAAAAAATCAAAATTAGAAGCACGGTGAATAGAGTACTAGATGGGAGCAAAGCCCAAGGAGCTTACTGATATCAGAGGCCACTTTAACCGTCCCATGAGCCAGCAGCAGTCTTTTTCAGACCATCTGGTCGTGAAGCCGCTGAGCCATACTTTTGACAATGTCTGATTGCAGTCAGCCTCTGGAGTGACTAGAGCAGGGCTGCTGCTCTCTGATATTTGAAGCACCATTACAAAGGACTCTTCTGGCCCATCCTTACAGACCAAGGCCCCTGTGAATCCAGGAAAGCAGTCTGCTTGGCTTAGTGAGACAGACTCACAAGTTAACTTTACAACTATGTGAGGCCCCATTTGGACTAGTTAAAGGGGCTTTTTTATTTTAGTTGTTTTATTGTATATAATATTTAAAGATAGCAAAACCAGCTCCAGAATACTAACTTGATCAATTTCTGTAATTCTTTCTCAGACCTTTGCAACATAACTCAAACATTCAACAACATACTTTATATCCTCTAGTTTTTGTCCTCTTTTTTTTCTGTTCTGATATAGCCATTTCATATTTAGACAAAAACTCACTACCCAAAATTCCTTTTACATAAAAACCTTCCTTTTTAACCCTTACACCAGAAACACATTTTTACAGCCATAACCCTTCTTTTAGTCCCTATCCTATTTTTTGCTTTTATCTTCTACAAGTCTAACATTAAAAAATTGCCTTAATTTAACAGACAAGTTTAATTACAAAAAGGACCTATTAAATTTGTCATACATTTGTATTGAGAAATTTTCATTTTTTGGTGACTCTAAATCTTAGCATATACTAGCAGTTTATGAACATGTACAAACAATAAGAAAATTTGTCTAAGAACTTTTAATGTAAAACTGAACAATTTTACTAAGAAACCTTTTTAATATTTTAATAAAATTTAAAGACCAATAATAAGAATAACTAAAGCATGTCAATTTAACAACAAGAATTATAAGGAAGACTCAAGAGGGAACCAGGCAATGTTTCTGAGTCTATGTTTAACACTGAGTTTATAGTCTTTTATATAAATTTATTATTATTATATATCATTTTTAACTCAGGTACATTGTATTGGCCACTTAATATAATTTTGTCAAACATTTTTTTACTTTTGTTTCGTCAATTTTGGCTTAACAGTTTAGAAAATCAATCAATTTACATAGAAAATGAAGATTTTACCCTCTTTGTGAATTTAAGGACATAATATTAAGATTTTAGCCATAGTTAATGATCCGACAAAAATTTATAACTGACAAAGGAATTTGGCTATATATGTTAGTTTAATATAATAGCCTACTATTAACTCTTGGAAATTTTAAATTATTTTGGAACACAATATATATATATATAGGCATACAAGTATATAACATATATATATATATATATATATATGCACATACATACATATGTATATATGTATTATCTTAAATATAATATTAAGAAAATTAGAATTACTTAATTTGACAATGTCTTTTATTTTTATCCAACATATAAATAATAAGCTTGATTGGTTTAATAACTCCCTTTTGGATGTTTCAGGGGCCCTCTGTAAACATCCAAAAGTTATTTTGAGGTTAAAGATCCTCTGTTAGTACTAAAACTAAAGCCAGAAATACTAGCTATTTTATTAAACCAACCATATTAAGATAAACATGTTTTTTATTAATAAAAACTTAGACAAAATATATGTTGGAAACATTTAAACTAATTTTTATGAGCGCTCTTTTTTATAAACCAAATTGAATAGAATACTTTAAGGCCTGTTTTTACATAGACATACAACATATAGTACATAACATGACATATTACATGTATAGACACACACACACACACACACACATCAGGATTACAAGAGACAATTTAAATTTACCTGGGGTTATTTTGACATACTTTTTGAGTAACCCCTTTATTGAAATTTTTAATTATATACTTAAGGATGGTAGAAAACAATAGGAATTTTTATACCTTTAGAGTTTTTAGAATACAAATATTTTTGATATTTTGGGGGGTCATCCCTTTCCCCCTGCATGAAGGTCAGATAACAATTTATTGTGAGGCTTTTCAATTTCAGATTTAACTAATTTCTCAAATTCCATTTTCTAGAGGAGGTAGTCACCTCTAGGCAGACAGACCTTCGCTAATTGTTGCCAATCATATGGTATTAACCACTGACTCGTCAGACTCTCTAAAGTCTGTGTATAAGGGGAGGTTGGCCCAAAATCTTTAACGGCTTGTCTAATTTTTTTCTTCAGTAATTTATAAGAAACAGGCTCCCATTCAGGATCACCATCATCATTAATTGATATTGGAAGGCAAAAGGTGGGATCACCAGCTTGTAAGGCCTGCCGTGCCGCTCCCTTGATTCCAATGGCACTCAGGCGCTTTTTAAATTTAGAAAAATTTTTACGTTTATTTAAAGAAAGTCTAGCCAGGCAATCATGATGATATTGGGCAGCGGCTGTTTCTAGATCTTCCAAATTAGCAGAGTCTAGGTGATCATCAGACTCCGATTCCTCTCCGGAATCTCCCTCGACTGGAACAGTCATGGGGGAGCACGAGGGCTTAACCTCCGGTGCCGTGACCGAGCCTTTGGTGGAAGGAGCCTGGGGAACCGACGGAACAACCTCACTAGGTTGGTGTTTTTCCTGAGTAGAGGTAGAGTAGGAAGGAGGGCGTGCAAGTTCACTGTTCAAAAACATGGCATGTTTAATAATACCCCAAAGTGAGAAAGCAAAAATAGGCATTGTAGCTCCTCCGTTCCTACGATACCTATCGGTCATGTTAGTACCTACTTGTTCCCAGGTTTCAAGATCTAGAGTTCCTTCGTTAGGGAACCATGGGCTAATTTCCCTTACGAAGTCTAGAAAAGTGGACAATTGATTTTTGCTGGCTCGGATGCCTTTTTGTTTTAGCGTTTGTTTCAAAATGTCCACATATAAAACCCTATCCTTAGATGCTGTGTTTCCCATGGCTACAAGCACCTAGGCACTAATTCTTCTGTATAGTTTTGATTCTTAGGTGTAGCAATACCCCTGACTGCTTGCACCTAGGTAGTAGGTTATCTTTTATGGTTTTAATTCTTAGGTGCAGTACTACCCCTGGCAGCTTGCACCTAGGCAATAAACTTTTGAAAAAGTTCTGAGGTGGCACTTAGTGCTAGCAGAATCCCTGATCGCTAATACACTAAGTAATTCTCCCGTCCTCTAAGCCCAGCCTATCTCTACTGGGGGGTCCTAGGCACCCTATGCAGGAGTTTTGCCGTTTAAAAATAAAAAATTAAAATAAAAAAATACTTACCAACGCCTTCTCACCTCCCTGTTCGAGCAATCCACGTTGTGGCGCCAATCTGCCGGGGACCAGCCTCGGCGGGGGTGGGTTATCTCGACGGAGGCGGCGCAGGTAAACAGAAGACACAGGCCTCGATGCCTTTTCAGGCACGTCCTATGCCGGACACCCCTCAAAGATCGCTCTCTGAGGAGTGACAACTGCTAGGAATCATCGTGCCTTTTTATTGAAAATGTGTTACATGCAAGTAAATGGGAGAGGGGTTGCGTGCTTTCAATTATCAGCTCGTAAAGGTTTTAACAAAAGGGAACATAGATTCTATTCAGGGTTGGATTAAGGGTGGGTGTTGGGCATTTCCGCAATTGTAGGTGGGTCTCCATAGAATGCAGTTTCAGGAAGGTGGTTCCAGTAAGCAGCAGCACAGCAGCCATCTTGTGATTACTGGGAATGGCTCTGAGAAAAGAAAGTCTCAAGAATAGATATTAGTTCCTATGGATCTTAATAAAGAATGATACTTACATAGTTTTATAGGGATCTAAAACTTGATTTGAGGAGTCCTAAAATATTTATCTATTTCGCTTGGTGAAGGCAGGGGGGTGGTCCTGGGCCAGTTTTGGCCTAATCCTATTTTACATAAAGAAAGGATTAAGTTTACCTTAAATGTATTTTGAAGGGCCTTCCAAAGACCATTTCCGCCAAGATAGAACTTCAGCCCACCCTCTACTGTGACCATGGAGATAAAGCATTGTAATTAATAGTAGGTGATTATAGCAAAGGGGAGCGGTCGGGGGAGTTCCTGGAAAATTTTATCATATACTCAGGATGTATAAGAGAGCTATGCAATTCTTTTATAGTAGTAAATTGGGGAGTCAGAGGGGGGTCGCTTCCCAGCAAGGCTACCAGTTTTCTGGAGCAAATAGCAAGCAGCCTTGCTGACATGCTAATTGACCCAAGCTTTTTTCCAAGGTCAGGGGGTGCACAACAGTGGCTTTGCCAGCATATTGATCTTGACCAGAAGGAGCTCAAAGGTCTGGGGGGCTCAGACAGATCCTGGGGCCTCGCTGGGTTGGACTCCTCCAGAGTTCCCCTTTCACCCTATGCCCACCAACACTTACCACTTTTTGTATTTTTAATCTTCGCCATTCTGACAGGGGTTAGGCGATATCTCACTGTGGTTTTAATCTGCATCTCCGTTATGATGAGGGATGTTGAGCCCTTCCTTATATATGCTTTTTGGCTGTTCGGATGTCTTCCTTAGAGAGATTTTTGTTCAGCTCATTTTAATTTAATTTAATCTTTTAATTGGGTTAATCAAATTTTTTTTTTTTTTTTTTTTTTTTTTTTTTTTTTTTTTTGAGTAAGCCACTTGAGTTCCCTGTGTATTCTGGGTGTCAGTCCCTTGTCTGAGGTATATTTTACAAAATATTCTCCCATTCTGAGGGTTGTCGATTCACACGTGTTACTGTGTCCTTTGCTGTGCAGAAACTTCTTAATCTGATATAGTCCCACTTGTTTATTTTAGGGATTATTGACTGTGCTTTGGGAATCTTATTTAAGAATCTGTTTTTTTTTTTTGGAGAGGTTTTTAGCTATAGGGTGCGTGCACTCACCAGAAAGACAGAGAGAGACAGAGAGACAGAAAGCGAGAAATCCCCCCCCAGGGGGGATGGTCACGCCACAGTCCCTTCTCCTTCATTCTCCTCTCGGGATCTTGGGCACCCACACACATGCGTGGCGTGAGTTTAAGCCACCAGGTCCAGGACTCAAACCACGGTCGGCTACATGGGAGTTCAGTGACATAGCCATTACGCTAACTGCTGGTCCCAAGAATCCGTTTTCATAATATGTTTTGATAAATTCTATTTAAGAAATCTTTGCACAGCCAAGGATATATTTTCCTAAATGTGATTCTAAAAGCCTTTTAGTTTTGTCTTTTATTTTTAGATCTCTGACCCATCTCAAATTAATTTTTGTATGCAAGATGATACAGATATTAAGGTTCATACTCCCCCTCCCCTACCCACTATTTAATTATTTCAGTGCCATTTGTTGACAAAGCTTTTTTTTTCCTAATAAAAAATTATTATATATAAATGGATTTATTTATTTCTACATTCTGAGTTATTATTCACTGTTCTATTACTTACTACAGCTTTATGCTAAACCATGAAATCTGATAGTGTAAGCCCTTAAATTTGTTCTTCTTGAGCATATTTTGAGTATTCTAGGTCTTTTGTATTTCCGTATCAGTTTTTGAGTAATTTTTCATTTTCTACCAAAAAAAGGTCTCTTGGGGTTTTAACTGGGATTGCTTTGATTCTACGAATCATTTCAGTTTAGGCTTGACCTTTTGACAATATTAAGTTCTCCACTCCATGAACTAGCATAAGTGAATAAACATGTTTTGCTTTTTTTATATTTACAATTCTCATTTCTTTTTATTGCCTTTTTAGAATGGCTTGGACCTTAAGTACAGTGAATAGAGTAATGAATATGGTCATTTCAGCCTTGTTTCTGACCTTTATTATAATATTGACTGTATATTTTTTTTCTGTATAAACCCTTTATCAGATTGAGGAAGCTCCTTTTTATCCCAGGTTTTTAGGGGTTTTTGTTTTTAATCAGTAATAAGTATTGAATTTTAATCAGTAATAAGTAATAAGTATTGATTTTTTTGCATCTTTTAAAAAATCATTTAATTTTTTCTTTAATTCTGTTACTGATTTTAAGATGATACATGGACCTTATACTACCTGGATTAGCCCTCTTGATCAAGATGTATTGTCCTTTTCATATATTGCTAGAGTCAATTTGTTAAGATCTTGTTAATGATTTTTACATTTATATTTATGTGTGATACTGGTCTGCAATTTTCTTGTAGTGTTCTCTTCATGTTTTGCTGTGAGAGTTATGCCAACCTTATCAAATAAATTGAAAAGTATTTCCTTCTCTGGAAGATTTTTGACATTCGTGGTATTTTATCAGAGAAGCCACCTTAGCCTAGAATTTTCTTTATTACAAATTCAATTTCTCTAACCAATCATGGTCATTCAGATTTTCTATTTCTTTTCCTTGCTTTGGAGACTTGTGGTTTTTAAGTTATTTTGGCTATTTCATCTAAGTTGAATTTATTGATAGAGTTGATAATTTCCCTATAATTTCCTTTACATTTCTGTAGGATGTGTAGTGATCTCTTCTCTTTGATCTTGATATTGCTCATTTGTTTTCAGGCATCATTCTTCATCTCTCTCTTACTTTTCATTATATGTCTCTTTCCTGTCACTTTGTTTCTTTTTATTTGTTCATTTGTTTTTAGGTTTTTGCCATAGGGTGTGTGCACTCACCAGAGAGAGACAGAGAGAGGAAAAGTGAGAAATCGTCCCCCAAGGGGATGGCTATGCCACAATCCGTTCTCCTGTTGGGATTTTGAGTGCACATACACATGTGCCCGGCATGATTCCCATGCTATCGGGTCCAGTACTTGAACTGTGGGTGGCCATGTGGGAGTCCTGTGTCTTAGCCATCACACCACAGCTGGCCCCTCCCATCACTGTTTTAATTTGGGACAATGCTTTTCTGTTGCTTACATGGTTACAGTTACCTCACACTAGCCTTCCTGTTGGCAGTCTTCATTCTCTCTGTTCCATTCACCCTATCATAAGAAGAAAGGAAAGATCTTTCTTGCACATGTAATTAAATGTTTCCCAGCTTCAAATGTTTTAATGATGTCTTAATGCCTTCTGAATGAAATCTACTCTCCTTTTAGGGACTACAAAACCATTAATGATAAAGAATCTAAATGTCTCACTGGGCTCCTTTCTTTCCTACATTTTCTTCTCTTTTTTTAAACAAATAAAAAAGGTTTCTTTCTTTCTCATGTGGGAGGGAGGGAGAGAGATCCCTAGTAAGATCTCACATTGCCGGCCTCTGCCCCCAGCCTCCCTTAGCCTCCCCAACCTTCTCCAACCATGTGTGTGCACAGCCGGCGTGTGCAGGTTGACTCAGGAACCTGTCTTCCGGAAGGCCTCCAGTATCACAGTGTTGTGCTGCTGCTGTGCCCACCGCAGCTGGCCTGCTCTCCCTCTTTTATCCACCCCCTACAAGCCACGAGAACAGTAAGTCGCTGCCTTTCTGGGTGTCTCATTTGCCACTCTCCATCTCAGGCTTGAATCCAGCATTTCAGTTGTGGTATGGACGATATTAAATAGAAATTGTTTTGTGACTGCTCCCTGACTGAGATGATTGTAAATACCTAATTGATATGCTCTCAGTTTTTATTAATATTTATTGGGCACAATACCTTCTATTAACTCCATCTTTACATCCACAGTAATATCTAACCTGAGAGCATTTTTTATCCCTACTCTAATTTATGATTATCTCAAACCACATTAAGTGTTAATAGTAAGGATGCATCTGTTCGCTCGTACCAGGATATCTGTCAGATACTTGATCTCTTCCCTGACACAGTGATGATGGGTTTTATCTCAACCCTGGAGCGTTAGTTTTAGTACTGACGAGTCACCCGGATGACGAGATAATACGTATTTCTTTTTTTACAGATTCTTTTCGTACTTTGCAAAATCAAGAAACGTTTCCCTGAAACTGGCCAGCCAGTGTAGAGCTAAAGCAGTTGTTTCTTTTCTTGTCAGCCCTTGCCCCCAGGGGGATCAGGATGTCCCCTGTTATTTTTAAAAGCTACACTTCAAACTTTTATATTCCCGTTAGATTTGAAAGGGGGGCGTTATTTGCTCTGTCTTGATGTAGTAGGGGCTCTGCAAGTCTATTTGGATAACACTGAAGATTGGAGGAAATGTGATTCTGTCTGTGTGTTTTAAGCCCCTAAGGTAAGATCAGAAAGCGTCTGGGGCAGTGAGAGCCAAATAGTTGAAGTCATACATTAATTATGGTCATGAATCATTTTTATTTTTAAAGTCTTTACCATTTGACAAGGTTGTTTGCATAGTAGCTGTGAAGTGTGAGGCAGCACTTTCCTCCTTTTAAAGCAACAGGCTATTTTATTGATTTCTCCTTTGAGCTGATAATGCCTATCATTTTTAGAATTCTGATAAGATTTTTAATCAAAACTGCTTATTTCTCTACCAGAATGATTGGTCTTTAATCATATAATTTTTGTTTTGATATATTTTTAAAATATATTTTTAAAGAATTATTCATTTAGTTTTATTTCTTCTTCAATTTGACCAGAGAGAGAGAGAAAAAAAGCTGCCAGGTCTGGGACTCGAACTGTAGTCAGTCATCTGGGAATTCAGTTCCTTAACTACCACGCTACCTGCCAGCCCGTTATATTATTTTAAGTAATAGACAGCTATCACATTGTTCATTCAGTTAATCTTCCACAGTTATCAATCAAATATATTAAATTTAAGGACTAAGCTTTGATATTCAGACATTAGATATTCAGTTAACAAATACGCTTCTTTGTGCCACATTCTGTGGTAAGCATTTGAAATACATATGAGAAAACAAGTTATTGTTCGTTTTTTCCTTAGGAAGATCTAACGAGGAAATAGGAAATACACAGTTGTTCTAAAATGTGATTGTGTCATGTTAGTGTCATTTACACGATGTGGCAGATTTCTAGAGGAAGAAATCTCTACCTACCTCTACCTGTCTGGGATATCAGAGAAGAGCTTTGAAGAACTTGCGTTTGAGCTCCCTTTCAATGGGTTAGGAGTTGTTTTACTGTTAAGGGACAGGGAAATCTTGTGGGCAGATAGGTCCGCTCATGCAGAGAAACAGGAGCAAGAGTCGTGTGTTTGAAGAACTGACAGTAGAGGTAGTTCAGTATTGCTGGAGTTGAGTGTGCAAGATAAAGATTACCAGGAAATGAGGCTGGAAAGGTGGGCAGGATCCCCATCAGAAAGGACTTTTCCTGACTTTAGGATTTCCGCAGAGCAGCCTTTGTAAGATCTGGTGGTTTGAAAATCACACCTGGAGCGTGCGTGCCCAAAATCCCAGGCGGGAGAATGGAGGAGAAAGCATTACGGCGTGGTCATCCCTCTGGAGGGTGATTTCTCACTTTCCTGCTCACTCTCTCTCTCTCTGTCTCTCTTAAAAAGAGTGAGAGAGAGAGAGAGAGTATTAACTACTATCAGTGTAGATTAAACACATATACACTCATATGGAATAGGATCTCTTCTATTAGATTCCTTTGGAACCCGGAGGGAGTTGTTGAATTACTTGTCTCATGAATAAAATAGCTAGAATGAGAGTTGGTCCCTTTTAGGTGACCTAAGAAATCTTCGGTAACCATCAGGCAGTTTCCGCAAGTACAGAATATGTCATGAATATTTTCAGTGTGTAGTGTCATAATAATAATAATAACTTTGACAGAAGTATTTATGGTGCCTTCCAATCCTTAAGATGAAACTCCCATATATATGTAATGAATTTTAGGTTAGAATTGACCAGTTTTTAAAAACCAAGGTAAAATGCACACATAGTGAAATACACACATTTTAAGTGTTATTTCTGTGTGTTTTGGTGTACTCCTTACCCCCATCAGGATATAGAACATTCCTATCACTGCAGACAGTTCTTTTGCTCTGCCTGTCCCCTGTCAGTCTGTGCTCACCCCACAAGGCAATCAGACACTCCTTTGATTGTCACCATAGATGGGTTTTATCTGTTCTTGAACTTGGTGTAAAGAGAACTGTACAGCATGTACTTTTTTGTTTCTGGCTTTTTTCACATGACATAATATTTTTGATATCCATATATTTATTGTTGGGTTTATTGTTGCATTTATCAGTGGTGCATGCCTTTTTTTTCCCTCCCTTATTCTTTATGAGAGGGGGGATGACAGAAAAAGAGGTAGGTATTTTTGACAGGGTCTTGCTGTGTTGTGATCCTGGCTCCCAGTTATTTAGGGGTATAGGTGTGTGCATCCCTGTCCTGGCATGTTCAGGTTCTCAGGCTTCCAGCTTTCCAAGCGGTGCTGGTATCTATGTGCTGCCATGGCTGGACAGGTGCTTCCCATGTTATTGCCTGGTAGATGTTACTTGTGTAAGTACACCTTGATTTGTTTATTAATTTTCTTGTTTGATGGAGATTCAAGTTGTTGTCTATGAACAGTCTTTTATAAATCTTCTCATACATATATGTTTCTTTGGGGGGGGGGCGGTAAATACATAGGATTTTAATGCTGAGCCATAGATGAGATGTTTAGTTTTTTAAGAAGCAGTTTTTCAAAATTGTAGTATTGTTTTACACCTTTGCATGCAAGTTCCTGTTTCCCCACATTCTTGCCAGCATTCGGTGTTGCCATTTTAGTTTTAGCTGTCGCAATAGTGACATGATAGTTCACGGTGATTTTAATTTGCATTTCCCTGATGCCTGAGATGCTGAGCACCTTTTCCTGAGTTTCTTGGCCATTCTTTTATGTTCTGTGAAGTATTTATTCACTCTTTGGTTCAGTTTTAATTGGGCCATCATTTTGTTTTTGTTTGATTTGTTCATTGTTCTCTGTGGGCCACCTGGTGGTATGGTGGTTCAGGTGACTGGATCCTATATGCCAACTGCAAGGTTCAAGTCATGGACCCAGTGGTCTGGAAAACACCCTGGCCATATATGGATACCCTTAATCCTGGGAGGACGGAGAAGGGATCGAGGAATAGCCATCCCCATGGGGAATGCCTTCTCTCTCTGTCTCTGTCTCTTTCGCTCACTCTCCCACTCCAGCAAGTGCATGTACCCTCGGACAAAATTTATAAAGGGAGAGAGGGAGGAAGAGAAAGAAAGGAAGGAAGGAAGGAAGTCTTTTTATACTCCAGACATCATTCTCTCTCAGATACATGTTCTGTAAATATTTTTCCTCAGCCTGTGGACCTCTTTTTTATTTTCTCATTGGCACCTTAGATAAACATAGTTTTAATTTTGGTTAAGTCTAATTTATCCATTTAAAATTGTATTCTAGCACCTTTGCTTAACAGATGTATTGTCCACCAATTTGCTTTGATTCCTTTGTCAAAAATTAATTCTTCATATATGCATAGGTCTGTTTCTAAACTCTTTATTCTATTCCATTTACCTGGGTTTTTTTTTTTTTTAATCCTTAATGCTAGTACCATATTGTCTTGATTATATAACTTGATAGGACATCTTAGAATCTGTCTGATTTCAAGTTGGATTGTCACTTCTAGATATTTTGCTTTCCTATATTTACTGTCAACTCCTTAAAAAACACAAAGCCTATTGAGAATTCAATTGGATTTGTAAAACTGTTCACTCATTTGGGAAAAACTATTTATAACATCTTAACAGTATTGAATCTTCTAGTCCATGTACGTGATGCACTTTTCCATGTATTTAGCTCTTCTTTACATTATCTTAGTCATGTTTTATCATTTTAAGGTTGGGTTTAGCACATTTTTTTGTTTGTTTCATTCCTAAGTATTTTCTGGCTTTTGTGAAAGTATTGTTTTAAAATTTCATATCCCAATTGTTTGTGGCAAATATATATAAATATAGTCATTTAACTTTTTTTTTGTATTTTGTTTCTTTGTGTGTATATCACTTTGACAAATTCATTTATTAGTTTTAGTAGTTGTTTTGTAGAGTCTTATCTAATGATTTTCCACATATCATCTATAATTAGAAACAGTTTGACCATTTTTTGGTATGCCATGTATACGAAATCTATGAGCTATATTTAAAGACAGAGACACCAAAAACCAAAGACCCTACAAAATCATAACTAAAACAAAAAAGAAAAATAGTTCTTTTTTTTTTTTTTTCTCAATGTTCCTTGAAGAGTTCTTACTAAGAATGTAGTTGCTGTTCACACCCAGGTTCAGCATTTAGTCCTCCCGTATGTCTTTTGTGTCATCTTTTGGTCTTTTTTTAATCCATTTCAGAATGTTGGCCCCTTTGATTCAAACTTCTTCAATGGGATTATTGAAATTTTGAATTCTTTTTCTCATTATGAGTACCCAGAAGTGATAGCTTTTTTATTTTAAGAATTATTTATTTAATTTTATTAATAATTATTATTATAGTTATAATTTTTAATTTGACCAAAGAGAGAGAGAGAGAGAGAGAGAGAGAGCAAGAAAGTAAGAAAGTAAGTCACAATGTCCAGGACTCAAACCACAATTGGCCATGTGGGAGTCTAGTGCCTTAACCACCACTTGATCAGCCAGCCAGTAATAGTCAGCTTTGAGAGGACAGATACCTCTTTTTGACTTTAGCAAGCCAATTAATTTTTCTGGACTGTTTTCATGTCTGCAAGATGACAGGATTTGACCAGATTCTTCCTAAGGGCTTTTCTGGACTCTTGTGAGCTCTTCATTTTAGTTCTTAGCACCTCAGAGGCAAGTAGACAGGTGAAGGTTGTTTTAGAGTTTTACTGTTTTAGAATTTATCATAATCGCTGGTATTTCATTAATATGCTGGAGAATTGAGAAACAATCAGAAATTCATTATTAATTCTGTTTATTCTAGAAGATTTGTCATTTATATCTGTGGCTCTGTGTTGGGAATTTATAGTTAACTCACTTTAATTTTTCTACAACTTGTATTTCTAGGCTTCATAGAGCCCAGTGTGCAATTAAACAGACTCAGGTAACTGTTCAGAAAATTGGAAAGGAAATTGAAGAAAAACTAAGACTCACATCTACAAGCAATGAGCTGGTAGGTTTTTATGTTTACCTATTTAAACTCCTTCCTTTCTAAATGGAATTTTCATATTTTACTTAGGTTAATTTTTTTTTTCCGAAAGACTTTAGGTAGTAATTATTACTGTTTTTCATAATATTTCACTGAGACTTCTGTTGACATTTAAATGTTAGAAGTAAACTTTCCCATCCGCTAATAATGTAACATACAAAGTGCCTCCCTTATTCTGCCAGATGAAACTTGAGATTACATACCGTTATTCAGAAGATAATTAGCGGGCTAACTTATTAATGTCTTATAGATGTGAACTCTAAACATGAATGAAAAATAGCTGCTAGGAGAAAAAAAAATAAACTATAGGGACTGATTTCTTTTAAAAGATGAATTTTAAAATTATATTGATTGAGCGTAATAGAGTGGTTTGTAGTCAGTGCTCGCTTTTGGGAAATACTCATCTGGTGGAGGCATTTCCAAAGAAATAGCAATTCCAACCCAAATGGACAAATTTAAGACATTAGTATAATTTTGGGTTGCTTTATACTCTTTATAGTGGAGAGGGGGGAAAAAACGTCAATTTAAAAATGAAGATACTATCTTTGTTAGCAGAGTCATGGGTCTGACTAATAAAGTGAGCCTTTCTTAAAATGAAACCACACGGCTGCGAATAGCTTTGAGTATAACTTATGCTATGAATTCTGATGCTTAAAATAAAATTCAGATCTTTGAGTCCTAGATAAAATTGTGTATGTACAGCATTTGCACAAATTCATTATCACTGGTAGCACCACCCAGTCGTCATTTCTGCTGCCATTAGCTTGGCAGAAGGCCTTTACATCATCACATAAAAGCTCCTTGTTACCATAAAAATTAGTTCAAGATAATAATATAGTAGAGGAGTTATAGAAAAGTAGCAGTGCAATTAACCTAGAGATTTCGCGTTCATGGAATTTGATCTTAACCTATTAGACCCAACCATGGTACATGTCGACAGACTCCCATTACTCAGCAGGCTGAGGCCACGTGGGAGGCCTGGGCTTGATTTCTGGCCCACCCTGAAAAAAAAGCACACTTGTAGTCCCAGCTCTTTGGGAGGCTGAAGCAGGAGGGTCATAGCTAACTGAAGCCTTTAGAAAAAAAAGTTTTCAGGTTTTATTGCCATAGGGCACATGCACTCACTGGAGAGATATATAGAGAGGAAGAGTGAGAAATCACCTCCCAGGAGTGATGGCCATGCCACAATCCCTTCTCCATTATCCTCGTGGGATTTGGGGCATGTACACACATGTGTCTGGTGTGATTTTTAAGGTACTGGTTCCAGTCACACCACAGTCGGCCATGTGGGAGTCCAGTGCCTTAACCACCATGCCACCTGCTAACCCTGAGCTCAAGAGTTTATAATAAAAGAAATAAATGTATTAGGTCAACCTGTATAAAATTGTTGCATTCAACTCATAAATTCATATAGTTCAACCTAATACATAAAATAGTGTTGTATCTGCAAATAGCAGGCACACGAGATATAGTAGCTACAATAGCAATAGTGGCCTTTATTATATATATGATTTTCTTTTCTCTGGAAAATCTCCCATTTTGGAGACACTGTCAAACCATCTTTAGTTGTAACTTAGCCCTAATAAAGGACCAAATTCCAGACCATAAATATATTTGAGGGGGAGAAGAAAATAGCTAATTTAATCCTTTCTGTAGCGTACAAAAATGCTACAGTTTTAAAACCTTTGGGGAGAAATTGCTAGGTTTTATTTTTCTTATTTTCTTCTCCCCAGGCAAGACTGGGAAATTACTTGTTTCATTAAACGACAGCATATGCTTTGTCTCAGTGTGGAAAAATGTATGTTTAATCCTATTTTTCTAAAATATAAGTGGTGACACTCAGAACAAGGTGATAGAATGTTTGAGTGTAAAGAGGTCAGGTTCAGAGGTTCACTGTGGGTTTTTATGCTGCCTAGTCAACATGGAAGGGAACCATTGGATTTCTGAACTGAAAATGAACCTAGAAATCATGTGCTTCCCAATAACCTAGTTTAAAACCACCCCCCTAGTATATTCTCCATAGTATTTGTGACCATTTTGCATGATGTATGTACTTACAGGTTTGTCTCTCTGAACTCTATGAGGAGAGGAATTTTTGTCGTTTTCTTTCATTGCTGTATCCTCAGTGTCTAGGAAAGTGTTTGGCACATACTAGGTACTGAATAAGCATTTACTGACTTTGAGAATGAGTCTAGCATAAATGTCTTTTCTTAAAAAAGAATTGGGATCAGCAGTTAGCGTAATGGCTGTCGCTGGACTCCCATGTAGTCGACTGCAGTTCGCGTCCCGGACCCGAGGGCTTAAAACTCACGCTGGGCGCGTGTGCGTGCGTGCCCAAAATCCCGAGAGGAGAACGGAGGAGAAGGGAATGTGGCGTGGCCATCCCCCCGGGGGGTGATTTCTTGCTTTCTGTCTCTCTGTCTTTCTCTGTCTGTCTGGCGAGCGCACGTGCCCTATAGCAAAAACCTCTCTCTCAAAAAAAAAAAAAAGAATTGTTTAATTTATTTATTTAAATTTGTCATAGGGCATGCGTGCCCAACAGAGAGAGAAAGAGAGAGAGAGAGAAATAGATACAGAGACAGAGACAGAGAAGAAAGCCACCAGGTCCAGCATCCTAATCACTGCGCCACCTGCTGTCCCCCATAATGTCCTCTTATGATGCGAAGGAAAACAGGGTTGACAAAGGGGAGCAACTTCCCGGCAATCATTTGATCGATAGAGACAGGGTTTGGTTCACTGTCTCCTTTCAGGGAAGAATGCCTTCTAGTTTTATTCACATTCAAGTTTACCTGTAGCATACTGAAAGCCTTTGCTGTTACCTTTTTTTTTTTTTCTTTTTTTTTGGAGAGGTTTTTGCTATAGGGTGCGTGCGCTCGCCAATCAGACAGAGAGAGACAGAGAGACAGAAAGCGAGAAATCACCCCCCCAGGGAGGATGGCCATGCCGCAATCCCTTCTCCTCCATTCTCCTCTCGGGATCTTGGGCACGCATGCACACGCGCCCGGCGAGAGTTCAAGCCACCAGGTCCGGAACTTGAACTGCGGTCGACTACGTGGGAGTCCAGCGACACAGCCATTACGCTCACTGCTGGTCCCACCTTTTGTTTTTCATTCTCTTTCTACATTGGCCCACAGCCATCATTCTCTACCTCAAGCATTTTCAGTGTGTAACAATTAATTTTACTCTTAGCCTAAGTGAAAATACAGTGAGGTGTATTTCATGTTGAAAGAAGTCAGTTTACTTTCTAAGACCACATGTAATTAACTCTGCTATAAGAAATAGGGTTCATACTTAATGACTTTCAAAGATTTGGCATTATGTCAAAGCCCAATTTTTTTGGGGGGGAGTTTAATTCTATTTCTTATAAAATTTCTGTTGTTGTCATATTGAATTTTTACTTATATGTTGCAGATTTTATCAGATGCCTTTCCTGTGTCTGTTGAATTAATTGTATACTTTTTCCTTTCTAATGTTATAGTGAAATACATTGGTTGGTTTCTGAATGTTAATCCAACTTTAGATTCCTGGGGAAAACCCTCTTGGTTGTGGTGAATTTTTCTTTTTATGACTGTTACTGGATTCAATTTGTAAAAAAAATTTTAAAGGACTTTTGCATATATATTCATGAAGAATATTTATCTCTAGTTTTGTTTTGTCGTAATTGTCCTGTTTTGTTGTCAGGGTAATACTAACCTAAACTCACTGTTGGCAAGTGTTTCTTCTTTTCTGTTTTCTGGAAGAATATGTGTAGAATTGAAATTATTTCTTAAGTGTTTGGTAAATTTTACTATTAAAGCCTTCTGGGCCTGGAGTTTTCCTTATGGGAAAGTTTGGTTTTTTTTTGGAGAGGTTTTTCGCTATAGGGCGCGTGCGCTCGCCAGACAGACAGAGAGAGACATAGAGACAGAAAGCAAGAAATCACCCCCCCGGGGGGATGGTCACAGCACAATCCCTTCTCCTCCATTTTCCTCTCGGGATCTTGGGCATGCACGCACACACGCCCGGCGTGAGTTTTAAGCCACCGGGTCCGGGACGCGAACCGCGGTCGACTACGCGAGAGTCCAGTGACATAGCCATTACACTAACTGCTGGTTCCCCTTATGGGAAAGTTTTGAACTAGAAATTCAGTTTCTTTAATAGTTATAGGGTTGGTCAAGGTCTTGAGTTTTTATTTTTAGCCATTTTAATGTTGTGTAGTGTTTTTTCCCTTTTGGTTCTAAGTTGCATTTCTGTAATTAGTCTTTTTCATATTCTACTGGTCACTTGTGTATTTTTATGAAATGTCAATTCATGTATTTTTTTTAAGTTTCTTTTTTTATTTCTTCAGAGAAAGAGAGACCCTCAACAAGGCTATTATGCTGTGACCCATACTCTAGTGTCAGCCAGCCTGGATTATGGGCATGTATGGTATTCAGGGAGACCCTGGGATGGACATTAACACAAAACCTTTCCCATGATGCTCTAGTTGTGTTACCGCTGACCAAGCTTAACTGGTCCCAGTTCAAATCTGTTTTTCTATAAAAAATATTAACTCTTGGGCCAACCAAGTGCAGAGGTCAAGCACTTGCTGGGGGAACTAGAACTTACATGGTTGACTGCAATTTGTGTCTTAGCCCCCGTGGTTTGAAAAACATGCTAGGCGCATGTATGTGTATGTCTAAAACCCTGATAGGATGGAGAAATGGAAGAAAAATGATAGCAACATGAGCATGCCCTGTTTGGGGGTCCTTTCTCTGATGAGCGCATCTGCCCTCGCCAATCAAAAATATGTATATATAAACTCTTTATTTTAGATTTACAGGAAACTTGCAAAGATAATTTAGAGCATTCCATATACCTTTCATCCAGTTTTCTCCAGTGTTATTAACCATGGACTTTATTCAGAGTTCACCAGTATTTCCACTAATCTTTTTTTAATAAATAAAATATTTTACTTTAGCACAGTTTTAGATTGATAGAATTTTGCAAAGATAGTACAGGGACTTATCTTATATAACCTATATCCATTTTTTCCAGTTATGATTATTATTATTTTTTAGAGAGATTATTTTAGAGATCTTTGCTATAGGACATGTGTGCTTGACAGAGAGACAGAGAAACAGAAAGCGAGAAATCACCCACCAGAAGAATAGCCATGCCTCAATCCCTTCTCCTTCACTCACCTCTTGGGATTTTGGGCATGCACGCACACACACCTGGCATGAGTTTCAAGCCACCTAGTTTGGGACTCGAACTATGGTCAGTCATGTGGGAGTCCAGTGATGTAACCATCATGCCATCTGCTGGTCCCAATATTCTTTTCTTCATATGGTACATTTGTTATTATTAATGAACTTATCTTGATAACTTATCAGTGAAAGTTTGAGCTTTTTCAAATTTCCTCAGCTTTTACCTCATATCCCTTCTTTTATTCGAAACTCTCATCCATTAAATTATTCCATATTTTAAGTAATCATGCTTCCATAGGCTCCTCTTAGTGGTAAAAGTTTCTCAAACATTCTCTGGGTTTGATGTCCTTGACAGTTCTAAGGATTACAGGTCAAATATTTTTGTAGAGTATCCTTTGATTAGAATCTGATTTTTTTTTTTCATAATTAGATTGGGTTCTTTCTCTCTCTCTCTCTCTCTCTCTTTCTTTCTTTCCTTTTTAAGAGAGATTTTTGCTATAGGGCACATGCACTTGCTAGAAAAACAGAGACACACACAGAGACAGAAAGCCAAAAATCACCTCCCAGAGGGGACGGCCACACTGCAATCCCTTCTCTATCCTTTCAGGATTTTGAGCACGCACACACATAGGCCCGGTGTGAGTGTAAGCTGCTGAGTCTGGTACTCAAACTGTAGTTGACTACGTGGGAGTCCAGCAATGTAACCATTACACCATCTGCTGGTCCCTAGATTGGGTTCTAATGCCCTTTTATATGCCGTTAATCAGCCCAGGATATCACACTGACTTTAGTTACCAGGTTTTCCTAGTCTTTTCTGATCTACAACTATTTTTCTTTCCTTTCTTAATTGCTGTGGTGAATTACTGTTGATGTTAGCCTTGGCCGTTTGGTTAAAGTAGTATCTCCCAGGATTCTGTGCTATGAAGTTTCTTTCCATACAATGTTTTCTGAAAGCAAGTTAGTCATCCAGCCTATAATGAAAAGACAGGAGGAAATCTCTACATAAGATTGTTTAGAATTGCTTGTAAGGAAGCTTTGTTCTTTCTCCCCCAATTTATTTATTTGTTCATTCAGTCATTTATTTATCAGTAGAGACTTAATGTATTTTTATTTTATACTTCAGGTTATAATTCATGCTATTTGGCCATTGGAAGATCTTTTAAATTGGTTCTTATTTCGCTTTTATATGCCCTCATCTCTTTTTGTTCTTTTTTTTTTTTTCTTTGAATACTTCATTAGTAGGGCTGGCAGGTAACGTGGTGGTTGTGATGCTGGACTCCCACATGGCCGACCATGGTTCGAGTCTCAGACCTGGTGGTTTGCTTTCTCTCTCTCTGGTCAAATTGAATAATAATAATAAGAAGATAAAGTACAATTAAATGAATAATTCTTAAAAATACTTTTAAAGAATACTTCATTACTGTCTGGCACTGTATAATTCAGGCTTATCTTGTATGTGCCCTGTCCTAGCCCTAGAATCAGCCCTTTCTCTAAGGAGCTCTGTTCCTTACATGGAGTATTTAAAACCAAGATCTGGGCTCAGAATGTGCTCACTGCTCCTGAGTTGCCCCTTCTAGGCCTTCTCAGTGAAGAGTTCTGTATACACATTTTCTACCACACAGGTGCTTATCTTTTGTGTGGCCTATTGCAAAAATCTCTCTTTAAAAAAAGGTAGTTTTGGGGCCAGCAGTTAGCATAATGGCTATGTTGCTGAACTCCCATGTAGTGGACCGCGGTTTGAGTCATGAACCTGGTGGCTTAAACTTACACCGGGCGCGTGTGCATGCGTGTCCAGGATCCCAGGAAGAGAATGGAGGAGAACAGATTGCAGAGTGGCCATCCCCCCGGGGGATGATTTCTCGCGTTCTGTCTCTCTTTCTGGCGAGCGCACGCAACCTATAGCAAAAAAAAGAAACCTCTCAAAAAAAAAAAAAAGTAGTTTCAGTTTTTTTCCCTCATTTTTCATTGAAATTTTTGCCTTTTTTGGAGAGTGTAAGTGTGTGTGTATGCATAGGATGTGTGTGGTGCATGTGTGTTTCTGTATTGAATCCTTTCTCTTCCAGTCTGTGGTTTGCTTTTTTGTGTTCTTAATGGTGTTTTCTTTTTATAATCTTCGAATTTTTAAAGGTTTTTGCTATATAGGGCACATGTGCTCTGCAGAGAGAGACAGAGAGATTGTGAGAGGGAAAGTGAGAAATCACCTCCCAGAAGGGATGGCCATGTTTGCAATCCCTTCTCCTCCATTCTTCTTTTGGGATTTTGGGCACACGTGCACACATGCCCAGCGTGATTTTGAGTCCACCAGGTCCAAGACTCAAACTGCAGACGGTCATGTGGAAGTCCAGCGCCATAATCACTACACCACCTGCTGGTCCCTTTAATGGTGTTTTCTGAAGAGGAAATGTTTTTGTGTTTGATGGAATTCAGTGTATTTTGATTTGACTTGATTTTAATTCTCTTTCCCATGTCATTTCATTTTTGTGTTCTTTTCAAGAAATCTTTGCTTAACCCAAGGTCATAGGAATTTTATCCTATGTTTTAGTCTAGAAGTTTTATAGAGTAGGGCTTTGCATTTAGATCTATGATCCATTTCAAGTTAGGTTTTTTTTTGTACCAGATTAAGTAAAAGAAAATTTTTTTCCTCCTGTATCTATATTCAGTGATTTAGTGTCATTTGTTGAATAGCCTTTTTCCCATTTAATCACCTTGATATGTTTGTCTAAAATCAGTCAGTCACATACATGTGCATCTATTTCTGAATTCTCTTTTGTTTCATCCATCTATATATCTATCTTTCACCAATACCAAAATCTAAACTCTCTTATTATTGTAGATATTTCATCCTAAATCCAGAATAGAGTAAGTCCTCAACTTCATTCTTTTTAAAAATTCCTGTGTTTTCTCTAGGTTCTTTGTTTTTCTAAGTAAATTTTAAAATCAGCTTGTTGATTACTACCAAATGGAGCCAGAAGATGGTGTAGCAATTATGTTGCTAGATTCCCACATGGCTGACTGCAGTTCAAGTCCCAGACCCTGTGGCTTGAAACTCATGCCAGACATGTGTGCATGTGTGCCCAAGATCCCAGGAGAAGGGATTGCAGTGTGGCCAGACTCGACTTTCCCTTTCACTGTCTCTGTCTATCTCTTTCTCATGAGCACATGTGCCCTAATGGAGAAACCTCTAAAAAAAAAAAAAAGTGGCTGCCAAAAGGCCTACTGGGATTTTCATAAGGAGTTATAGATGTAATTGTGGAGAATTGGCATCATGTCAAATCCTTTAGCTCAGGGACATGGCTTATACATCTCTTATTTAAATTTTTCTTTAATTCGCTCAAGAATGTGTTGTAGATTTCATAATAAGGGATAATAAAAATCTTGTTGGTGTTATGCCTATGTGTTTCATGGAAGTTTTATAGGGGGCATTAATGCAAGTGGAATTGTTTTTCATTTCTTATTTCTCATTTTTCTGCTGCTAGAATATAAGACTACAATTAGTTGTAATATTTTAAATGTATTAAGCAATACAATTAATTTTAATGTATTAATCTTGTTTATTGCAACCTTATTATTAGTTACAGTTGTTATTTTGTAGATTTCTTGGGATTTTCTATGTATACAATTGTGTCTTCAAATTTGTATAATTATATGCCTTTTATTTAATTTTCCTGCTTTATTTTAGTAGTTGGGACATCCAGTGCAATATTGAAAAAAAGTGGTAAAGATTGGAATCTCTGCCTTGATCTGGACTTTAGGGAGAAATATTTCATTCTTTTCCAATAAACATAATGTTAGCGATTTTTTTTTTACTGGTTTTACAATGTTGTTTATGCCTTGTTTCTGAGAGTTTTTAGCATGAATGGATGTAAATTTTGCCAGTGGTTTTTCTGGATCTATTGAAATGATCATATAATTTTCTCCATTATTATGCTAATAAGGAGAACTACATTGATTTAGTTTTAAGTGTTTAACTAGCATGGCATTTCTGGAATAAATCTTAATTGACCATATAATTGATTTTGTAAATTGTTAGATTTCGTCTGGAAATAATTTAAGGATTTTTTGCACCTGTATTTATTAGGGCTGTTGGGATGCAATGGTTTCAATTACTTTATCAGATTTTGTATTAGAATTATGGTAAAATTATTTGGACAGTGTTCCTTTTTGTCTACTCATTATGACTAGAGCAGAATTCTCCTGAATCTTGTTAATATTTTAGTTTACTGCTGAGATTTAATAATGTTTTTGTTCACTACAATATTTAATTTTTGTCACTTAGCATGTTTTTTTTTTTTTTTTTTTTTTGGAGAGGTTTTTGCTATAGGGTGCGTGCACTCACCAGAGAGACAGAGAGAAACAGAGAGACAGAAAGTGAGAAATCATCTCCAAGGGGGATGGCCACATCGCAATCCCTTCTCCTCCATTCTCCTCTTGGGATCTTGGGCACGCATGCACATGCACCCAGCATGAGTTTAAGCCATGGGTCCAGGAACTCGTACCGTGGTCAAGTACATGGGAGTCCAGTGACATAGCCATTATGCCAACTGCTGGTCCCACACTTAGCATGTTTATAAGAGTGACTTTAAGTGTGTGTTTGGTAATTCTAACATCTGGGTTTCCTTAAATTGGTTGACTCTTCCATAGAGAGAGAATCACATTTTCCTAACTTTTCACATATTGGGTAATATTGCATAGTATCCTGGACATGTTGAATACAATTTGGTAGAATCTCTGGGTTTTGTTACTTTGTTGTGAAGAATGTTGTTTTATTTTAGCAGGTAGTTAACTTGTCAGGTCCAAACTATTGATATCATACCGCAATGGACATTGGCTCTGATTTCAGGTTCCTTTTTTACCTTTAGTCATAAACTCCTTTCTGTTTGCCTCAACTATGTCCAGCTTAGGGTTCGGTCATTGACTTGGATTGAATTAAAATAGACTTTGGGGTGGTGTCCGTTCTCTTGCTTCCTCCATTGGGGCAGTTCTGATCACCTGACTTCTTTTCCCTAATTTCTCCAGCTAGAAAGACAGTTGGCTTTCTACTGGATTTTGCAGCCACTCTCAGGGAAAGCCACAGAGAAGGAGAAATCCACTTCATGTGTTGGTCACTTACACCGGGTTCTAAAATACTCCTTACAGGCCAAAAGCTAGGCCTCTTCCACCAAACAGTTAGCCAGTTTGTGAATGCAAAGGACAAAGTTGTAGAAGGTAATTAAAAGTCTCCAGAATGCTTAAGTAGTAGCTCTTTATTTCTTATCCAGTCTACAGCAGATGTTATCTATGGGAGGACTGATTTGTTAAGTGCTCATTCTCTTGTTTTAGTAGAACTATGCTGTATTATTTTTTTGTTTGTTTTTTGCTTTTTTTTTTTTTTTGCTTTGTCTCCCTAGCTAGACCTAGATTCTAGACTTGATATCATCACTGAGTTCTGTGAAATTAATGGATTTGATGAAATAGTGTCTAAGGAAATCTTATCCCTTTCATAGTGGTTTACTAGTATAAGTACAGTGGAAACAACCCATAAACGACATTTGAAAGCAAATCTGTTCATTTTTAGGATAACAGCCATAGGTCGAAGCTTTTTTTAAAGATTTTTAAATTACTTTTGACTATGGGGGAATGACTATGATAATCTCAAATTAGAATATATCTATTGATATTTACAGTACTAGAAACTAAATACGAGATATTTTAAAATATTACTTTCATAATTCATTTTTAAATGCCGATAATACATCTGTTAAGTGTTACTATAGTAACATATTTTTAGGTGTATTTATTTATATCTTCCATGAGAGAGATGGGAGTTGGGTAGAACCCCAACATCGTCTTCATGCCACAATCTACACATAGCCTGAGACAGCCACGATCATGGGCATTCGTGGATGTGTCCAATGTGTACAGAAAAACTTCAAGATTGAACCTGGGACCATCCTATCTGGCTTCAGCATTGTAGAGTGTTGTATTATCACTGTGCCACTATGTCTGGCCAATAATACATTCTTATAAAAATCAGTATAATTTTCTAAACAAAATATCTAGATAGAGATGCATTGTTTTACATTTTTGTGAGTTTAGCTTCTATTAAGGTAACATCTAGTTTAATAAAAGACACCTGCATTCTCATACCTACTTCTGCAGTATTTACTGTAATATAATGAATCTTGTAGACTCTGTACACTCTACTATACACTTTTTTTTTTTAATGGAGTGGTTTTTGCTATAGGGCGCTTGCGTTCGCCAGACAGACAGAGAGACAGAGAGACAGAAAGCGAGAAATCACCCCCCAGGGGGGATGGCCACGCCACAATCCTTTCTCCTCCATTCTCCTCTCGGGATCTTGGGCACGCATGCACACGCGCCCGGCGTGAGTTTTTAGCCACCGGGTCCAGGACGCGAACCGCGGTTGACTACGTGGGAGTCCAGCGACATAGCCATTACGCTAACTGCTGGTCCCTCTACTATACACTTATGAGAATAAGATTGAAAAAGAGACTCGTAAAGTCTCAGGAACCCTCATGACTCCCTGGACCATTATTTAAGAACTTTTGCCAGTATGACTCATAAGAAGATAGGTGTTTCCGTTAATATGTTGTTTATAGCTGAAACAAATGTTTCACTGCCAATGATGTTTTTGGTAAAGACACATAAGTAGGAATGTGTGTGCCAGCAAATAGATGAATGTATCTATGATTAGTTCAGCTACAGTGTTGTATAAAAACACTACAGTCCTATTAAGTGTGGCCCATTGAAGATAAATGTGCAATATTAGCTATACTTGGAGTAAATGTAAGCAGAACATAGAAACCCATTAGAAGACACTTAGGGAATGTTGAGTTCTTTAAGCAGCATGTCTTTGATGCATTAGAAAGGAGGTAGAAACAGATCTCAGGTGGCAAGATTTGTTTACTTTGCTCATCATAAATTAGAGCCAATGACTTGATCTACTTCTCTAAATGGGACAGTTTCCACATGGACCATAACATAAACCCACTATATAAATGCTTTCCTATACCAGCTTAATGTTTAGATTTAATTTGTAACCTCAGTTGGGTTGTTTCCGTATTTTAAAATCTCATTGACATTTTTGTTTTGTTTTGTTTTCATTTGCTGTAGGGCATGTACTCTTGTGAGAAAGAGATAGAGAGAGGAAGTCACCCCGCAGAGGGGATAGCCATGCTGCAATCCCTTCACCTCCATTCTCTTCTCCGGATTTTGGGTATGCACACATGTGCCCAAAGCCGCTGGTTCCTGTACTCTACCTGCTCAGTCAGCCATGTGGGCATCCAGCCGCCTTAGCCACTGTGCTACCAGCTGGCTCCAATCTCATTGACTTTTGTCGTTTGTTTTTATAGTAGATTGGCAAGGCAAAATGGCTTTTGTCTGCAGGAGTCTTAAATTCATTTCTCATTCTTGTAGGTCCTTCATAAATGTTTATGTTGTTAAGAAAAATTGCTTAGGATCATTTTTGTAAAGGCATATTTCATAGGGTTTTTTTGAGCCAGATATAATAATGATGATTGGAAATAAGCTTTTCTTATTGTTTTCGTGGTTTAAATGTCTTTAATGGATGATCATGCCATCTGCTTGGAATCAATATTTCAAGGATAGGGAAGAAAGTATTTTGGGTGAGCAATGATTGCTGTAAAGTACTTTTAGCACAACTGCCAAAGATCATTTTCCATGTCATTTCTTTTGCAGGGGCATCCCAGGCTTCCATATTATCTATGAATCGTATTGAGATACTGTATTTTTCCTTTGAAAATTTTCAGTCAGTTTATCTCAGGTCTCAGTGAAGTATTCAATTTATTTAATGGATGGATTTTTTTTTCTATTATGGTTTTAATTAGCTACTATATACCTTATGAAGGACACAAGAATTTCGTAGGCATAGCCAAATCGCTGGTATTTGATTAAGATTTATGTTATGGAAAAAATCATTAAAAGTATATTTTTGATATTACAGACATGCCTCAATTTATTGTGCTTTTATTGCACTTCATAAATACTGTGTTATTTATATATTGAAGGTTTGCAGCAACCCTGTGTTGTACAAATCTTTTAGTGTCATTTCCCCAACAGCATTTACTTAACTTCATGTCTCTGTGTCACATTTTGTTAATTATAACAATATTTCAGACTTCTTTATTGTTATTAAATCTGTTACGATCTATGATTGGTGATTGCAACAGTTTGCCATAAAACCATACCCATATAAGATGGCAACTTCTTTGATAAATGAGTGTGTTCTAGATGTGAAATGTACATATTTTGGAATTTTCACTTTGCAAACTAAGTAATGTGATTGAATACATCAAAGAAATGGAAATAATAATAATAATAATTTAAAAAAATTTTAAATGTGTTTGTTCTGATTGTTCTATGGATCAGTGGTTCCCTCATTTTTCACCCTGTCCTCAGGCTTCCCCATTCCCTGAGACACATCAATGTTGCTATTTGGTTATTAATATCCCTACAGATGCCTCTATGTGTCCAAATAAAAGGAAGAGTTGCACGTCTCTTACTTTAAGTCAAAAGCCAAAAATGATTAAGCTTAGTGAGGAAGGCATGTCAAAAGCCAAGACAGGCCAAAAGCTAGGCCTCTTCCACCAAACAGCCAATTTGTGAATCCAAAGGACAAGTTGTTGAAGGAAATTAAAAGTACTATTCCAGTGAACTCTTGAATGATGAGGAAGTGAAACAGCCTTATTGATAATAGAGAATATTTTAGTGGTCTGGATAGATTAAACCAGCTACATTTCCTTAAGCCAAAGTCTAATTCAAATTTAAGATTTTAACTCTCTTCAATTCTTTGAAGGCTGAGAAAGGTGAGGTGACTGCAAAATAAAAGTTAAAAGTTAGCAGAAGTTGGTTCATGAGGTTTAAGGAAGGAAGCCTTAACATTAAAGCAAGATGAAATAGCAAGTGCTGATGTAGAAGCTGCAGCAGATTTAGCAAGTTCATTGATGAAGATGGTTATGCTGAACAACAGATTCCAGTGTAGACAGAACAACCTTCTGTTGGGAGAAGATGCCATTTAGAACTTGCATAACTAGGGAGTACTGCAGCCTGGTCTCAAAGATTCAAAGAACAGGCTGACTCTCTTGTTAAGGGCTATTATAGCTGGTAACTTGAAGCCAGTGTTCATATATCATTCCACAAATCCTTGAGCCCTTAAGAATTATGCTAAATCTACTCTGCCTCTGCTGTACAAATGGAACAGAAAAGTCTGGATGACAACACTTCTTAACAGCATGGTTTATTGACTGTTAAGCACACTGTGGAGAGCTATTGCTTAGAAAGAAGGATTGCTTTCAAAATATTATTGCTCATTTACAAAGCACCTGGTCACCCAAGAGCTCTGATGGAGATGTATAGGAGATTAATGTTGTTTTCCTGCTTGCCAACAGAGAAAATCCATTCTGTAGCCATGGATCAAGGAGTAATTTTGACTGTCAAGTCTTATTACTTAGGAAATACATTTCATAAGGTTATAGCTGCCAGAGATACTGATCCCTCTGATAGATCTTGGCAGAATAAATTGAAAAGTTGTGAATATGATAACAAACAACTTAGAATATTATATAAACTTAGTTGATAAAGCAACTACAGGGCTTGAGAACATTGACTCCACTTTTGACAGAAGTTCTGCTGTGGGTAAAACACTATCAAACCATATCGTGATAGAGAAATCTTTTGTGAAAGAAAGAGTTGATCAATAAACCAGACTTCATTGTTGTCTTATTTTAAGAAATTGCCACAGCTACCCCAATCCTTTAGCAGCTCCCACTGATCAGTCAGCAGCAATCAATATATATATTTTTTTTTTGAGAGGGTTTCACTATAGGGCGTGTGCGGTCACCAGACAGACAGAGAGAGACATAGAGACAGAAAGCAAGAAATCACTCCCCGGGGGGATGGTCACGCCGCAATCCCTTCTCCTCCATTCTCCTCTTGGGATCTTGGGCACGCACGCACACGCGCCCGGCGTGAGTTTTAAGCCACCGGGTCTGGGACACGAACCGCGGTTGACTACGTGGGAGTCGAGCGACATAGCCATTACGCTAACTGCTGATTCCCTGCAGCAATCAATATTGGAGCAAGACCCCTTACCAGCAAAAAAAGATTACAACTTACTGAAAATGCATGTGCTTACAAGCATTTTTTGGTAATAAAGTATTTTTAAAATTAAGATATGTATCTTAAAATTTTTAGACATAATACTAATACATATTTAATAGGCTACAATCATGTAAACCTAACTTGTTTATGCACTGAGAAACCAAAACTTTGTGCGGCTCTTCTTATTACAATAGTCATTTACTGCAGTGGTCTGAAACTGACCTCATATCATCTCTGAGGTATCTCTGTATTTGATAAAGACCAAGAGAGAAGGGTATATGCAGTCATAGTGCAATAATTGCATGTGTGTGTGTGTGTGTGTGTGTGTGTGTGTGTGTGTGAACACATTTGCAGACACATATCTTTATTGTTAGGGCGGGATTTCAGATTTGTATCTGGAGGCAAATTCAAGTAAGGTATTTGGAGACAAAAAGGAGTCTCAGTAAACTTTAAACCATGGTTTACAAGAAGTTTAAGTAGCAAATATTTATATGAAAAGGTAAGAACCTTATTTAACAAACTTAAGTCTCTGGTAGAAAGTGTTAGTGAATACATTTTATTAAATGAAGATTTAGTAAAATATATATTTTTTTAGACTGTAGGTCTATGACTTTTTTTTTTTTTAATTGCCAGAGGGTATATGTGCTCACTAGACAGAGGCCAACAGAGAGAGGGAGGAAGCACCCTCCTCCCCAGTGGGGCATGGTCTTGTCACAATTCCTTCTCCTCTGTTTCTCTATCACGTCAGGATTTGGGACATGCATGCCCAAATCTGGCATGTTTTTCAAGCCATCAGGGCCAGAATTTGAACCGCAGTCACCCATTTGGGACCCAGTTCTCTTTAACTACTAGGCTATAGGGTGGCACAGTTCTATAACTTTAAAAAAGAAACTTATTAACATCTTGTGCTAATGTGGTACATTTGATACAATTACTACTGTACATTATAATATATCATTATTAACTAAAGCCTATAGTTTATGTTAGGATTATTTGTGTTATACAGTTTTATGAGTTTTGACAAATGCATTGTCACATATCCACTGCTACAGTTTTCTGAGTTTCATTAGTGTTGCTGTAACAGAAATACCTGAGACTGGATGACTCATAAAGAGAGGAGTTGGGTCCAGCAGATGACATAGTGGTTGTGTCACTGAATTCCCACATGGCTGACCATGATTCAAGTCCTGGACCCAGTGGCTTCAAAATCACACCAGGCTGTGTGTGCTTACCTAGAATCCCGAGAGGAGAATGGAGGAGAAAGGACTGCAGCATGGCCATCCCCTTGGGGTGGGGGGTTTCCTCATTTTCCCTCTTACTGTGTCTTTCTCTCTCTCCTGCAAGCACATGCACCCTAAGGCAAAAATCTCTTTAAAGAGAGAGAGAGAGAGAGAGAGAGAGAGAGAGAGACAGAGAGAAGAGGTTTACTGGGGTCACAATTTCAGTGTCTGAAAAGTCCAAGAGCATAAAATTGGCATCTGGCTGGCTTCTGGTGATTAGTCAGAACATGGCTGAGAGAAATAAGGAAAGCAGGAATGCTGAGGAAAAAGGACCTGCAGGCAGTTGACTTGCTTTCATACCATCACACTCTCAAGGGAACTAGTTATGGAGAACTGAGAATGTTTTATCTTATTCATGAGGAATCTACTCCCAAATCCCCCAAATACCTCCCTCTAAGACCTACTTTCCAAAACTGCCACATTGGGTTTCGAGTTACAGCGTGAGGGTTTAGAAGGGTCACTATATTCAAACAATAGCAATAGTATCCTATAGAATAGTTTCACTGCTCTGAAAATCTGTGCTCCTTGGCCTGCTGATAGGATAAATTACATTGACTGCTTTTCGAATGTTGAACCAACCTTGCATACCTGGGATAAATTAATTTGGCTGTGTTGTATACTTCTTAAATAACATCGGTTTCGGATTGCTAATATTTTGTGATGACTTTGTTTGGTATTGGGGATACATTGATGCTGCCCTCATAGAAAGAGTTAAGAAGTGTTCTCTCACTTCTAATTTCTAGAGGAGGTCCAGCTGCTATAGTACAGTGGTAACACAAATGCCCTGAGAGAATGGAAGCCATATTGCAAATGTGGATTTGGATTCCTGGGTCTGCCTAAGAACATGCTGGTTGCCAGAATTCTGAGAAAATGGAGGACTAGGTAGAGGTTTCATGGAGTGATGAAACCCTGTTGAGGGTACTTCTTTTTCTCTCTCTCAGGTGTCCACATGTGTTATCATAAAAGAAAAATTAATTACTGGAAGAGATTTCTAAGAATTAGTATCCTTTCTTATTTAAATATTTGGTAGGCTTCACTACTGAAACAAGTTAGGCCTAGTCCTTTTTGTTTTGGAAGGCTATTAATTGCTGATTTAATTTTTAAAATCAATACAGGCTTGTATACCCTATCTATTTCTCTTAGTAGGAATTTTGGTAGATTTCTCTTTTAAAAAATTTGTCTATTTCATGCAAGTTATTAAATTCATGGGCATGGTGTTTATAGCGTTTTTTAGTTATTCTTTTAATGTCTGTGGGATCGGTGGTGATCTTTAATTCCTTATATGGGTCATTTTTGTCTTTTATATTTTTCTTGGCTAGCTTGGCTAGCTTGGCTACTGTTTTATCAATTTTATTGAGCTTTTCAAAGAACCTGCTTTTTATTGATTACTGTCCAGCATGGATGAAAGTCCTAGGTTCCTATTTGGCCTTTTCTGAAATGGGCGGATTAGAGCACGTGGGTTTAGCTTGGTGAGAGTGGAAATCTACTTTTTGTTTCTGTGTATTTTTCTGTTCTCAATATTTAATATAAATGGGGTCATATAGTGTGTGTTCTTTTATAAAATTATCTTCTTTTATTTGGCATAATGTTTTTGTAATTTTTAAAAAAAGATTTATTTCATTTATTTATTATATTTCACCAGAGAGAGACAGAGCAAGAGAGAGAGAGTGAGAGAGATAAAGCAAGAAAGCAAACTGCCAGGTCTGGGACTTGAACCATGGTCAACCATGTGGAGTCCAGCACCCCTAACCATCATGCCTCCTGCCAGCCCTAGTGTAATGTTTTTAAAATTCATCTATTTTTCAGTACTTGATTTTTTTTCTTTTTTACTGCAAAATAGTATTTGATTGAATGTATGACTTTTATTTATCCACTTAACCAGTTGATTGGCATTTAGGTTATTTATACTTTTTGCTATTATATTACTGTGAACATTTGTGTTCAGAGTTGCTTTTTTTTTAGAGGTTTTTGCTATAGGGCGCGTGCACTCGCCACGCCGCAATCCCTTCTCCTCCATTCTCCTCTCAGGATCTTGGGGACGCATGCACACACACCCGGCGTGAGTTTAAACCACTAGGTGCGGGACTCGAACTGCGGTCGACTACGTGGGAGTCCAGCGACATAGCCATTACGCTAACTGCTGGTCCCTCTGTGTTCAGAGTTTTGTGTGGACCTATTTTTATTATTGTCGGGCATCTACCTCAGAGTAGAAATACTGGGTCCCATAGGAACTCTGTATTTAATTTTTCAGAAACTCCATTTCTTTTTTATTAATAACTTTGTTTCTTTATTGCATTGTGATGTCAGAAAAGAAACCTGAGATGCTTTGTAGTATCTTTCTAGTCCCCAGGTTTATGATCTATTTCTACTCTTATTCTTTGCTTATTTCTGTATTCTTTCCAATTAAATGATGGCAGCTGGTAATTATGTTACTCAAGAGATCCACAGGTATAATGAGCATTGAAGTGTTTCAAAACATTATTCATTTTTGAAACAGCCAGAATTATACATCCGTTTTGTGGATACATTTATTATTTACAGTCACAGCTTTTATAAATTTATCTGTGTTTTTTTTTAGAAAAAAGAAAGTGAGTGCCTGCAATTGAAAATTTTGGTGCTTCGAAATGAACTGGAAAGACAGAAGAAAGCTTTGGGACGAGAGGTGGCTTTACTACATAAACAACAAATTGCACTACAGGACAAAGGTGAGTGGAAACACCCTATACACAGCATAACCTTCACATTTAGTCATTTTTCTTTCTTCTCCATAGGCTCAAATAATCATCTTCGCTTAAATAGGCTGATAGAATTTTCTCTATTTTTTTTTTTTTTTTAAGTTTTGCCATAGTGTGTATGTGCTTGCTGGAGAGAGAGAGACAGTAAGTGAGGGAAAGAGAAATCACCTGCTAAGGGAGATGGCCACACCACAATCCCTTCATTCTCCTCCTGGGATTTGGGGCATGCATATAGATGTGCCTGGCATGATTTTCAAGCTACTAGGTCCAGGACTCAAACTAAGACCAGTTATGTGGGAGTCCAGCACCTTAACCACTACACCAGCAGCTGGCCCTCCTGTAATTTTAAAAAAACTTCTTGAAGTATTTTGAAGCCAATACACAGAGAAAATTGTATGAACCCATATATATGTGCAGCTCAAATTTTCACAAAGTGAACACACCCATGTAAGCAAAATCTCAATGAAAAAGCAGTGTTACAAAGATCCTGCAACCTCAGAAGCCTCCTCATGTTCCCTTGCCTTCACCCTATCTCCAGCTGATAGGCAGCCAGTAACCTGACTTATTAGACTAAAAACTGATTTTGCTTAATTTTGAACTTCATAGAAATAGAATCATATATGTGCATTTTATGAGCTGGCGCTTGTTCCACATTATGTAGCTGTCGTTCATTCATTCTTTTTTTTTTTTTTTTTTTTTTTGAGAGGTTCTCACTATAGGGCACGTGCGCTCGCCAGACAGACAGAGAGAGACATAGAGACAGAAAGCAAGAAATCACTCCCCTGGGGGGATGGCCACGCCGCAATCCCTTCTCCTCCATTCTCCTCTTGGGATCTTGGGCATGCACGCACACGCACCCGGCGTGAGTTTTAAGCCACCAGGTCCGGGACACGAACTGCGGTCGACTACGTGGGAGTCTAGCGACATAGCCATTACGCTAACTGCTGATTTCCTCGTTCATTCATTCTTAATGGTAAACCGTATTCCATTGTATGAGTACGCATTTACCTATCGACTCTTACTGTTGTTGGTTTCAGTGATTTCAGGTTGGGGCTATTAGCTAATGCTCCCACAAATGTTCTAATACACATTTCTTAGAGAAGGCTGTTAATGCATTTCAGTTGTATAAAACCCTAGGAGTAGAATTACAAAGCCATAGGATGTGCATCTCTTCACCTTTAGTAGATAACATCCAAACATTTTCCGAAATGTTTGTGTGGGTTTATGTCCCCTCAATCCAGGAGTGCTGTTGTCCTGTATCCTTGCCAGCATTTGGCACTGTGTCTGTTTTATTTTGCCTTTGTGTTGGATATGCCATAGTATTCCCTTTTAGTTTTATTTTTTATTTTCCTGAAGACTAGTGAAGTTACACACCATTTTATGTTCTTGCTGATTAAGGCATACGCTTTTAAAATATCTGTTGAAGTCTTTTACCCAGATTTTGCAAATTTGGCTTGACTTTTGTAGGGGGGATAAGAATTTTTTTATATGTAATGGATGTGGGTTCTTTGACATATGCATTAAATTGTATTCTTCCAGAGCCGGCAGGTAGCATAGGACTCTCAAATGACTGACTGTGGTTTGAGATCCAGATCAAGGGTCTTGAAACTTAGTCCAGGCACATGTGTATGTGTGCCCAAGTTCCCAGGAGGAGAGTGAAGGGATTGTGGTGTGGCCATCCCCCCAGAGGGTGACTTCTCATTTTCTTTCTCATTGTCTTTCTCTGTCTCTCCAGCAAGCACATGTGCCTTATGGCAAAAACCTTAAAAAAAAATACATACACATATTCTTCCATTCTGTGGCTCGCTGGTTCACTCCTTTTTAAAAAAATTAATTGATTGATTAATTTAATTTGACCAGAGAGGGACAGAGTGAGAGAAAGAGAGAAAGGAAGCTGCCACCAGGTCTAGGACTTGAACTGCGTTTGGCCATGTGGGAGTCCAGCACCCTTAACCACCATGACACCTGCTGGCCCCGCTGGTTCACTCTTAATAATATTTTTAAGTTATCCAGAGTTAAATTTTTTCATCTTTTCTTTTATATTTAAGGCTTTTTGTATCTAGTTTTAAAAATAGTTACATATTTAAAAATCTTAAAGATGTTATTCTGTTTTATTTTAAGCACTTTACTATTTTACTTTTTATACTTACATCTGTAATTCATGTGGAATTGATTTTTGTATATGATGTGAGGTAAGAGTCAGGGTTATTTTTTCCATATAGGTAGTCAGTTGACCCAGCACTATTTATTGAACATCTTTCTTTCTCTATTATACTGTAGTTCCACTTTTGTCATAAATCAGATCACCTTGTATTTGTAAGTCTTTTAAAGACTCCGTTGTGTTCCTTTCATCTGTGTTTCTGTTCTTTTGACATTATCTGTTTTAATTTTTTTTTGTAATAGTAGGTCATTATACTGTTAAAGTCTTTCAGTTTGGTTGTTTTTATTCACCATTATCGTGGTTATTTTTTTCCTTTTGCATTTTTGTGTGAATTTTTACACAGAAAAGAAAACCATGCTAGGATTTTCATGCAGCTGCATCTATCAATATATTTGGGAATAGTAGACATCTTCACAATACAGAGTCTTCCATCTCAAGAAAATGGAATATGATTTTGCTTATTAGAGCTTCCCTTCAAAACATTATTAAAATAAAATAGCTGTTAGTCTATGAATCTCTCCCATGATTGAATTATTTCTATTTTTTGAATTTTTTAATTCTGTTGTAAATATCTTTAAATTTTGTTTTCTGTTCCTTGCTGGTATATAGATACATACTTGATTTTTAAATTTTTTAAAGGTTTTTGCCATAGTATATGTGTGTACATACCGGGTGCGTGTGCATGCATGCTCAAAATCCCAGGAGGAGAACGGAGAAGGGATTGTGGTGTGGCCATCCACCCCGAGGGGTGATTTCTCACTTTCCCTTTCCGTGTCTGTCTCTCTCTCTGGCGAGTGCACACTCCCTAAGACAAAAAGACCTCTAAAAAAAAGTGCTATTGTTTTTTATTTTATTTCGTGCAAAGAAAAATTTACCAGTAGCCTTATAGACAGATGAGTAATATTCACTCTCTCTTTCAATATTGTCAGAGGGTGCATGCACTTGCTAGAGAGAAAGGAAAAGAAAGTACCCCACAGTGGGGCATCACACAGCAAACCCTTTCCTCCATTTCTCCTTCCCATCAGTATTTTGAGCATGCACACCCTTGCAACTGGCATGGTTTACAAGTCACTGGGGCCAGGCTTCCAACCATGGTTGGCCATGTGGAATCCAGCTTCCTATGCTTAGCTCTTAACCACTGTGTTATGGGTCTGGCTCCATATTAGTAGTTTTTTAAAATTATTTTTAAAATTTTGCCACTCTTTGTACACTCACCAGAGAGAGAAAGAACAAGAAGTCACCTACCCCCACCATGGAGCATTGTCATGATGCAATCCCTCCTCCTCCACTTCTCCTTCTGGGATTTTGGGCATATACATATACACGCTTGGTATACATCCTAAGCCGCCGGGTCTGGGACCCAAACTGCAGTTAGCCATGCTGGATCCAGCTGCCTTAACCAGCACTCCACCGCTGGCCCCCAGTTTAGTAATTCTTAATGATAGGTTCTTAGCTGCAGTTTTCACTGTGGTTATTTATTTATTTATTTATCTATCTATCTACATTATGGTTTAGTTACTTTATAATTAAATTTAATTAAGCTATAATTTAATTATACCATGACGATAACAAAGTTGCAGAAAGTTTTAAAAACAGATTTTTTGAGATATAGTTCACATACCGTATAATTCAGCATTTTAAAGTGTATGATTTAATCTTTTTTTCCCCTTATTTATGATATAGTACACACCCATGCATGTAAGAGTGAGTGAGAGACAAGCATCCTCCAAAGGACTTGATTGTGCCAGTATCCCTGTCCTCCTGTCCTGTGTTCCGTCTGGCCTTGGGCACTAACATGCGTTTCCGGTGTGTTTCATCTGACTGAGCCAGTATTCAAACTGCAGTCAAAATGTAGGATGTGGCTTTTTTGAGCAGCACATTACCACTATGCCATAGAGTCGGCCCTCAGTCTAATTTTAGTTTATTCTCAAGGTTGTGCAATGATCACTACACTCTAAGGTACCGTCTAAAAGAAAACTTATACCCATTAGCAGTCTTTCCACGCTTCCTTCTCCCCAGTGCAAAGCAGCCACTAATACTTTCTTTCTCTGTAGATTTGTATACCCTGGACATTTCATGTAAGCAGAGTCATGTCTTAGGTGGTCTTTGGTGACCATCTTCTTTCATTTAGTGTAATATTTTCAGGGTTCATCCATTTTGTAGCATCTATCAGTATTCCATTTTTTTTTATTCCTAAATAATGCATGACTGTGCTTCATTCCCTTCTCCTCATTCTCCTCTTGGGATTTTGGGCATCCACACACATGCACCTGTGTGCCTTTCACGCCACTGGGCCTGGGACTCGAACCACATGGTCGGCCATGTAGATCCAACGGCCTTAACAACCATGCCACTGCAGGCCCTATTATTTATGTTTTATAACTGTAGAAACTCTGGGTTTGTGTCAGAGAAGTTAAACACATATAGCTCATGAAAGGTGATTTAGCATCAAAATTTTTCTGTTCATCCAAAACTGTCAATTACTGTATAATACTACCTCTTAGAAGTAATAGCATATAGAAAGGCTATAGATTGTATATGTTTTTTAGCAAGAGGTGAAAAAGACAGGGATATGTAGTTTTTTGACTGTGCTCCTGGTTGTCTGTTATCAGACTATAAGGCCATGAACCTTTAAACAGTGACTTCTACCCATTTAAAAGATCAAGGAGGAGTAATAATTACTTGTATTTCTATTTCAGAGGACAAAAGTTTGTTAGTGCCAGGCAGTGTCATAAGTTTTTTGTTCCTTATCTTACTAATAGTGTTATTCTCCTAATAATAATAATATTATTTATTGTCTCCCAGTTGATAGATGAAGATGATTTGTCCAAGGCATGTAGCAAGTTTTGTGCCCAATACCTATATTCAAAGTTACTGGTGCCTAACTATGCTGTAAAGGAAGATTATATAATGGATTATATGGGATTTCTGTCCTAAGGGTTTACTTGTGAAAGTCAAGTCAATTGGACATTTTTACATCTCTTATTTTGTTGGAGGGGAAAGATGGTAATATTAAGTTAAATATGTATTTGCCATGGTGGTCAGAACAGTTCATTTTTAACCTTTATTTAGTACTTCAGGAACCCTCTTCTCATTTATATGTAGATAGTTAATATGTGAAATACTTTGTATTTCCATGAACTAATAGAATCACTGGGTTATGAGCTAATGCTTTTATTAATCCAGTCTCTAATGTGAGTTGGAGAAAGATTCTTGCTATTGGCTTCACTGTTGTGCTCCCTAGGAATCTCTGTAGACTGGTTCTCAGCACTGGGGAGTAGAAAAGAGGAGGTGACTGGGTACAGATCATCACATTTATTTTCTAGTAGATCCTGACCTACTTTGGGGGGACCTTTGTTCTTTGTAATCTTGCGTTAGGTGACTAAAGACATACTTATTCTTGTATATTCTATTTTTTTTTTTTCTCTCTCTCTAATTGCCCAAAGATATGTGCACTTGCCAGAGAGAAAAGAGGGAGAATGAGGGAGAAAGCATTCCATATTGGAGTATGGTCACACTGCCACCTCTTCTTCACCATTTCTCCATCCTATGTGGACTTTGAGCATGCACACATATGTGCATGTATGTCAAGTCTCTGGAGCTGGAATTTGAACAGTGGTTGGCCATGTGGGATCTGGCTCGCATAACTACTATGCCATGAGGCTGTCCTGTATATTCTATTCTAAACATATGCCATTACATGTTTGTGTTGAATATTATTCTTGTATGGTTATAGGAATGTGCTATTTAGTGAATCTTGAGCTAAGTTAAAATATTTTAGAAGCACTGAGGCACTGGCATTTGCTGGTAGGAAGGGGGGGAAATGTATTTGTCACTTGTGTTTGCACCTTTAACTTAATGTGTTTGCTAGGCACTGGTAAAATGATTTCCTACTGTGAAGAGGACTGGTGGGTTCTTGGGTGTTAGGACTTTGACCTCGATGCTTATCTAAGTACTTGGTTCTCAGTCCAGGAGCCTGGTAAAGATACAGAGTTAATAATATATGATATTTCATCTGGGCTTTGATGTGGGTTCTTCCGAATGACCATAAGAGAATTGCTTAACTTCTGCATCCTTTTACACATCAGTTCACTTCGGATAGCTGTTCGTGACAGTGCCATAGGGATTAATTTGTGTAAACATGTGGAAGAAATCAGATACTTAGTATAAATTTTTTATTTTGTTTATAAAAATTCACTGTAGCAGGATGATTTATTGGAAAGAAGCAGAAAGATAATTTCTGTCCATGCTGTTGACTTGCTGAGCTGCTGCCGTAACTCTGAGGGGCCTCATTACTCTACGCTCTTAAGTTTTCTCCTCTTATACCTCAAAGATGGTGGTTCTCAATTTGTGGTCTACAGCATCTTCCAGCTGGGTCATGTGCTGATCTTTTCAGTATTAAAGTTTATTAATGTATATATTTTCATTTCTGGAAGATATTAGTAGTCTAACTCATGATGTTAATATAAAACAGATTTCCCTTCATTAATGTTGTAAGCCAAGTAACCTTCCCATTAACTAATTCTGTATTACTTTACTGGGTCTTTTGTCTAAGTCAACTCCCAACTCTTTGAAGAGCAACATTGTATCAAAATTAGTTTGTTGGAAATTTGATTCAGACAATGATATAAAACATTGGTCTTTGGAAATAAATTAGTAGAATGTAGGTCTTTTGTTTGTTTTTAATTGCTAGAGAGTGCATGCTTACCAGAGAGAGATACAAAGAGATTGAGAGGAAGAAAGCACACCCTCCCCCACATGGGACATGGTCACTCTGCAATCCCTCTTCTTCCATTTCTGTATCCTGTTAGTATTGTAGCCACGTATGCACATGTGCCTGGTTTGGTTTTCAAGCTGCTGGAGCCAAGATTCAAAATATGGTTGACCATGTGGGATCTGGCTCCCTTAACCACTAGGCTACGAGCCAGCCTGGAGTCTAGATCTTTTATGAATAGATGGATGATGAAAATTCAAGAAGTTATTGGTGCCTAGGAAAGGGTATTCACTTCATAAAAGCAGAGTTCTCCAATCTTTAAAGGAAGAAGCTATTTTTTAGTGCAGTTAAATTTCTTGATAGTGAGACCACCATACATGTATTACTTTACAGTTAGAAAATGCCTAGAGAAGATCATCATATTTGATTCTTTAAGCATCCCTGACAGCTAAGTAGGGCAGCTGTTATCTTCATTTTATATTAGGTACTTAGAGGTTAAATGTCTTGGCCAGGAACACACAGACAATTACGAACAAATTTGAGATGTGAACTCAGACCCTTTGACTCCAAATTATTTGCTTTTCTCACTGCTCTATGCATTTATTTTAATCCCACATAAATTCTGTAAAGCATGTAGCTTTTACTGAAGTTTTGTGACACGTCAGAGATGTTCTAGTTATGGAATATCATTTAATTCTTAAAATACCTCTAAGAGATCATTTGTATTCTCTTTTCCTAAATGAGGAAAACTGAGGCTCAGAGATACTTCATCAAGTTATATACAGTTAAGTGACAGATCTGAATTCAAATATAGGTTTATCTGACTCCAAAACCTCTCTTGTTTCTACTAAAAATATTGTTGCTTTCCTAATATATATCTAAAAGGCAATCTGATAGTTTGCTTTATTTTCCTCCCACTTAAGAACCTTGTTCTGCTATATTCCTTTTTATAAAGGATGAAATTTCCACCAAGATTGCTTTGGTATAACAGTATCTTAATTCGTTAAGAGATCTCCATTAAAGATCTTCCATTTTCTCAGAGTTTCTGTGACAAGTCATTCAATCTTTGGGGGCTTATTTCCTCTTCACAAGCAAACAAGACCAAACAAAATACTCTTGCTTATACAGTCAGGATTTCTTCTAGTTCTAAGATTCAGGTTATTTCAGGAGGGTAGGATTGGCAGAAAGGATGGGGATCTGTTCATCTTTTTTAGAAATCACTTTATTATTTAAAGTTTAATGCCAAGAAAATATTTCCCAGCAATATCAGATGAAAAAAATATTATCTGACCCAAATGTGTCTGTAGTCAGCTTCCATTAGATGGAAAGCCATTGGGTAGAAATAACCTCGTAGGACTCCCTAACCAGTCAGACTCTTCTCATATTTCACTTAGACGGTTCAGTTCCCTTTGGTAAGCAAGAGCAAAAACAAACATATGCTTTTGGTGACATAGTGTCACCAAGAGGTGAGATGCATCAGATTTCATTGCTCAGATTTGGGGACAGAAATTCCTCTTGGTAGTTTCAGTGGATAAAAAATGATTGCCAAAATAAGAGATATGACATTCCCATTAATTATGATAGTTTCTTATTGTCATTTTGTAAGAAATTTGAGTAAGATAACCTATATATGTAGTTTGTTTGATTTAACTAGGTTTTGTTTAGTCAGTACATTACCGTGTTCTTTTAGTTTATGTCTTTTAGTCTATGTCTCCTATAAAAGAAGAATCACACTATATTTAAATTGATGCTTCAGTTTCTATCAAAAGGTCCTAAGTGTCTATTTAGAGTAATAGACAAGTGTTGGGTGTTTACCTATCATGTTGTAAGATTACTTATGAAAAATTACTTCTCAGTTTTTTAACTCATGATATATTTATTTGCGATGATAGATAAATTTTATCATTCTGTATGTGCTCTATTTCTTTCATTACCGTCAGAAGTTACTAAACACGCTGCCTTCAAAATTATTAATGCTTGCCTTTCAAAAATGTCTGGACCCATGGATAAATTACTCCTAGAATGTATGCTATTATGGTTTCCTTACTTTTCCTTGTTGGCATGGTATGCAACTTGGGAAAGGCAGTGAGAGGCCAATAATGTGTTGGGGGTGGAAAAAAAGATGGATCCTAAGCAAACTTTGACTTTTATTTTCAAAAGGGGTCCAGATCCGGGCCAGTAGGGCTGGTGTAGCCCTGATGCAATGCTCTGTGATGCTGAGCCCACGGGAGTGGGTCCTGGGTTCACCTCCAGAGGTTTCCCTGTGCGCACACGCACCTGCCTGTGATGCCAGCAGGCTGGGGCTGGGGGTAGATCATGGTGTGAGGATCCTACTGGGAGTGTCCCCTTCCTTCCCCCTTCCCTCCTTTTTTCTCTCTCTCTTCCTTTATCTGTCACACACACAGACAGAGGAAATAAAATTAAAAGACAAAATAGAAGTTCGTTTCCATATATTTGTAATGATTTATTCCAGTAATTGGGTTATAGGAAAAGCAAACTGTCATATTTTAATCTCCTTGTGCGGTGGAAAGCACAGATGCATAAAAATACACTCACCTGACAGAATTAGATTTTGGTTTGTCATCATTTTCCCCCAGAAATTCCTAGAAGTGGCATTTACAAAAACTTCATTTGAGAAAGTAGCCAAGGAGGGAATAGAGCAGGAAAGGAACTCCATACTGAAAGGTGTTATGTGCCGAAATGACATGCCTGTTTCTAAGAGAAAAATAGGTTTTGTTAAAAACAGTACAGAATGCATGGGACCAGCAGTTAGCGTAATGGCTATGTCGCTGGACTCCCACGTAGTCGACCGCGGTTCGAGTCCCGGACCCGGCGGCTTAAACTCACGCCGGGCGCGTGTGCGTGCGTGCCCAAGATCCCGAGAGGAGAATGGAGGAGAAGGGATTGCGGCGTGGCCATCCCCCCTGGGGGGTGATTTCCTGCTTTCTATCTCTCTGTCTCTCTCTGTCTGTCTGGCGAGCGCAGGCGCCCTATAGCAAAAACCTCTCCAAAAAAAAAAAAAAAAGAAAAAAGAAAAAGAAAAGAAAAACAGTTCAGAATGCAGATTAGATGTGTGTTTAGAAAACTCTCTTTGACTAGACAGTTGTGGGTCGAGTATTGCCATTGAGGAAGTTATCTTAATCTAATCAGTACCTAATTAAGACACAGTGGTTAAGTGGTATGAACAGAAACCCAGATCCCCATGGTTGACATCAGTTCAAATCATGGTTCTGGAGGCTTGAAAAACACTGGGTACATGTGCATGCATGCTCAAAATCCTGGCAGGATGTATGAATGAAGGAAAAAGGATAGTGGTGTGACCATGCCCCTGTAGAGGTGCTCTCTCTCTCTCTCTTGCTCTTTCTTTCTTTCTCTCTGGCAAGTGCGTGTGCCTTCTGGCATTTAGGAAACAAATCTAGGGCCGGCAGCCGGTGTACTGTTTAAGGTGGCTGAATCCCATGTGACCAACTTTGCAGTCCTGGCCCCAGACCTGGTGACTTGGAAATCATGCTGAGTGTGTGTGTGTGTGTGTGTGTGTGCCCCCAAAATCCCAAGAGGAGAGTGGAGGAGAAGGGATTGAAGTGTGGCCATTCCCTTATGGTTGATTTCTCACTTTCCCTCTCACTCTCTAGCAAGCATAAGCATCCTATAGCAAAACTAAAAAACAAATCTAAACAGATTGGGAATGTAAAAGGAAGAGAAAATATATAGGTTCCAGTGCTATTTGGGTGATAAGAGTCTGTTAATTATTTACTAGATTGGAGGAGAAAGGAAGAAGTTATGGTAACTTCTGATTTCTGGTTTGAACAGTAGACAAGATGGTTGAAGCATTCAGCCAGACAAATACGGCAGGAGAAGCATGCATTTGGGTGAAGAAGGAAAAGGAAAGAATTAAGATTTCTAGTTTTCGGGCCAGCAGGTGGCATGGTGATTAAGGCACTGGATTCCCACATGGCCAACCACAGTCTGAGTACCAGACCTGGCAGTTTGCTTTTTTTTACTTTCTCTTTCTGGTCAAATTAATAATAAATAAATAAGTGCATACATAAATAAAATTAAATAAATAATTCTAAAGAAATTCTAATTTTAGATACTTACCTAGTGGTATGGCCATAAATAAGAAACCAAAACTAGGTCAGATTGATATCAAATTGTGACAAGTACTAGAAACAATCTGTAGTGGTAGTAGATAACTAGGAGATTGCTCAGAAAAGGTTTGCTTAAGGAATTCAGTCCTGAGATTAAGAATTGCTGAGGGTCAGATAGGGAGACTAGCAAGCGAAAAGGTCTAAATGTAGAAAGGGCTTGGTGGAATAAAACCGAGGCACTATAGCTAGTTCTAACATAATGTGTTAAAATAGTAGGAGAGAACCAGCAGATGGTATAATGGTTATGTTGCTGGACTCTCATGAAGTCAACTGTGGCTCTAATTCAGGACCCAGTGACTTAAAACTCACGTCAGGTACATGTGTGTGCATGTTCAAGATCCTAAGAGAATTCATGAGAAGGGATTCCAGCATAGGCCATCCCCCTGAGGGGTGATTTCTCGCTTTCTGTCTTTGTGTCTCTCTGGCGAGCGCATGAGCCCTATAGCAAAAATCTCTCCAAAAAAAAAAAAAAAAAAAAAAAAAAGAGAGAATAGTATGAGATAGGCTTGGAATGAGAAAGAATTTGGAGTATAGATGGAGATATTTGTTTTATCTATTTTATCCATTGAAAAGGAGGAGAAAGCTGAGAAAATGGAATTGTAACAGGTGCATTTACTGATCAACGGTAGGTGGGACTCTCAGGGAATTCTTCATTATGAAACATGGTTATTATCCAATTATTGACGTTAGTGATAGGTTTAAGGATTGTGAGAATATGGGGGATAGTCATCTCTAAGGGTCATAAAGCAAATTAATTGGGGAATTATAGTAGAATTGCTAGACAGTAGGCCTATTTTGTTATCTGTGGTTATTGTTTTAAAGAAAATCAACCAGGTCAATAACATAATTTTCTCTACCCACTTAGAGCTTTATGGGGGCAGGCACAAAGAATGCAAATATTGAACAAAAGTAAAATTATCCACATTTTACAGATGAGGAAAATGAAGCACAGAGGATTGGAGACTTGGCTAGAGTCTCGAAAATGGCATTAAGTTCCAGGATTTCAGCCCATACCTGATTCTTACATCCATGGGCTTCTGACTACAGTATCCTGTCTCCCACATGATCTGCCTATTGTTTTAAGATCTAAAATTAGCTCTGACCTCAGCAATCAAGTCAGTTACTGAAGGTATGAAGTGTATGAACTACTTCCCAGTGCCTTCCTACTACAAGGAAGCTTATCAGTTTTTTAAAGGGAGAAAAATTCTCTTTAACACTAAATTCTGAAAGGAATTTAGCATGTAGTATCTTCTGTGCCAGACATTAAATGTCATAATGAAATACGGTCAATTGCAATTTTACAGAAGTTACAGTAAGGAATGTCTATTAACCCTTGAGAAGGACAGCATCATAAATCATCATACAGAAAAGGCTTTTCTGCAGGGGAGGAAGCTAAAGTATTTCAAGTATATTGCTTTTTAGTCATCTGACTTATAGAAAACCCAGCAGAATGGCAGTTTATTGGTTTTAACTGTAATTTTGACATGAGCTGGCTATTGGCCAGTCTGAGACTAAACTCTCTGATGAGAGAGAGTTGAGAGAGCCTGGAGAGCCTGTGTTTTGTTTCATTGAGGGAAGCAAGATTCATATTCTTTAGCTATTAGATTTATAGGCGCCAACACTGACATTTTGTTATTAAAATTACAATTTCTGACTTGTATTCTTATTGAATAGAGAGGCAATCTTAATATAGACACATTGATATATGCTTGGACAGGGCCAAATATTTCAGAAAGCAATTTTGGAGGATGCTAGACCAGGCATATGCATTTGCCTTTCCTTTCTCAAGGGCTTATTGATTCAATAAAGATACAGCAAAGATACATGCATGAAGAATAAATTCACAGTGGTGGTGAAAACAAGAGTGTGCCATGGGAGTAGCAAAGATTGACACAGTTTTCAAAGACACAAAGAAGATAGGATTGTTTTGATGAGTATACTGAGTTGGAAAAATACTGCAGCCTAGAATACAAACAGAAAAGGTGGTAGTGGGGGTTCCTGGTAGAGAGAACCCACAGGAAGTTTACAGATGTGACACTAACTAGAGTACAATCAGGATATATGGGCCAACCAGCCTGTTCTCTTTCCTCCATGTATCTAGGGTGACTCTCCATAGCATTTACTCTTTCTAAGCATAAGGGATTCTTGACCTGGTTAGGTCCCATGGCATAAGTATCTGGCATGGTAGAGAGATGGGTCAGAGCCTAAAGTGACTGCAGACTTTTACAGCTGACCCCAACTTGAACATTAAAGGAAGCTCTGCTTAGGAGTGAAATACCCTAAAGTAACACAGTTCCAAAGCAAAGTTCTCTTTATTTGACCACTGTGGTAGCTTAAAGTATAGGTACTACCTTCTCCCAGCTTCTATACGCTGAAGGAATGCCTAATCGTTAGTAGAACCTGCTCACCCATACTGAGCTGATACTGAGGAGTGAAGCCTTTTATATAAATAAATCTTCACTGCTTCAAAGGAAACCTGAAGCAGTTGTCTGATCTAATAATTTATTCATGGGTTTGAAGCAAGAACCAAGGACCATCAAATAGTTGAGGAAAACAGTATGCACGAGACCAAGTTGAACAAAGAGAATAGTTGACTTCCCCAAAATAGAACATACAAAGAACAAAGAAGACCTTTTAAGAAATCAAATTAATATCCTCAGATTTGATTTCTAGCTTCTGCCTGGAATGTCAAAGCTGAAAGGACTTAAACTTCTACCTAACAATCAAGACGAAGACATAACTTTTCTTGAATCCATTAGAGAACTAAGATTTTGGGGCAACCAAGTAGCCTGATGTATAAGGAATCAACCCAGAATTATATATCTAGAAAAAATATTTTCCAGATATGAATGTGATATAACAGCTTTCCCAGGCAAAAATAAGAAAATCATTACTAGCAAACATGTATTTCAACAAATGTTAAAGGAAATTCCTTAGCAGAAAGACACTACACAAAGAAATTGACATCTCCAGAAATGGTTGAAATAAAAATACAGATGGTCCTCAATTCACCATGATTTGACTTATGACTTTTCAGCTTTATTATGGTACAAAAACAATATGCATTTGGTAAGGGTATATTTTGATTTTCGTTCTTTTTCCAAGGTAGCCACACATAGTCCAATACTCTGCAATCATGAGGGTACACAGTATACCCTTCAGTATACTGTTTTGCTGGTATTTTATTCAGATTGCGTTTTGTATTTTCACATCCCATAATGTCTACAAAATGGCCATTTTTGACTTAGGATATTTTTAATTGATAATGAATTTATTGGGATATAATCCCATTGTTTAAAAAAAAAAGAGAGGTTGTCCACATTTGACGTAAAACATAAGAGGGGCCAGCTGGTGGTGTGGTGGTTAAAGCAGCTGAATCCCGCATAACTGACTGCATGGATCAAGTCCCAGACATAGTGGCTTGGAAATCACACTGGGGGCATGTGTGTGCAAGTCCAAAATTCCAAGGGGAGAATAGAGGAGAAGGGATTGTGATGTGCCCATCCCTCCTGGGGGATGTTTTCTCACTTTCTCTCTCTCTCTTTTTCTCTTTCTCTCTCTGGCAAGCAAATTTACCCGATATACTGATTTACAAGAAACCAATTTTATTTTTTTTTTTAATTTCATTATTTTTTTTTTTTTTAGAGAGATTTTTACTATAGGGCATTGTAGTCACCAGAAAGACAGAGAAAGACAGAAAGTGAAAAATCACACACACACACACACACACACACACACACACCAGGGGGAGTTGGCCACACCACAGTCCCTTCCCCTCCATTCTCCTCTCAAGATTTTGGGCACATACACACATGCACCTGATGTGAATTTTAAGATGCCAGGTCTGGGATTCGAACCATCGTCGACTACATGGGATTCCAGCGACATAACCATCTACTGGTCATAAGAAACTATTTTTGAATACAAAGATATATAGAAGTGAAAAGATGAAAAAATATACTGTATAGATATCAATTAAAATAAAACTGGAGTAGCTATATTATAATCAGATAAAATAAACTTCAGAACAAGGAATATTAGCTGAGATAAAAGATGGATGTTACATAATGGCAAGGAGATCAGTCCACCAAAAGAGAGAAAAATTCTATATATGTGTGAATATAACAATGGGTCTACAATATATAGAAAGGAGAAATGAATAGAATTGAAAAAATTAGCCAAATGTACACATAGTTAAGTACTACAACACTCATCTCGTAATTGATAGAACACAGAAAGTCAGCAAAGATATACTGTAGTTCTTTCTATTGCTAATAACAAATAAATACTTCAAACTAGGCAGTTTATTAAAACAGAGGTTTATTGAGCTCATGGTTCAGCAGTCCCAGCTCCATGGGCCACATTTGCTGGGTGTTCCTGTTGGTTGGGTCCTAAGGCCATGCAGTATGTCATATTGTGAGAGAACAGGATCATATGTCTTTGTGTTATTTCTAGTATGGTCTCATTTGCTCTCCTATAAACCCAGCAGAAGTCCACTATAGGGGCCCCTGATCATATGACCTAAATCCTAATCTCTCCCCAAAGGCCCCACTTTTCAACACCATATAGTCTGATTAAGTTTTTACCATCTTAATCTCATCACAACCAAATCTCACTATATGAATTTTAGGAAGACACACAAATCATAGCAGGATAAAAGACTTTAACAACACTATCAGGTTGCTTGACCTAATTGGCAATATTTCACTCTACTGAACGCAGGCATTAAGTATATTATTAATTTCCAAGTATATGTGGGACATTAAGACAAACTATTTTTGGTACTGTAAAACAAACAAATACAAAATAATTAAAATCATACAAAGTATGTTCTCTCACCAAAAGAGAAATAAACTAGAAATTACTATAAAAAGATGTCTGAAAACTTCCAAACATTTGGAAATTACACAACACACATGTAATAAACTACAGGTCAAAGAGGAAATAAGACAAATCATAAATTATTTTGGGACTGTCTCTGTAAATTCAGCAGCAATACACTTCTCAAGAGAAATCAGATCTCACATGATAACCTTTGAATCCCTGGCCTGGTCTGCCTGAAAGTTGGGCACTAAAATTGGTAAGTCTGTAGCCAAACTGACTGATACTGAAATTACCAATATCGGGAGTGAGAGGCAGACGTTACTACAGATCCTACAGAAATTAGGATACAGGAACAGGGTTGATAAGAGACACTGGCAGAATCTGGAATCATTTACTTGAGCATCAAAATAATTATGTATCATTGAAAAACAAAAAGGAATCTATGATTCCACACTAGTAATAGATACTTAATGGAGTCTAGCTCATAGAAGAATGCTGAGTGTGACCAGTACATATGGAGGGTATATTGGAGTTGGAATATTATTTAGTACCCATCACAGAGAAGACTGATTCAAGCAGAAATCACCAATCAATGCTAAATGTAGGGAGAAATTTAGATGAGAAGTAGGATATATGCATAGTCTTAAAGATGGACATCGTTGTTTTCTGGTGTGATAGCCTTAGGACATACCACCAGTCATATAATGCCCAGGTTGATAGTGTATAACTAATCTAATTAATCTCTGTAGAGATTGAGTACACTATTGCCTCAGTATTATTACTTCCTATGAAGTGACTTTTAGAGTTTTGATCGATTTTTCTGAAGTACCTTCAAATGTTTAGTTTTCCTATATCTGAGCCTAACTAATCGGACTCACTAAAGCAAATGCTTAAAGGAAATGAAAGGTACTACAATAGGATTGGGGGATAGGGGAATTAGTTAGAATGTGGAATATGCCTATAATTCACATTTATGGAGTTAAATTTTACACAACCATAGCTCAGACTAGCAACAGGTAAAAATGCTTGTGACATAATATGGAAAAGTCAAAATATATATTTCCTGTACAGTATACTTTTCACCAAAACTGCTTATATTTATGAACAAGATTAAAGTTCATACAAGCTATTTATGCTTATGAACTAAATTGTAATAGTCAAAAGGCAAGTTGTTTTTTCTGCTCTACGTGTTACACTTTGAGTAATGTCTTTATATAACATTCGTAAGTTTTAAAATTTTAAAATTTTATCTATGAGAGCGAAAGAGAAAGACAGGAGAGTGGTCAAGATCATCTCCAACAGGATTCTCATACCGCACTCCATCTCCAGTCTCAGCTGTCTTGTATCACATGGGCATGTATGCATGAACCTGGGATGCGAACCCAGGATTTTTCCCAGTTGCATCACCACAGAACAACCATCTGGTCCTAACCACTGTTTTCAAGATTTCTTGTTTAACAATTGAGAAACATATAGTCAGAGGGTTCTAAAATTCTTCGGCTCCTACTAGATGCTTGACTTGTATGAGAAGTGAACCAACAGAGAAGTGTATTCTACTTATTCTCCTAGAATACCTCTATACTCTACCCACTTGGCCTTCTAACTCATTTTCCTCTCACAGTCAGGGGGCTGGGCCCTGCATGCTTGCTTATGACTGAGCAAGCCTATCTGTGATGTTACATTTAGAATTATCTCCTTCCATCCCTCTCTCCAGGAAGTGCATTTTCAACTGAGCACCTCAAGCTTCAACTCCAGAAGGAATCCCTAAATGAGTTGAGGAAGGAGTGCACTGCCAAAAGGTAAACGCAACCTGAGAATACTCTCTGTGAGTGGTGTTTACTGTGAAAATAGACTTGAAAAAGTAGCCTTCTTTAAGAGCCGCTGATATTAATTTATATCCCATGTGCTTCAGCACCACTTTCATTCATTCAGCAGATATTTATTAAGTGCCCAGTATGGATTATGCATTGCAGTAGAGGTTACGTGGCCATAATAAGAAACACAAACACTGTTCTTCCAGTTTCTCAGGCCACAACATTGTGACTTTGTGTATGAATCTTCCCTTCCTCCTGTCTTCTGCATTCAGTTTAGCCTGCCAACCTTTCTTAATTTCTTCATACTTAGGGGTGTTAGCTTATTAGAATTATCTCAGCAGACCCTAGATATTATCTGTAGCATTAATTTCTCTGTCTTTCTGTTTCATCTTCTGTATTGCTATCAGACTTTTCCTTTGAACATACTATTTTATCCTAATTTTTCTCTTCCTTGTGTGGAAATTCCTTAGCTTAACTTTCAAATAACTTTCAATAAATTGGTACTGGCCAACCTTAGTTGACTTTAGTCACTACCCAACATTCATTTAACAAATGGTAATAGCTTTTCTCTTTATTTTTTTCTAGTGTGTGCTTAATCCACTGCCACCTCTGTACTTTTGCTCCTCTTCACTTTCTTTTCCTAGAAAGTCCTCTTATTCTGCATTTGTCTTTGGGAATTCTAACAAGTGAGGATTCAAAAATGTTCAGTCTAAAAAGAACCATAGAGACATCTGTTGTAGTCTCTTCAGTTTGGAATCTCATTCAGATGGAATACAAGGCTCTGGGAAGTTACTATTTGTCCTGCTCTCTAGCAAAGACAGGATCAGATCCCATTAAGTCTTCAGTGCTGTTTTAGATCGGAAAAACCAAAGTGTTTCTCTTACTCCCACATGTCATTTGACACAACACTTCTGACACCAGATTCTCCAGGATATACCAATTGGGAGTCCTATAATTTAATTCAGTTGGGATATTGTTCTACCTGGAGATAGTGTCAGATCCCAGATGGGCCCCATCCTAAGTCATTTCACTGGCATAAACTCTGGTGTGATCCAAAGGGGCTCATTATGAGTAACAAAAGGTGTTCCTATTATTCAGGAAATTCCAAGGTTTTTAGATGCTGTGATAGGAATCAAGAACAAAGACCATGTAGATGTTTCATATTGTGCAAGTGCTCTTTGCATTATACCACTTTTCCATTCTACATTCTGTTGGTGAAGGACTCAGTCCCACAAATCTGCCCTTCATCCCCAATTAGACATTATTCACTAGCTTCAGGTTGTGACCTATGCTTCTGACAGACATGCTATAAATTGAAGTTCCCATAATTCTTTTGTGGCTTAATGAATTAGCTGCAGAGGCTCACAGAACTCAGAGAAACACACATACTATTCTATTATAAAGGATATTACAGAGATTACAGGGGATACAAATGAACAACCAGATATAAGAGAGACATAGGATTGGGGCCAGCCAGTGGTCTGGTGGTTAAGGCAGCTGAACCCAACGTGGCTGACTTTTCTGGATCTGGTGGCTTAAGAGAGACACCAGGCACATGTGCACACATGTCCAAAATAAAAGGGAGGGAAAAACAGAGGAGAAGGGATTGTGGCATGACTATTCCCCATGGAAGGTGTCTTCTCACTTTCTTTCTCTCTCTCTCACTCTTGTTTTTTCTCTTTCTGTCTCCAATGAACACATACACTACATGGCAAATTAAGGGAAAAAAAAAAAAAGATAGATGCATAGAGCAAGGAAGGTATAGAGGAGGGTCAAGGAGCTTCCATATCCTCTCAGGGAACACCACCCTCTAGGCACCTACATAATCTGCTTGCTCATGAAATCTTGTTCAAGATACTTTATAACTCTGGATCTTCAGGCTCCCTCAGCCCAAACCAGAGTTTGGAGAGTGAGGATTAAAGTTCTAACCCTTGAACCATTTGGTTTTTCTAGTGAACCACTCCATCTTGAGGCTGACTTGAGGCCCCATTTTACACTTCACTGATCCAAAGGGGCTCATTATGAACAAAAAAAGGTCTTCCTATTATTCAGGAAATTCCAAGGGTTTTAGATGCTGTGATAGGAACCAATAACAAAGACCATAAAGATGTTTCATATTGTGCAAGTGCTCTTTGCATTATGCCACTTTTCCATTCTACTTTTCTTTTTAAAGAATTGTTTATTTAATTTTATTTATTCATTCATTCATTTTCATTTGACTAGAGGTAGACAGACACACAGATAGAAGGAAAGTGAGAAAGCAAGCCACCAGGTCTGGGACTCCAGCTGTGGTCGGCCATGTGGGAGTGCCCAGCACCTTAACCACCACACCACCCGCTGACTTCCTCCATTCTACTTTGACCTGTGATTTTTCCTAAATTTCTTTTGTTCTTAAATTGTTAACATAGTTGAAAAGGTAATTTATTCTACGGGCACTTTACCTACTGGTTTTATATTCTTAAGTACTTTAAGAGAAGAACTAGGTCATTCTATAACGTTTTACTTGTTCTTACTTTATTATTTTTCTAGCATTTCAATAGGTTAATTTTTGAGGTAGTTATAATATGTAATTATAAGTGAAAGAATACTTTTTTGAAGAAATATTCTCTGGATCTTTCCTGAAATCAAATTGGCCTCACTAAATATTGACTATGAGACTTTGATCAGCTTACTCAGCTTCTCGAAATCTTGTTTCCTAATTTATAAGTGGGTATGATAATATCTACCTATTCCCTTTGTAATGTCCCTGCACATAGTTGAAGGTGCTCAGTAAATGATTGTATCTCTTTGCGTGGTGCTGGGCACACACAGTGGCCCTCAATATGGCTACTATATACTGAGTTAGCTTGATTGATACTATATAGAGATCAGTCAGGACTCATGGTAGCTAGTAATATTATTTCTATTTCCGAGTTTCCATGCACTTCTACAGACCATTTCATCTTTCTCTGCATTAATAATGTAGACATAAATGTTAGGAAATATACCAGAATTTTTTTTTTTTAATACATGTACTTTTCTTTCTTTCCTCACTAGAGAACTCTTTTTGAAGACTAATGCTCAGTTGACAATTCGTTGCAGGCAATTACTCTCTGAGCTTTCCTACATTTATCCTATTGATTTGGTAAGTTTCAAATTTTCTGAAAAGATTTTTCTTTTTGAAAAGTTGATTTCCATTTGAAATTTCCTCTCACAAAAACTAATAGCTCTTGTCTACATCAGACGTGCTCAATGATCCATTCAGAAGCTAATATGTCTTTTAAAATATTTAGACTTAGGGAGAGGCAAGGGAGCAGAACTTCAGAAGACACCTTGATGGCTCCTGAGAACTAGTGATTTCAGGGGAATAAGCAAAATGAAGAATTTCCACTGATAATTCAGCCTTCAGCCCACAAACTCAAGTGAAGAGACTAGGGAGCAGGACTTCAAAAGACACTTTCATGGCTCCTGAGAACTAGTGATTTCAGGGGAATAAGTGAAATGAAGATTTTCCACTGATAATTCAGCCTCCAGCCCACAAACTTGAGTGGTAGGAAGCCTTTCAAGCCTCCTGTCTCTCTCTGTCTCTGTCTCTCTCTACCTCTGTCTCTGTCTTCTCATTTTTTTGTAATTTTTTCTTTCTAAAGTTTTTTAAAGTAAAGCATTTTCTTGGCTTTCAGCCCCTCCTTTCCCTTTATCTTGTTAATAATCCCCTCTCCCCCTCCAAACCGAGGAGAGGCAAGGGAGCAGGACCTCAGAAGACACCTTCATGGCTCCTGAGAACTAGTGGTTTTCTAATTTTTGCTTTTTAAAAAAAAAATAATAATTTTTTTTTTTTTTTTTTAGTTTTTTTCTTCTTTTTTTCTCTGTTCTTGGTTGTTTTTGTTACTGTTGTTTCTCTCTGTGTTTCCTTTTCTGCCTGCTCCTGGACACTCAGATTGAACTTCAAGTGTGGGAAGAAACACACCATCCATCAGATGACTAGAAATCACCACAGGGCCACAAGAAATATGGGAAAGCAAGAAAATACCTCTCCTCCAAGAGAAAAGAATAACTTCTCTTCATCCACAGACATTTCCATGGAAATCATGGAAATTCAAGAGAAAATAGCAGGCCTAGAAAAATCCATGAAAATCATGGAAATGTCTGATAAAGAATTTAGAACATTCATAATGGTGAAGCTAACAGAGATGAAAGAGAAGAGAGACAATGAACTGCAGAAGAGAAAGGAGAAAGGAGCTGATGAGTTCTAGGAGGTGAGGAAAGATCTAAAAGAGGAATTACACACTTTAAAAAAGAATCAAACGGAATTGTTAGAGATGAAGGCTATAATACAGGAAGTCAAAATCTCCTTTGAAAGTATTAAAAGCAGACTAGATCATATAGAAGATAGAATCTCAGACAGAAGAGAAAATTGCTGGCTTAGAAAAATCCACCACAAAGACTGAGAAAATTGCCAAAAAAAAAAAAAGAGAGAGAATAATATATAAGAAGTACTAGATACCATCAAACGTCCTAACATCTGGATAATTGGCACTCTAGAGAGACACTCAAAGATCCAGTCCCAAGAAATACAAAGGACTCCAAATAGAATCAACCCAAGAAGATCTTCTCCAAGACACATTATAGCCAGGTTGACCAAAACCACAAAGACAAGATACTAAGATTGGCAAGAGAAAAACATCAAGTTACCTACAAAGGATATCCTATCAGGCTAACAGCAGATACATCAGAAACAATGAGAGCAAGGAAAGAATGGGAAAATATATTCAAAGTGTTAAGGGAAAAGAAATTTCAACCAAGAATACTGTACCCTGCAAGATTGTCCTTCATATGGGAAGAAAAGACAAGAACATTCTCAGATAAACAAAACCTGAAAGAATTTACCAGCACCAGACCAGATCTCCAAGAAGTTTTTAAGGGAGTACTATGTCAGAAAAATTAAATGCAGGCACACAGAAATAAGAGTTCAAAAACTAAGAAAATGGCCAACTTAATCTTGGAGACACGTCTGGAGTTGAATGTTATATCCCAGAATTCAATCGGGAAGATCGAACCACAACAGAAGATAGATTAAATACATAAGACTGAACTGGTGAAATAGCATTCTGTGACTTTTGACTAAAATATTGCTGCTTTTCTTCTAGGCTATGTTGTCCGGTTTTGAGAGTTTTTGTCCTGTCTTGAGCTGTCAATAGGTTCATGTACCTACTATTTGAACAGAATACTAACCTGTTTCCAGGCTTTAAGTTTTAAGGAAATTTCCTTACCAATTCAAAACTGCTTTTCTTGAAATTACCAGCTGAACTTGCTATTGAAAGTAGTTAAGATTATTTAAGAAATTGTGTGATCAATAAAATGTGGGAGGAAAAGGAATAGAAGATAACTGTAGATACCAGAGATAGTGTGAAAAGAGGGTGAGAAAGGGCAGAGGGTCAGACATGGGGGTAAATATATATATATATACATATATATATTACACACACCAAGCCACTATGCAGTATATTCTGGATGGGAAACCACATTTTGTATCCTGTGATGATGCTTAGGCGATGAATGTAAATTAATTAATTTTAAAAAAGTTTCAGGAGAAAACAAACATGAAAACTGTTTTTCTTGAAATTAAAAACAATGCATATTTGATGACTCCAGTAAGCTATATATCCCCAGCTAGGTGCTACTTTATAGTATGTTCATTCTACTCACTGAGGTTTATGCCTAACGTCAGACTTGTGTTCATGGATGTGTATATATCAGCTGCACTTGCTATTGGAAATATTTAGATTAAGTTCATTAGCAAATCAATAAAATGGGGGGGGGGGAAGGCATAGAAAGCAACCATGGATACCAGAGACAGTGTGGGAGGAGGGTAGGACACAGCAGAGGGTGAGAGATAGGGAATCAAGGATGGCAAGAAAAAAAAAAAAAAAAAGCAAAATATACAGGAAACAAGAAATGGAAAATTATTTGTTGACGATAACACGTATGTTGATATGCTTGATTGAGCCAATATGCAGTGTATTCTGGATTGGAAATCTCATTTTGTATGTTGTAATGATGTGTAGTAAATGACCGTAAATAAATAAATTTAAATTTAAAAAATTTAGACTTAGTTGGCCTTAGGTTCTACAATTTTATTTTTTATATCGATTTGATAATGGGATGTTCTTATTACCTGAAAGAATACCAAATTATTTCTGTATTTTTTTTTGGATCCTCACTCAACCATATTTTCCAGTACCACAATTTCTGATACATGCATGCAAATACATGTGCACTGCTTTAAAAATATAATTGCTAGTTAATTTATATTTATTAGTGTACTTAATAGATTCCTGAGGTCACTGTCTGGGTTTTAAATCATTGAACCTAGTTCTTTAGAATAAATGCAAAAATAAACTAAGTAGGATTATTTTTAAGAGAACCAAGTCTGCTAAATTTTATTTTTTTAAATAAAAAACAATTTAAAAGACTGCATTTATTTATTTATTTATCTTAGGTTTTTGCCATTGGGCACGTGTGTTCACCAGAGAGAGACAGAAAGGGAAAGTGAGAAATCACCACCAGAGGAGGGTGGCCTTGCCGCAATCCCTTCTCCTCCATTTCCCTCCTGGGATTTTGGGCATGCACATGTTCCCAGCATGATTTTCAAGCCACCAGGTCCAGGACTCAAATTGCAGTTGCCCATGTGGGAGTCCAGGGCCTTAACAACTATGCCACCTGTTGTCCACGAAAGACCGATTTTTAAAGAAGAAAGCTAATAGGATTTGAGTGTACTCACAGAATCTTGTTAAATCATTTATAGATATGAATTGACCAAGGGATGTTTATGTAAAATTGCAAGTTAATATAAACGTTGACAGAGTAGTAGAACGAATTATATACTCATTATCCAGCTTCAACAGTTACAATATTTTGAGTCTAGAATAGTATTGTCTTTGAATCAACACTGACCTGCTAAATTCTTTGAGATTTGATGTAGGTTTCTTTGCTTACATAAAGAGAATTTAAATTTATTCTTTAATCCACAGAATGAGCATAAGGATTACTTTGTATGCGGCGTCAAGTTACCCAATTCTGAGGACTTCCAAGGTATTTTATTTCATTTTACTTCTTGACACTTGGTGTGTGTAATATATAGGGATGGGTTATCTTGGAATGTTGGTTATAGCACTTTGTCTAGAAGGATATTGGACTTCCTGTCCCTTCTTAGTTGCAAGTATGTAGAGTCAGATTCCCTGATAGGAGACATAACAAAATATTTTATCTAATCATGGAAAAATAGTTATTGTTCCTTATATTTGAAATTTAAGAGAAAATAATTTAAAAGAAAGTAATTTGCAAGTGGGTGCAAATCAGGCAGCAGGGTTCTTAAGAATATTAAGTCTCCCCTTTTGGTTTGATTTTCATAAAAAGGTTATGTGTGTCTGGAAGCAGAAGGTGAGCAAACATTAATCTGCTCTATTGTTATTTAAAAAGTTGTATTCCTGGGCATGATGGATCCCACATGGTCAATTGCCTTGTTTGAGTCCCAGACTCAGCAACTTGAAAAACACACAGGGCACGTGTGCTTGTGTTCCCAAAACCCCAAGAAGAGAATGGAAGAGAAGGGATACGGGGGTGGGGGGGGGGGGTGATATTGTATTTTCCCTCTCTATCTTTCTTGTCTCTTTCTGGCAAGCACAGGCACCCACACCCTATAGCAAAACAAAACAACAACAACAAAAAAGTTGTATTATATTAAAGGTATTAGAGAATGTGAGTCATAGTGATTTCTATAGTTTGAAATCTTATTTTTTCCTAGTCTCTTTTACCAATATGCCAAAGAGTCTTGCCAAGGAGATTATTTTTACTGTTAGTAGAGCAGGTTTTCTGTTAGCCTAAACAATGCTTTGAGACCTATTGATATATCTTTATAGGTTTTCTCAAAGCTAGCACGTTATCTATCAGGTTGCCAGAAATGTATGATACATTTTTGCAGAGAAAAGCATAGAAAAATATACATCATGACTTTTCCAACTACCCAATATTTGGGAAGAAGTTATTTTAGAAAAGAGCATTACTTTTCTGTTTCTCTGTAAACAAACTATTTAATTGTGGTCTTTGAACATTTCAGAGTATTTTAATTAGTCACCCACATTGGCCCTTACAGCAAATAAGTAGTAGAGACATGCCATAAGAGGAATGATAAACTAGATGTTAGGAAACCTGTGTTCGAGTCCTGCATTCCCCTCTGTAAACTGTGCACTTTGGAGCAAGTCTGGAGCCTTTGACTTGATTTCCTAATGAATAGTTGGAACATATTGGTTTATGCTCTCCCCGTCTTAGATGATTATAGTGAAAATTCAATGTGATATTGCCAGTATCTGTAAAGGCATGAGATTTTGCTTCATCTTTAATCCTCACAAAAACGAACAAAGGAAACTTAGCAGGAAAGCGATACTCAGTGATTTGAGACCACAAAGCTAGGTAACGATATAGCTGGGGTTGGTCTGGTTTGGATTGCCCATCGCTCCTTTAGTCTCTGTAAGTCGCTAGAATGTGCTTTGGTGTTAATTGTGGGCAAAGTTGTGGCATCTCGAAGCCCATGCTATATCATTTCCCTCATTTATTTAACAAACTTATTGAGTACCTTGAGCCCTGTACCAAGGTCCCAGGACACAGAACATTCATTCGTTGAAAAAATCATTTATTTAGTGAACACTACTTTCCAGACACTGTATAGCGTTTTGAGGGTATAACAGGGAAAACACAGCAAAGATGTTCTCTCCTCTCATGGAGGGTGCAGCTGATCGAGGGAGATGGCCAGTAACCAAGAAAATAATAATTAATAATTATATATTGATAATAATTATCAAGCACTTAAAAAGGAACATGCTATCACAAGGAATGGGGGCATGTGCTCTAGATAAAGCCACCACAGAAGATATCTCTGAGGAGAAACATTTCACAGAAAAATTGAAGACTGAGAGAAGTCCGTGCCACCACTGGGGAAGAGCATCCCTGGGAGGGGAAGCAAGTGCAAAGGTCATGATGGAGGAGGAATGGGCTTGGCATGTCTGAGAAAACTCAAGGCCATGGTATGAGAGAATAGACCTATATTTCAAGCAAATTGTCTTAGCTTAATTTCTTTCCCTGTACGATGAGATTACATCTCTAATTCCCCATGGTTATTAAATGAGTTAACATTTGCAAGAACAGTTCATATAGGACGTATCATTAAATATAACTGGAATAAGTTGCCAAGGAGGGAGGAAGGCCATGAGGGAAAGGAGGGAAGGTAGGAGGACAGAGAAGAGACGAGACCTGTGTGGCTGAGTGCCACTGAGCAAGAGAAAGGGGGCCTTGGAGGTTGGCCATGGCCTTGCGGCCACTTTAAGAACTTTACATTTTATTCTCATTGAAGTGGGAAACAGTCGAAGTCTTCAGAAAGGCCTCTTGAAGCCTTGCATGAGCAAGAGTAGCTTTTGAAAGTCACTCTGGGGGCCAGCAGGTGATGTAGTGATTAAGGCACTGGACTTGACCACGGTTCGAGTCCTGGACCTGGCAGCTTGGTTTTTCACTCTCCCTCTCTGTCTCTTTCTGGCCAAACTAAAGAATAAGAATAAGCAAATAAAATTAAATAAATTTAAAAAAAAAAAGAGAGAAAAGAAAGAAGATAATGCCAGGCACATGTGTGTGTATGCATGCCCAAAATCCCAGGAAGAGGATGGAAGAGAAAGGATTGTGGTGTGGCCGTCCCCTCTGGGAGTTGATTTTTCACTTTCCTTCTCTCTGTCTTTTTCTAGCAAGTGCACATGTCTTGTGGCAAAACCTTTAAAAAAAAAAAAAAAAAAGAAAATAAAAAAGAAAGAAAGAAGAAAGTCACTCTGGCTACTAAATACAGAACAATTTGAAGCAGGAATATCAGTAATGGGGATCTGTCACTTTAATCAACTCTGGCATGTTTCTTGATTCTATTTTTGTTTTCTTTGAAGTGCCTTGTTTCCTGAGTTTTCATAGCTTTTATAGCTGTCTGTGCTTAGAATACCTCCAAAAAACGAATACAATCACCCTTCCCTTTAAAAACTCAGTGTAGCTTTTTAGTGCAGTTGCTGAAAAAGAAAATAGGAGATAAAATGAAATAAATGTTTAATTTTGCTGTAAGGTATCTGTACTCCCTGTGACTCCTAGGAATGAGAAATTTTAAGAAGCACATGCTATAGTATTGGACTTTTAAATCAGGTGTTAGCAGTCTGTGGGGCACTTCCATGAACTAAATGTGTTGAGTGCCCTAGTATGTCACCTACTGTGCTAATAGTGTACAGAGATGTTAAAACATTGATCCCACCTCAGAGACATGATAGCCCAGTGAGGGCATCGGGTTTGCAATCAAACCAATCAGGAAATATTTATAGTGGGCCAGCAGGTGGCATAGTGGTTAAGGTGCTGGATCCCACATCTGACTCCACAGTTCGAGTCCTGGACCAGGCAACTTGAGAAACATGCTTAGGTGCGTGTGCGTGCATGCCCAAAATCCCAAGAGGAGAAGGGATTGTGCCATGGCCATCACTCCAGGGGGATGGGGGTGATTTTTCATTCTCTCTCTCTCTGACTAGCACATGCATCCTATGGCAAAAATCTAAATAAATAAACAAAAGATTATTGAATTCACTTTCTATGTTAGGTACATGGAAGTTTTTACTAGGTATATGGGACTCGAAGAAGTGGGAATCAGTTCTGTCAGATGGGTTCAGGAAAACTTTTCTGAGAGAGGATGCTGTCTGAGCTGTCTTGAAAGATCAAACAGTGTTCCCTGTTGAAAGAATAGTGTGAGGACATTTTAGGTTTGGTGAGTAGAAATATGGTAACATGGTTGGTTCATCAAGTGTGATGTGACACTTACTACTTTAATTCTCACAGTAATGGTGAGAATTAATTCCTTCTGCAAAGAAAAGGATTACCCTCAATTTTTTTAAAGATGAGAACACTGAGGCCGAGAGATGGGTTAATTTTGCCAGGGATTCACACTAGCCGGTAGTAAAGCTAAGGTTATCCCTGGGCTGCCTGACTCGAAGGTCCATATTCTGGTCATGATGCAGTTTACTGCCCTGCCGTGAATACTAACCTCCTCCAAACCTCGACAACTTTTTAGTGTCCTATAGCAGCTGCATTCTGGGTGAGAGTCTAGTGCAGGAACTCCAAACTGGTTATTCTGTGATATTCATGAAACTGTGCCGGAGCAGACTTTCACTAATGGGTGGATACTGCTTGGGAAACTCCACCATAGCTGGCCCAACAATATTGGGCTTTTCTGAATGGGTAAGTTACTATTAGAAGTTGCCAAAGAGACGTGGATGCAAAGGGAGAAAACTGTCCAGTGAAGGGGATTCATCTGAGTTCCATCGACTGAGACATTTAGCTTTAAAAAAAAAAAAAAAGAAATGTTTGTGCGTGTGTGCTTTTAAGTAATCCATAACACGAGAGCCTTTTGTGGTAATGAGACCCAGATTTCCTTCTGTGTCTGTATCCCTTTATGCAGGCATGATTTCTTGGAAAGGAGAGTCCATATGTCAAACAGTGTCTCATTGAGAACATGGAATGAGTCCATAGATGCTGTGGCAGTGATTAGAGTCTTAAATATTTTGTCCTGTCTGGATCAGTGGGTGCTTGGTTCCCTAACAAACCAGCTGCCTCAGTGATTGGGAAGGCAGGATGGTAAGAGCTTTTAGATCTCTTCTTGTACTTGGATGCATTTAAATAAATCAAAGGAACATTTGAATGAATTTATAATGTTGTCATGGCCATTGCGTGTTTGTGGAATTTATTGTTATTAAAAGTATGCAAAACTGCAACCTTGAGTGACTACCTACATTTAAAAACAAATCAGAAATAGTTACGATGAGGAGATGGTGGGTATTTGTTTTCAAGCCCCTTTAAAACGTTGTTTGAATTAGGATCTTTCTCACATACCTGAGTCTTACAGTTCATTTCTGTTCTTCCCTGGACCCTCAATCCCCCTCTAACTTCTCACCAGCAAAACTATCATCTGTGACCTTTCTAACCCCCAGAGAAGCATAAAGAATATAAACCTCTGCTCTGCATTAGGTGTTGGGGACGTCATTAATGCTTACTGGAAAAGCACACCCCAGAGAGCCGAGTTTTGGCTTTGGCAGGTAAAAAGTCTTTCAGATCTTGGAATGCTGGAAACCTTAAACCTTTTGGTTTTTCAGCTAAAGTGATTGGCAACAGAATGTGACATCTGAGGTTGCATGGCCTGCAATAGCCATAATTAACCACATGAGCTCACATTTTCCCACTGGAGCTTCAGTGGTCTTGGGGTGATGAAAGTGACTTCCCTACCAGGAGGTGGTTTTCCTTTTGAGGGTATTGGAATACCCTTGGGCCCTGTAATCCTTCACCCGTGGTCCTTTTAAAATGCTTTTTAATATAAAGCTTCAATATTGGAAATCTAACACCATAGTGTTTAACAGTGAGGCTGGGACAGAGAACTGTGGCCTGGAATGGGAAACAACCTAGGGTTTTTAATAGGTGGAGCGGGGAGTCTTGTGGTGGCAACAGTGGTGAGTGTGAATAACCTGAATTAGAGCTGATTTCCAATATTATTCAGTTTGCGGTGTTTGTTATTTCTTTCTGCCTTTGATTTCTGTGTGTAGGCTTCTCTTAGAGATGCCTTCGTATCTTTAAATTTAAGCAAAATGGTTTTGTTCATGAGGGGAGGGAATGTTAGAGAGTTGATTTTTTGTTGTTGTTCTTTTAATAGAGGTGTGATGTAGTCTCCAACTATGCAAATGTAATTTAATTCCTTAGCATGATGTGCCTTTAGTAAGAGGGGGAGAATGTAGATGTTTTAATGTTTAGTATTGCATAGATTTTGTTAAACATTCATAGTTTGCATTTGGTCTATTTTGAAGGCTATGAGGCCTTCTGCTTTCTGGAAATCTACACATTTTTTTCTGTCGGGTCATACAAGAAAACTTAAGAAAGTTTGTGGAAATGGAATTAAAGTACAAGTATTTTGGTGAAAAAAATGTGAAATCCATGTGTAGTTTTTTCATAATTCTCATTGAAGACCCCTCATATGAAGTTCCCTTCCCACTGATCTTTTCTGCAGGGAAATCCCAACTTAGGATAGTATTGTCCTTCTTTGCTCTGCGTCTTCTTCTCCCTCTTCCTCCTCTTTTCAAAAGAGTCTTTTTACCAGTGGGAGTATTTCAAGTTGGGTAAGCTCTGTTCTTTACAGAAAGCAAGAGGCAGGATTTGGCTGTGAAGGAATTCACAGTCCCAGTTGTGACTCCAGACAGCTATTTTGAGAGTCAGGGTATGGCCACACATTTCCCACTTACCTATCACTCACTGTTTCTTACCCCTGTGGGTTTGATGAAGCCACTTATACCTCCCAGAGCTCACTTTTCTCGTCTGTGAGTTGATAGTGTCAGATGCTGTGATTTTAAGGTTTCTCCTAGCTCGACTACTATGTAATGATGAATTTACTCTGTCATGAGTCTATACTGTAAAGCTCTTTTAGTTCCTAAGCTAATAAAATGTACGGGTTTCAACAGAAGTAAACTGTTAGAGTAGTAGTCAAGATATTGGGTGGGATGGGGCAAGAGAATACGGTCTCTAAAAATAATTAATATTCTAGTTATCTAGGGCATGAGTCAGTAGTCTGTTGAAATGAATGCTGTTTGCTTTTTTTTTTTCATGAGTTTGTTTTGGGGGAACGGCAAACATTGGTTGAGAAGCCTAATTTCTGTCAAGCACTATACAAGTCAGCGAGGACTCACAAACTTTTTATACGTTCTTTGCCCTTACTAGAAAAGTGTGAAGAAAGTTTCTAGGCTAGCTACACTTCAGGCTCCTAAGTTTAACAGTTGTTACATATTAATTTTTTTAAGTTCTGAGACAGTGTGGTAAAATGGTTAGGAATGGAGCATTTGGTGTCAGGGCAACCTATTTATTACCTCTGTTACTTTGGATGGGTTCTGTAATCTCTTTAAGCCTTAATTTCTTTATCTTAAAATGAATGAAAAGGTATTAAGAAGACAAGTTTAGAAATTGTTAGTGAATAAATGGTTGTCAGTTATAAATACTACAGACAATTCCGGGCAGAAGAAAAATCTATCATAGTAAAAGTAACCTATTTTTACAGGATGGTCAAAGCCAACAGTCAGGGTAGTCAAGGGTAGAGAATTCACTAAGGAATGGATGACTGTAGTGGTATTCTTACCATAAAAAGGTAGAGGTAGATAATTAAGTATAAATATAAAAGAAGAATGTAAAAAATACTAATTGATATTAAAGTCACCCGTAGAAATCAGGAAATAGTTAAACCATGGTCATTTCAGTCTTTTCAGCCCTTCTTCTCCAGCCAACTGGGGTATTCTGGATTATGTGTTGAGTCTTTCATTTTGTGTGTGTATATACACACATGCACATATATACATTTTAAAATAGCTTAAGAATACAATATACCAAGTAATTACTTTTCCTTTTCTCCTGGAAGAAGTTTCAGATGTTTCCTTTCATTACTCTCAGTTCTGAGTACCTGAATCACCATTTATCACTTAATAGGTAGTTGCGAAAGTGTGGATGATAAGTTTAAAAATGTAATTATCAGTGTTTTTTTAAAAGCTATATACTTACATGTCACTGTGAGATACATGCTTTTTTTCCCCCAGTAATTGCTTTTACCTACATAAATAAGATGGTGTCTGAGCACTGTGGCTTTGACCTTTTGCTTTTACTCTTTAAAACATTTCCCCTCTTATCCCATCTTAGACTTAGCAGGCCTATGTATATAACACTGTCTTTATCAATATCAAGGACATACCCTTTAAGAGTATATTATGCTGGGAACCAGCAGGTAGCGTAATGGCTATGTCGCTGGACTCCCACGTAGTCGACCGCGGTTCGCGTCCCGGACCCGGTGGCTTAAAACTCACTCCAGGCACGTGTGAGTGCGTGCCCAAGATCCCGAGAGGAGAATGGAGGAGAAGGGATTGCGGCATGACCATCCCCCCTGGGGGGTGATTTCTCACTTTCTGTCTCTATGTCTCTCTCTGTCTGTCTGGCGAGCACACGCGCCCTATAGTGAAAACCTCTCAAAAAAAAAAAAAAAAAAAGAGTATATTATGCTGATTCACTCTACTTCAGAATTAATAATATTGTAAAATAGAAGATTGGTACAACTGTATTGCCTAGAAAGTTGTTAATGAATAAAATGTTTCATGATTATATAGCTTTTTGGTGATATATTTAAATCTCTGAAACAAATTTTCACATCATATATAGACTCAGGTATTATAATCCCCCCTCTTAAAAACTGCTGGGAAAGGAAGAAATGGCTATTTGGGTACACTAAGAACTCTTGCTTAAGGTATATGCCAAATGCTAATCATATCACATTAATTGCTGAGAGAGAGTTTTCAATATAGCTAGTAGATTAAATTTCAGGTCTTATTAATGTGTTTAGACTTATATAGAAGTTATGTAATTTAGAGAACTGGTTACTGTTTTATTCACCATTTATTTTTATACGGTCTCCTTTGAAACTGATTTGTTATTCTCTCAATAGCTACATTTATAAAGTAAATAGTTGTTTTCTTTTCCTCTGCTTTTGAATTTACAGCAAAAGATGATGGAAGCATTGCTGTTGCACTGGGTTACACTGCACATTTGGTCTCCATGATTTCCTTTTTTCTACAAGTGCCCCTCAGATACCCTATAATTCATAAGGGGTCTAGATCAACAATCAAAGATAATATCAATGACAAGCTGACTGAAAAGGAGAGAGAGTAAGTGTCTTTTTTTTTTTTTAATGCTTTTAACATCAAGCAAGTATGAAACATGGGGTGTATTGAGAACGTAATTGTGACCTAAATTGTGGCAACTTTTTTATAATGTTTGTAAAGTGCGCCAATTCTTTTAAATATGAGGGGCTCTTTAAAAAGTTTATGGAAAATGAGGGACCAGCAAATGGCATAATGGTTACATCACTGGACTCCCATGTGGTCAACCAGGGTTCAAGTCCCAGACCCAGTGACCTAAAAACTTACATTGGGCACATGTCCTTGTGTGTCTAAGAATGGAGAAGAAGGGATTGTGGTGTGGCCATCCCCCCTCCTGGGGTGATTTCTCGCTTTCTATCTGTCTTTCTGGCAAGTATGCATGCCCTGTAGTAAAAAATGTCTCTAAAAAAAGAAAGAAAGCTAAAGAAAAACATGACAGGCACTTGTGCCCATGCCCAAAGTCCTAGGAGGAGAGGGGATTATGGTGTGACCTTTCCCCATGAGGGGTGTTTTCTCACTTTTCTTCTCCCTTTCCCTGTCTCTGGTGAGGGTACATGCCCTAGGGCAAAAACTTAAAAAAACAGATTGACTACAACTGAAAGTAGATTAGTGAACTGGAAGATGGGCCAGTAGAAAATATTCTGACCGGGACCAGCAGTTGGCGTAATGGCTGTGTCGCTGGACTTCCATATAGTTGACCATGGTTTGAGTCCTGGACCTGGTGGCTTAAAACTCACGCCAGGCACATATGCGTGTGTGCCCAAGATCTCGAGAGGAGAATAGAGGAGAAGGGATTGTGGCATGGCCATTTCCCCTGGGGAGTGACTTCTTCTTGCTTTCTGTCTCTCTGTCTTTCTGGTAAGTGCACGTGCCCTATAGCAAAAAAAACAAAAAAAAAAAACAAAAAAACACCTCTCCCCCCCCCCCCCAAAAAAAAATCTGACCAAAATGGGATATTCTGACCAAAGTATAAATGGAATGTAGACAAAAGTGCTGGACTTATATATAAGACACAATGCAAATGCCTAGTAATACATATAATTCCAGTCACAGAGGGTGGAAAAAGCAGGGGGTTAACATGGTATTTCAAGAAATAATGACTGAGAATTTTTCAAATTTAACAAAAAGCAACAAGCTGTAGTTCAAAAGGCACTAAATTCAAAATAGAAAAACTACAAAGAAAAATACTTAGAGGAACTTAAACTGTTAAAAATCACAGGCCAAAGGAAAAAATCACAGGCAAAGTAAAAATATGAAAAGCCAACTACAGGGACTAGCAGTTAGCGTAATGGCTATGTCGCTGGACTCCCATGTAGCCAACTGCAGTTCGAGTCCTGGACCCGGTGGCTTAAACTCACGCCAGGCGCATGTGCGTGTATGCCCAAGATCCCAAGAGGAGAATGGAAGAGAAGAGATTGCGGCATGCCCATCCCCCCTGGGGGGTGATTTCTCGCTTTCTATCCCTCTGTCTCTTTCTGGCGAGCTCACGCGCCCTATAGCAAAAACCTCTCCAAAAAACAAAAGCCAACTACAGAAGGGCCAGCAGGTGGTATGGTGGCTCAGGTGCTGGACTCCCCTATGACCAAGTGCAGTTCGAGTCCTGAACCTGGAAGCTTGGAAATCATGCTGGGCGTGTGTGTGTGTCCACCTAAAATCTCAGGAGCAAAATGGAGAAGGGATTGTGCCACTTGGGGATAATTTTTCACTTTCCCTCTCTGTCTCTTTCTCTGGTGAGCAAAAACCTTTTAAAAAAATTGCAGCTAGAGAAAAATGATATGTTATTCTCAGAAGATTTATAAGACTGAAAGTTGATTTCTCAGTAAGAAACAATGGAAGCCAGAAGATGATGCCGTGACATTTTAAGTACTGAAAAGAATATAACCCTCTACTTGTAGTTTATACTCAGTGAAAATATCTTTCAAAAGTAAAGGCAAAATAAAAACATTTCAGACTATCCAAACTGAGAAAATTCATCTCAACAGAACTATTCTAAAGGAAATAATAAAGGCAGATGAAAACTTCACACAGAAACATGGAAATGCAGGAACAAAGGATAACCGAAAGGACAAATATGAGTATACCTAAATCAATTTGACTATCAAATTAAAATAGGAATGTCTCATTAGATATAAGGTACATATACATAAAATGTGTGTGGGACTATAATCTATGATTCTAACACAAAAGGTAGGAAAGGGTAAATGGAGTTCAAATGCTCTAAGATCCTAGCATTGAGTGAAAAATGATAAAGATACTGATTTATATTAGACTCTTAATAAATCAGGAATACATATTGCAATCTCATACTCACTATGAGTTATTTTGTACAAGCAGAAAATAATAGAAGAGATAAATGGAAAACAATTTTAAATACTTGATTAACCCAAAAGAAGGCAAGGAACAAAAGGAAAATGAACATTAAAGCACGGTGAACAGAAAACAGAAAGTAAGTTTGTAGACATGGTTACACTTACCCTATAATTATATTAAATGTAAATGGTATTTTTCTTTAAAAATAAATGTTGTCAGGCCAAGTAAAAACTTAAACTTGTCCTGCTTTTAAAAACATCTCAAATATAAGGACACAAAAATATTGAAAGTTTAAGGGTGAATCCAGTCTAGCAGCACAGTGAAAAGCAAATTGAACTGCAGTGCTGAAAGACGCAAGGCCATGACACATGCCCTAGGGTGTTTATACTCACTGGAGACAAAGTGAGAAGGAAAGTAAGAAATCACCCCCATGGAGGAAGGTCACCTGACAAAGACACATGTGGTTTTAGATACCTAGGCCGGCCTGAAAACATAACCAGTGGTGTGTTCACATATGTGCCCAGGCCCATGACCAGCTAAAGGCCTAGGAAGGGAGATCACGGTATGATGGGATCTTGAGGGTACTTCTCTCTCTCTCTCTGTCTCTCTTTTTTTCAAGTGCCTACACAAAATTATGAATTTTTTAAAAAGAAAGTAAGGATAAGCAGGCAGCCTGCTGGTTAAGGCACTGGATTCCACATCGCAGACTGCATGGTTCAAAAATCACGCTGGACACGTGTGTGTGTGTGTGCCTAAAATCTTGAGGCGAATGGAGGAGAAGGGAATGTGGCATGGCCATCCCTCCTGGAGGGTGATTTCTCACTTTCTCTGTCTTTCTGGCAAGTGCATGTGCTCTGTAGCAAAACAAAACAAAAACAAAAACTGAAATAAAATATAAAAAAGAAAGTGAAAGTAAATAAATATATTTTATGCAAATATTATCCAAATGAACATTAATGTAACTATATTGATATCAAAATTAAGTTTCAGGCAGTTAAATAAAGTAGAACATTTTGTGATAATACAGTTAGTTCTAAATATATAAAAGGGGACTTCAAAAAGGAAGACAGAATTTGTGGAAATTTGGAATTAAAGTATGAGTTAATTTTGGTACAAAAAATTTTGGAATGCATGCATAGTTTTTTTGTTTGTTTGTTTGTTTTGCTATAGGGGTGTATGTGCTCTCTCTCAGACAGAGAGAGGGGGAAAGTGAGAATTCACCCCCTAGGCAGGATGGCCATGCAGCAATCCCTTCTGCTCCATTTTCCTCTGAAGATTTTGGGCACACAGGCACATATACATGGTGTGTTAATGTTGTTGGCCATATGGGATTCATTCACCTTAACTTCCATACCATCTTCTGGTCCCTACCAAACAGTTTTTTAAGTACACATATCCTATGAATTTTCTGAAGATCCCTTGTGTATAACTAAAAACATAACTTCAAACATACAGTTAAAAATTCACAAAACTGTAAGGAAATCCAATGGCAGAGGACTTTTATCTTTTTTTTTCCCGCTAACTGTGAGAAAAGGTGGACAAATGAATCAGTATGTGAAAAACCTGAAGAGTATGGTTAATAAAGTAGACCTAAATATGTATAAAGAACCTTGTGCCAGATGGTCGCAGGTTACACTTTTTTTTTTTTTTTTTGATACACATGGCTCATTTACTAAAGTTAGTTATGCTGTGCTTCAGCCGGTTTCAAAAGATTGAGATAATTCAGAGCGTGTTTCCTAACCATAGTGTATTTACTAGAAATCAGTAGTAAAATCCCCAAATGCATGGATACAAACAATGTACTTCTATATAACCTATAAGTCAAAGAAGAAACCATAAACTTAGCTAAAAATAATTTTGAATAGAATGATCATGAGGCTACAGCATATCAGAATTTGAAGGATGCAGCTAAATCTGTGCCCAGAGGAAGATTTATACCCTTAAGTACATGTATCAGAAAAGAGATGTTAAAGTAAATCATCGAAACCTACCTACAGAGTCACTGAAGAACAGCCCTAGGAACGTAAAAAAAAACATAATAAAAGTAAGAGTGGAAATTAAGTGGACAACTGTACAATGAAAAACATAGGAAAAGCAAAAGTGATAAACCCTTTATAGTAATTTAGAAATGAGAGACTTGGCAAAATAATCAATATGAGGAATGAAAACAAAAGTGTTATTATAGACATTAAAGGTAAGTTCTTATGAACAATTTTTATGCTAAGAAATTTGAAATTTAAATAAAATGCCTTAAATTTCTAGGGGAAAAGAAAAACATTTTCTAAAACTGACCCATGAATAATTGGGGTTTGGAAGATGCTATGCGAGGCTCAGGGAGAGTGAGCATGCAGTATTCTAGGCAAGTTATTCTGTATCCTGGCTGCATGTTTGAGTCGTCTGGGCAGCTTTTTAAAATGAGATTCTGACCTCTTGATTCCTGGCCTGTCCTCCAGAGATTCTGAGTCAGTTGATGGGACCCAGACATTAGATATCTTTGAAAAGCTCCTGAAGTGATTCCACCACACAGTCAGGGCTGAGAACCTCTCTTCTAGGTTGAGAGAATATTGTATGTGTGGCATGAAGAAATGAAATATCCTCCGGCACATTTATGAAACTGCAGGCAGTTAAAACATTGCTAAGTTTAGAGGCAAAGGTGGGTGTGAAAAGTCAGGAAAGGTCAGGCACCAGTGGAAGAATTTAGTACTATACCTGGTAGAACAAATAGCTCTCAGCTTACGAGGTGCAGGACGGAGAGCACATGTGTGGTTTAAATCAGCGCCTTATCCCAAACTGATTAGTGTAGAGCTCAAGTATTCTTCGAAATGTGTATATTTGACAAAAAGGGTCATGGCTTGAGGCTTTGTTTTATTTCTTCTCATTTTAAAAATACTGAGGTTTAATTCATGTAACATCAAATTAAAAATTTTAGGTGTACAGTTTTCTCCCCTTTTTTAGAAAAAAAATTTGCCAGAAGGCGGGTGCATTGGCCAGAGAGAACAAGGAAGTGATAAAGCACACCCCACCCCCATAGGGGAGAGTCATGCCTCAATCCCTTCTCCATTTCTCACTCCTTCGGGGACTTGGGGGATGCGCACACATGTGCTCAGTGTGTTTCTCAAGCCACTGTGTCCAGGACTTGAACCTCACAGTTGGCCTTGTGGGATCCAACTGCCCTAACTACCATGCCACTGACTGGCTCTTAAAATGTACAATTAATTGGCAGTTAGTATTTTTGCAGTGTTGTGCAACCAACACCGTTGTCTATTTCTGAAACATTTTCGTCATTTCAAAGGAAATCTCTGTACCCATTAAGCTGTCACTTTTGAATCCTTGCCTTCCCTGAGCCCCTGGCAACCACCAACCTGCTTTTCTGTCTGTAGATTTTCCTACTCTGGTTATTGCTTTTGTTTGTTTCTGACTTTCTTTGAGTTATAGCATAATGTTTTCAAGGTGCATCCATATTATAGCATAAATGGTACTTCATTTTATTATATTTTTTTAAGTTTGCTGTAGGGTGTGTATGCTCGCCAGAGAGAAAGAAAGAGAGGAAAAGTGAGAAATCACCCCCCAGAGAGGATAGCCACGCACAGTCTCTTTTACATTTTCCTCTCAGGACTTTGAATACACACACACACACGCACACACACACACACACATACACATGCTCAGCATGATTTTCAAGCTGCCAGATCTGGGACTTAAACTGTCAGTTGGCCATGTGGGACCCAGCTGTTTTAACCTCCACGTCATCTGCTGGCTACCTTCAATCATTTTTATGGCTGTATAATCTTCCATTGAATTTATATACCACATTTTGTTATCTACTCATCTGTTGATGGGCATTTTGGTTATTATGACTAACGCTGCTAGGCGTATTCACGTAAAGTTGTTTCAGGACCCATTTTCAATTCTTTTGGTTCTGTACCTACTAGTGAATTGCTGAATCATGTGTTAATTCTATGTTTAACATTTTGAGGAATCATCTCTTTTCCACAGCAGCTATACCGTTTTACATTAAGTGTCAAGTGACATCTTATTGTAATTTTGACTTGTACTTCCTTAGTGACTGATGATCTGAGCACCTTTTTATGTGCTTGCTAGCCATTCATATATCTTCTTCAGAGAAATGTTTCTTCAAGTCCTTTGCCCTTTTTAAATTTGGATTGTTTATCTTTTGTGTCATAGAATTATAAGGTTTCTTTTTCTATTCTGGATACTAGACCCTTTTCAGATAAATTATTTACAATTATTTCCTACTCTTCTGTGGGTTGTTATTATGGTTCAAGGCCAAAAATTAGCATTGATATTATGTGCTGCCTTAACATCTGGTGAAGACAAGAGGGCCACCAACAGCTCCCCTGGACTCTGCTCCCTCAGATAATATCCCCCTAGCCCAGCAACATTCCCTCATTCAGATACCCTGAAACAGTTCCTACTTTTCCCTTAGTCATAAGTTTTAGTTCTGTGCCAGCCAGGGAATCACTGAATACACTAGACACATTTTGCTCGAACCAAGAGTATATCTACCTTTTGATACTACAAAACCTCCCTCTCATAGCCCCTGTATCTCAGTTTGTTTGTGCTGTGATAATGAAATACCACAGAATGGGTAATTAATCAACAACAGAAAATTTCTCATGGTTCTTGAGCCCAAAAAGTCCAAGATCGAGGTGCTGGCCAGGTGTCTGGTTTTCTGCTTCCAACATGGTGCCCTGTTGCTGTGTTCTTTAGAGGGGACAGAACCCTCATATCGTAAACACTTCCCAAAAAGCCTCCCTCGCCAACGCTGTTGCTTTGGGGATTAAGTTTCTAACACGTGAATTTGGGGGGATGCGATTGTACCATTGCATTCCATTCTGGCCCCTAAAATTTATGTCCTTCTCACATGCAAAAGCTATTTTTTATTTCATCCCCCAAAACTTTAACTTATTCCAGCATGAACTCTAAAATCTGTAGTCCAGAGTCTCGTCTAGATCATTTATGAGAGAGACTCAGAGTACAATTTTGACTGAGGCAAATTTCCCTCTAGCTATGAGCCTGTGAAATCAAGCAAATTAATGCGATTCCAAAATACGATGATTTGGGATAGATATTCAGTCCATTCTAAGGGTGAGAAAGACTCAAGAAGAAAGAGTTGGGGCTCCATAGCCTAGTGGTTAAAGGAGCTGGATCCTACTTGGCTTACTGTGATTTGAGTCCCAAACCCAGTGGCTTGAAAAACATACCAGGCATCTGTGTGCATGCCCCAAATCCTGACAGGATGGTAAAAATGGAGGAAAGGGATTGTGATGTGATTGCATCCTGTTGGAAGGGACTTTCTCCCTTTCCCTCTTTTTTTATCTGTCTCCTGGTAGTTGAAAGGAAGAAAGTGGAAACACTGGTAGCAAGACCAAAGTAATTCAAAAACCTAACAATAGCTGAGTTTGGGTTTCATTGATTCACTCTGGTTTGTTTATTTCTATATTTGTTTGTCTCTGCTCTTATCTTTACTCCTTTCGTTCTGCTCACTATTTTATTTATTCTTATTCTTTTTCAAAAACTGTCTATTTCTTCCATGAGAGCAAAGAGATTCAGAGACAGGCACACTCAGCAGGGTTTTCTGCCACAATCAAACCCAGCCTCAGCCAGCCAGCATCAGCGGCAAGCACACGCCCCCAGGGTCCACAGGGAGGCCTCAGGATACGAACCCATGACCTTCTCATTGCTAAACTGAGGAGAAGTGGGTCTAGGACAAGTAAAAATATTGTTAAGCTTCCCTTATAATTTTGAATTTCCTTATTCTTGATTTAATATTCAAGTGGTTGGTGTAAACCCTTGGCTGTTTTCCAGAGGTTTTTTTTTTTGTTTGTTTGTTTTTGTTTTTTTAATTAATTAATTTAAATTTTTTATTTCATTGTATTTTATACATTCAATTACATTATTATTTGGTTTACAAAATGGATATTTCAACAGGTGAACATTTCTCCCTAGTACAGTTGATAAAACTACAAAATATCTTCAACAGATAATACCACATTTCTTTGTGCCATTAATGCTTTATCTCCCTATTTTTCTTCTAAATGTCCTTCCTCAGACCCTCCTCTTTCATGCACACTATATCTGGTATTTACAGAGTTTTGACAAAGTTGATTTTGACAGTTTTAGCTTATTTTTTTTGATTTTTCTCTGGGGAAACTTCATTTGTTTTAATGATTAAAAAAATATTACTTAGTAGGGATACCTAGATGAGTTTAAGCAAGAGAGAATACTATGACCAGATACGTACTTGAGAAAGATCACCTTATAGTTTTCTGCAGAATCGTGTCCCCTAAACCTCCTCCTTCCCTAAGTTCCATATGATTAAAATGAAATGTTTCCTCATGTTTTCCCCTAATTTTTACATTATAGCCTGATTTAAAATATTAGTTATGTAGGAAAATAACTTTTGGAACTTGAAGGAAAGTTGTACTTTGAAATAATGAATATTCTTTCCTCAGATTAATTTGTGAATGACCAGCTTAACATCTGGGCAACTCCAAGTAGTATTCCCCAAATGTCAGAAGTGACTTCTTTGTTGATTGATTTTTTTCAAGCAGTCTGGGAAGGTCAGCTAGATTCAGGTGGTTATGTTTCCCATTTTTTTTCCCTTGGCAGCCAAGAGAACCACAGGGATGATTGTTTTCTTCCCCTAAAGACGAAGTCTCACTATTCCTCAGCCTCCCAGTGAGAATTAGTTATGTGCCATTGTGCCCGCTTTTCCTTTCCTTTCCTTTCCTTTCCTTTCCTTTCCTTTCCTTTCCTTTCCTTTCCTTTCTTTTCTTTCTTTCTTTTTTTTAATAGATAGGATCTTGCTATCTTGCCAGGTGAATTTTGAGTTTATAATCCTCCTCCATCAGCCACTCCAAGTTGCTGGGATTACTGGGTCCTGAGTTGTTCCTGACCTTTAGGTTGGACTAGGAATTGAACCTGGGTCTCTCAGGTGGTCCGAGGGTGCAAATCATAGCCTCTCAGCAGCACACACCACCATAACTGGGCCACAGAATTACATTTTTGTGAACAAAGTTTCTATTCTAACTCTTAACTTCCTTCTTTTGCTGAAGCAAATATTGTACTTTGTTCATTCTAATATACACATTTTGACATTTTAGTGTTCCTAAAAATAAGATGCATCTTATTAATAGCATTAATAGCATGTCATATTATGATTGATGGTATTTTTCTTTCCTTAATGTTACATCATTTAATGATGAATTCATAATTGGTGTCTCAGATTTCATGAAGTACTAAACATTTTAGCTGATTTTAAATCCTTTTGGAACAATATAGAGGTACAAAAATATATAAATGGAAATACATTTATTGATTACGCTTTTCAACTGAATCAGCCTGAGTTACCCGTAGTCTAAATCTCTGAAAGAGCAGATGAGGCATGAATTCTTTTCTCCTGAGTTTTTCAGTTTGATTTAAACCTTTCTAGGATATTAGATCGAGGTCTTCATGGGAGACAGAAAATAGGAATCGAATGATTCATTGGACAAATTATATTTAATGGAACAGACCGAGGAATTCTCAGCCGCTGCCCTCTCTGATCATTTGCCTCGTCTGGCTATGGGTACATGTGATGTTCAAGTGCAAAGTCGCATTTCACTGGTTTTGCTTGAAGAAAAAAAAAAATTCTTCTCTTGGTCTGGCCTGTTTGAAACACCAGTCTGGACTGATGCCTTGCCTGAACCATTGCTGTGCACCTGCACATTGTAAAGGGAAAGGCTGAAAGCTTTGGTGCATTTCACTGTCAGGCTCAGACCGCAGAACACAGAGGAATGTAGCCTGCGTCCAGCTGCGGTGCCCCCACCCCACCCCGACTTCCTTTGCTGAGGACTGCGAAGTAGTTTTCAAGTGGTTTTGAAATGAAATATATTAGTCATTCTTATGGTGCTACTTAACTGTCTGGTAGATAATACATCCAGAATGGATTAGTTAACCCATCCTTGAGGCTTTCTCAACCTCTCAGAAGGCTGAAGTTTTTGCTGAATTCTGAGAAGGAGAAATAGGTGAGGTATAATTGGCAAGCACCTTCTAAGCTTCCCGGCCTGTCTACAGTAAGACTTTCACAAATCTTTAAAAGATGGTTGGCTGGTTTTCTGTTGGGGGATTCCTGGAACCTAGAGAAATGTCATTTCTGCCTTTCCAGGGGCCAACAGGTGTCATGGGAGTGAATACCCATGTGGCCGACCATGGTTCAAGTCCCGGAATTGGCTGCTTGCTTTGTCACTTTTCCTTTCTCTCTGGCCAAATTAAAGAAAAATAATAATAATTAATTAATTAATTAAATACTTGTTTTTTAAAGTCCTGCTTTTGTTGTTTCCTTAATTTTGTCTACTTAAGTTCTCTCCTAAAGAAAGCCTGATGAAAACCCTAGGAGTTGCCCTTTGTGCCTGATTTATTCTCATATGTTTTCTAAAGTACAAAGAGACTGCAGTGTTTCCCAAATCAGATAATGTTGGGCCAAGATCATAGCCATTGCATGCGGATCTGGTTCTTCTGACAGTGGAATGGTCTGTTTTAAGGATCTGTCACCTTTTTTGTGACCACATGCCTAAGGTGATTATATAAAGGGTTTGGCCAGTTTGGTCCCCAAGTTTTGGAACTTGATAGCGTTATTTTTCTTGCAGCCACATAGGCAAGTCTAGAAGCTTTTGGAGCTTCCCATTAAGCATAACTTAATTTTAGTAGATTTCATTTTCTAGGAGAGAGGAAACAGGAATTTGCAGAATAGCTGTGAGCAGACTGATTTCTCATCTCTGTATACCCTTGGCCTACCTATTTATTGGCCTATCAATACTGCCTTGTTGAATAGATGAATGAGAGTTTTTTTCTAGTGACATGTTCTTGAAGCAATTACAATACCTTGAGCTTTATTTGTGTGAGTAATACATTTTCTGTACAAATAGCAACTGGCACCTGGGATTTCATTGGTATAACACTTATATTGAAAACATAAATGAAAATTCCAGAACTCTGGTTCTCAGACTGCTGTGATTCTGACTCCCATTTCTGTTGTATTATTACCTGCTTGAGGCATATTTCAACACCCATTGACAACATCCTACAGTAAGAATGATAGATTTCTTCCTATACAGATTCTCAGCTCCTGTTTGTTAATCAAACTGTTTTAATGCAGAGAGTTCAGAAATGATTGCTGCTTGCACTAAATCAGCATCTGTTTGCTTTCATGGCATCCAATTAAATCTGATGGCCTCCTTCCAGAAATGGGAGATTTTCACTTTGTGTTTAGTTTAAGTGCTATGGCTTTAATTTTCAGCTTTTCTACTGTGTATCCTATAAATTAGAGTATTTCTCATAACTTTCCATCTTCGTTTTATTATAGGTTATTGCTCAGATGTTGGCATTTAGAGTCCTCCGTAGACCCAGACCTCAAGCCTTTAAATTGAATGGTAAATGTGATGACTTGAGGCAGTGGAAAATGGTGGACTGAATGCTTTGGTTTTCTGCTTTTTCTTGCTGTACAGCATAAAAGTATAATCAAATATTTTTCAAGGTAACTAATATTATTAAAGTGAGTGAAATTACTAGTGCTTTTGGATTTTCCACTTGATTATGGGAATTTGACCAAAATTGAAAAATTTCTGCTCGTGTGAAAACTTTCCTGAATGTCTGTAGTTCAACTCTGGTGTAATTACTTAATGGTTCACCATGGGACTGAAATAAAGATGAAGATAAAAGTGTCCATGCAAAATTGTAGACTTAATTCTATTTTAGAACCAGACAATGCTATTACATCATTTGATTGAACTCCTTTTTTTATTTTTACAAATAAAGAAACAGGTTGAAAGCTGAGACTAACTTAGTTAAGTAACTATTCCCCTTGATATGACCCACTGAGGAAAGGCAAGCTCAGAAGACAGAGTGCTCACTGTAAATATTTATTCATTTTTTCCGAGAGAGGGAGAGGAAGAGAAAAAGACACACACACACACACACACACACACACACATCCCAACAGGGTCTTCACACATGATACACACACACACACACACACACACGCACACACACACACACCCGCCTCAGCCAGCCCGGATCACAGGCTCACCCGCATGCCCAGCATACACAAGGTGGCTCTGGGAGACCTCCCAGTGGATCCATTTGCATTACTGTGAGGCCACCAACTGGCTTCTGTGCATGTAGTACTTCTAAAACACACAAAGGAGGTGGAAGCACATTTATCAAAATAGGTCTGTATTTGAGAACAAAATACCCCTTTTCCTGATTTGGAAAAAAGTTCTCTTGAAAACGCTGTGATGTGAATCCCTGTACGTTAAGTCATCCCTGAGAATGTTAATTATTTAAGTCAAATTTATCAGTGGGTTCACTTGACATTTTTTTTTTTTTTTTTTTTCCTCCAAAAGGTTCAGTGCAAACATGCCTCTCTTTCTTTCTTGCCTCAGACCATTTAAATTTGGCATAGTTCGTTTGCTTTCTTTTTTTTTTTATTTCCAATTATTTAAGGCTTTAGAGTCTTGTTGGCTTATCACCTAGCAACTGTGGAAATGTTCTCTTTGAGTCTTGCGAGTGAGTCTTGGGAGTCTGTTCTCCTGGGAGTCTCTGCTATGCTCATAGGATGTTGTATAGGATGTTGTGAGGACTCAGTGATGCACATTGATATACACAAGGTACATAACAAAATTCTGCAAATACTGGTGTATATAAGGTGGTCGTCATCTTCTAAAAGTTCACAAAAGTGCATATTATGAGAATGCATAGCTTTCAAGTCTCCCGGCACCAAAATTAATTCCTACTTTAATTCTAACCTTTAGAAGTCTTCTCCTATACATTGAACTTTGCAACAGGAATTCCAGGCAGTTATTTAAGTTCTCTATTCATTTTCCATGCTAAAACAAAGGATGGGCCCCACCTCCCAAAAAAAGTTAAGGGAAATTAGAAATAACAACCTAGTGGCAAAGTACTATATAATTTTTATTTATTTATTTATTTTTGCAATAATGCCATTGGGTACATCACCTTCAAGTCCATGATGTAAATGTAAAAGGTTAGTGATGTTTCCTATAGTGAAGGAGTGAAAACTACTGTAGGTGTGAAAACTATCTCTTTTACTTTCAAATAGGCAGGAGTTTACTGCCTATAATCCTGTAGGAGTCAGGTAAGTACCTGTGTTTTGGAAGTTATTGACTGGCGAACGCTGAAGTCCTTACTCTTTATTTATTGCCAGAGGCTGTGCTCATCAGAAAGAGAGAGAGAGAGAGCACCCCCTGCATCCCCAATGAGGCATAGTCACACTGCAGTCCCTTTTCCATTTCTCCTACCTGTCAGGATTTTGGACATGCATGGACATGCAGGTAGAGTGTTTTCAAGCTGCAGGGGCTAGGATTCAAACTCGGTCAGCCTACGGGGCCAGCTCAGAAGCCCTTATTTTTCGAGAAGGAATGTAGAGTATGTTCACACTAAGCAATCCCCAGCTGGACCAGCACTTACTTTTTTAGTCTTATCCACCACTCCTACCCAGTTCATAAGCTCTGCTTTTGTCAGACTTATCATATATTTTCCTACCTTAATTCTTGTCATTTGTACTATTCTGTGGGGTCATCAGGAAAGTCATGACACATTTTTGCATTGAAAACTACGTCATGACTTCCTGATGACCTGATATTTATCTGGAACACCTTCCCTAGCCATCTCTAAAATAAAAATTGTGGTTGTACATAAAGCCCTTCCTTTATTACATAAAACTTTCCTCAGAAGCACTTTTCTTGATTCCCTATATTGGGTGTACTCTCAGAGTCTTATGTAGGCCTAGGAAAATCTCCCTATATATAGAATTCCAGAAAGGAAGTGTGCTTTTATGTGTCCTATCATTTCATTTTAACAACAACCCGACTCAATAATGTAAGTGGTATATTCAAGATTTTTGCCTTGTTCTTGTCTGACATTTTTTTCAGTGTAAAAACTGCTTCTTTCCCTGGATTAAACTTCCATGTCTTGCAGGGAGCCTTGTATTATGTAGACACTCAATAAATATTTCTCAAATTAAGTTAAGAGAGCAGAAGGGATGTTCAGATTTTGCAAATGCTGTTAGGTAAACTGACCCTCTCCACTGTGGCCCGTGGTTTTAACACTCCATGCTCTGGCCAGGATAGTCATTTCATCTAGTCCCTTAGGACCATGGCAAGCTATTAACTTCTGTGCTTGTTGAAATCCAAGGTCCAGGCAGCGGTGTGGCAGGGGTTGTGTTCAGGAATGAGAGCAAAGAGCTTGCTTTAAAATGAGGAATCCCCATGGAAATTCAGGCAGGACAACAAAATAAAAACGCAGAAGGTTGCTGGGTGAGACAGGAAATGAACACCTTGTGAAGATTAGGCATTCCGCTGAGAGAGGCGAAATGTGGAAAAAGAGTCGGAAGGAATGGTGCAACTATTTCATCGCCGACGCTTGGAAGTATATTGTTGTGTGTGTTGTGTTTAATGAAGTGTGCTTTCACAGTGCTGATGTTATTATCTGGACGAGGAAGTCTTCTCCAGTATTATTGTCATCTCAGCTTTCTGCAATCAACTAAATTAAAATACAGTAATGGAACAGGACAGTGGGATAAAAAAAGAAAACCAGATGACTCTCACATGTGACCTCAACCTGAACTTACTGCTGCTCTGGTTTGCTGTATATTCAGATCATAACAGAGGCTCACCGTAATACTTGAGTGCGTGTGTGTGGACGGGAGGGGATGGGAAATAATATATTTAGTTTACACTGGGCTATGTCACGAGCATGATATTGTTACATTATTAGAATATGTGAGATCAGTGTTTCTCAACAGGAGACCTCCAGAGCAACAGCAAGCTCTCCAGGCAGGCCATGGACTGGCCTTTTGCAGTCCATTCATACTAATTAGATGACAGCGTAGATGCTTTGAGGTCTAATATGGATGATTTATTTTAATAAATAAGACTTTATTTTATTGATGTTGCATTGAAACTAGCACCATTCTTTCCTTTAGTTCTTTTTTTAAGAATTATTTAACTTTATTTATTTATTGATTGATTTTATTTTATTTTAATTTGACCAGAGAGGGACAGAGAGAGAGAGAGAGAAAGTGAGAAACCAAGTCGCCGGGTCCGGGACTCGAACCACGATCTGCCATGTGGTAGTCCAGCACTCTTAACCACCATGCCACCTGCCAGCCCCTCTTTTCTTTAGTTCTTATGTGTTTACTTTTCTGGTTGACAAACAATAAGGGAGATGAGAGCAATTATGTGAAGTGAGTTTTTCATGTTTTTTTCCTTCGTTCACAATAGAGCATGTTTATACACATATGTCTGTGGAAGAGAGCGTAGCTTCCCCCGCAGGGTCTGGTCACACCACAGTCCCAGTCCTTGAGTCCTCTGATCCCTATAATCCTCAGCCCGCGTGTGTGCCTCGGGTAGTTTTAAGGACAATGGACCAGGGATTCAAACTGCGATTGCTATGTAGGGTAAAGCTTCCCTTCAGTAGTGCTTCACCCTTTGTCACAGTGCCAGACTGATCAATTAGTTTTTCACTTTCAATTATTTATGTATTTTTTAATTTGCCAGAGCGTGTGTACACTTGCCAGAGAGAGAGAGGGTATGCGCACTCACCAGAGAAAGACAGAGAAGGGGCGGAGGAGAAAGCACTCGCCAATGGGATGCAGTCATGCAGCAATCCCTTCCCCTATTGGGGTTTTGGGCACACGTGCACATGTGCCTAGGTTGTTTTTGAAGCCACTGGGGCCAGGATTCAAACCACACAATTGGCCATGGGGCTGACCCCTGATCAATTAGTTTTAATAGTCTTTTTTTCTTTTTTCTAATTCCTTGAAAATAGAAAAACAGTAAGATATTTATTTCACGTAAAGGTAACATCATAAGGAAGTCAACTATGTACTGAAACGTGCCCATACCAGTCACTATGCAAGCTGCTGTAGTTTGGTGCAGCTCCTCATCTGCTGGACTGGCGTCAGCTTGGTCAAGTTAGCAGAGAGTCACTGTCAATGTGTCCAGGGCTCTGCTGGTGTCAGTATTGGGTTGGGCTGGAGGAAGGCATGCTTGAGGAGATGACCCCCAAATATTTGAGCTGGTGAGCATGGAAGAAAATTGATAGCTGTCCAGGCAAAGGCTGGGTGCAATACAGGCCATTTATTTATATTGGTACAGACAGGCACTGCACCTTTCCATTGACCAAACCTTATGAGTCTCACCCAACCTCTTAACTGAATGCTCAGTTTAAGTTGCCCAGCAGTTTGCTTTTGGGCATAGATAAAAGGTAAAAACATTTATAAGTTTTTAGAATTTGAAAAATCCTTGGTTTTGAATTTGGAAACTGTTTCTTAAGTAAATTGCAGAAACACATAAGCTGTAATATGAAAAATGATCCATAAGTTTGATTTTATCTAAGGGAAAAAAAGCCTTGCTTATAACAGAATACATACACAAAATGAACAGGCAGACCACAGATCAGGAGATCATTTGTAGCCAATGGTCAATATGTGGAGTGTATTTTTTAAAAATTATATATCAATAAGTAAAAGGTCAATCAATCTAATGGAAATCTTGACATAGTGGGGCCAGCAGGTGGCATGGTGGTTAAGGTGTTGGATTCCCACATGGCCAACCGTGGTTCAAGTCCCAGACCTAGCAACTTGCTTTCTCACTTTCCCTCTCTCTCTGGTGAGCGCATGTGCCCTGTAGCAAATTTTAAAATAGTAATAACAATAAATAAAATTAAATAAATGATTCTTTTTTTAAAAGGAAATATGATCATAGTATATAAAGAAGCCTTTAAGGAAGAATAAACCCTAAATGTCTGACAACATAAGAAAAATACTCAGTCTCACTAGCAATCAAGAAAATGCAAATTAAAAGCAAAGGAAATACAATTTTATGTACATTTTATTGGCAAAATAGAATGTGTACTTAGTATCAAATTTAGTGAGCTAATAGAGGGAAGGGAGCTTTCATCCTTTGATTGTGAGAGTTTCAATTAGTTCATTTATTTCAGAGAGCATTTTTATAATACAGTTAAATCTGGACAAACCCTACTCAACCTAATACCCCCATTCCTAGTTACAGACTAAGCTGTTGAATAGCTTTTATATATATGCATTCTACAAATATATAGATACCTTCATTACTTCTATTCTTGTTTACTGGGATTATTCACAGTTATATTGCTAGTATTTCATTTTTTTAAAGCATCTCTCTTTTTATACTATCCAGCATCTCTATTTCTGTGCAGTATGATTTTCTTCAATTTTTTTTTTTCAGGCTACTTTTTTTCTTTACAACTAGGATACCTTTTTCTCTGTTCGTAACTTTTCCTTCTTTTCTCATTCTTACCATAGGCTTGATGTGGGTGGTTACTTTTTCTCATAATTCATATCACTTTCATACACCAGTTCTTGCTTGTTGAGTGGTTTTAAATTTATGGTAGCCATTCTCCGTATTTCCTTTTAAACAAAGATTGATGTTAATAATACTTAGAATTCAAGTGCTACTCATTTATATTATTGGGAACCTTTTAAAAAGTCCTACCAAAGACTTAATTTTTCCCATGATGCTTGTTAGTAACTCTCATTAATATAAATGATGGCTCCCAGGTTCATGATGTGGAGAGTGTAGGGATGAAATACTAGAAGTGTTAACTGTAGTTTGTTATAGGAATATATTGTTGTAAGTTAATGAAACTCACCAATAAGCAAATGAAGTGTTTTATTATTTTAATTTGTGTAAATATAAGGTTGGTAAGCTAATGAGAAGTGACAGGTCTCTTGGAGTTTGATTGACATCTATATTTAAACTCTTTTAAATGTGTAGCTGATGAATTAATTTATTTAGACAACTTTTGCTGTAAGATATTCCATACAGGGAATATTTGTTTTTGAATGTGTAGTGCATAATTTTGTCATTTCCAGCTTAGAAAAATTAGTTACTAGAAGAAAAACTTTCTGTAAGCCACTACCTAATATTGAATTTGCTGAAAAATATTCTGTGTGAGAGATTAAAGAATTTTTTTATTATTATTTTCTACTTTCTATATTTATGGCTTTTGCATAAATTACAAAATGGGAGATTCATAAGTTTGTAGAAAGAAATTTTATAAATAGCATGTTATTTTTCCTCAAAGAAGAAAATTGTTGGTAATGTTTTTCTTTTTTTAATTAAATTAAATTAATTAATTTATTTATTTATTAAATTTGACCAGAGAGGGACAGAGAGAGAGAAAGAAAGAAAGTGAGAAAGCAAGCCTCCAGGTCTGAGACTTGAACTGCAGTTGGCCATTTGGGAGTCCAGCATCCTTAACCACTATATCACCTGTCAGCACTGGAAATATTTCTTTCTAAAAGGGTATAATTTGGTTACATTTCATTGAAAAGTTTCCTTCCCCATTTTTTATCATTTTTATTAGAACCTATCCTGTCCTCTTCGAGTGCAATTGGGAATAGATATGTAATTCAATTTTTTTGTTGTTGTTTTGCTATAGGGAGTATGTACTCACCAGAGAGACAGAGAGAGAGAGAGAGAAGGAAAGTAAGAAATCACCCCCTGCAAGGATGGCCATGGTGTAATCCCTTCTTCATTTTTCTCTTAGGATTTTGGACGTGCATGCACATGTACACAGCATGTTTTTCAAGCCACCAGGTATAGGACTTGAACTGCACAGTTGGCCATGTGGGATCCAGCCACCTTAACCTCCACACCATCTACCAACCCCCAATGTTTTATTGTAAATGCTACTTCGAAATTGAGATTCATTTTTTTCAAATGTACAAATCAACCTGTTCACCTTCACATTTATTCATCAAATATTCCTTTAGTACATACTAAGTGACAGACACTGTTATAGGTCTTTGGGATAAAATAACAAGCAAAAATGACAATTAAAAAATAGTGGATCCCTTTCACTTGGAGCAAAGTGTCTTTCCATTTACCCAGACTGCCTTTTCTACAGACAGACCCATCCCTTATGCCTCAATTTCTTGTCCCCCCCCCCCCCCCCCCCCACCCGTATTTGGAAAGTTTCTCTGGTATATAATATTTAAAACATAATTTGCTAACTTTAATAACTTTAAAAATCTGATCCAAAAACAAAAGTTTCTCTATTTAAAAAAAACGGTCATTTAAAACATAAATTTCATAGGGGCCGGCAGTTGGCAAGGTGGTTAAGAGTGCTGGACTCCCACATGGCTGACCAAGGTTCAAGTCCTGGACCTGGCAGCTTGTTTTCTCACTTTCTCTCTCTCTCTCTCTCTCTCTCTCTCTCTCTCTCTCTCTCCCCCTCCCCCCCCTCTCTGGTCAAATTAAAATAAATAAAGTTAAATATAATAATTCTTAAAAATAAAATAAAATCCATAAATACTACTGCCTACCATATGAATAGACTTTCTGGTAGGTATTTTTACAGAACAGACTAAAAAAGTGACCTCATTATCTAAGCTGCTTATCTAATTTCAGAGATAACAAAGATCACCTTATTTCATGCCCCCACCCCTATTTTTTGTTAGAGGATGTGCACACTCACCAGACACAGAAAGAGAAGAAGAGGAAAAAGCACCTCCCCATGGGAAATGGTCACACCACATCCCTTCTCCTCCATGTCTCCCTGCTTTGGGGGTTTGAGGCATGCATACATGTACACTGCTGGATCTGGTTCTCAAACCACTCAGTTGGCCATGCGAGATCCAGCCGCCGTAACCACCGCACCACTGGCTGGCCCATACACAACTTCTTTTTCCTCCTGTTTTTCAAAGAGCTTTTCCCCCTACAGTTCCCATTTTGTTGAATACAATCAAAATCAGTCGAGTTATCTAACCAAAAAAAAAAAAAACCAGGAATTATTTCGTAGACCTTTTTTCTTACCTCCCACATTCATTGGATCACTAAGCCTGCAATTGCTCACATTTGTCTTTGCCTCTCTGCCAGATCTCTGCTGCCACTGGTTTTATCATTTCCCCCAGTTTTAGTACCTTCCTAATTGATCTGTTGACCTCTTCCAGTTCACATTTATCTTTCTGAAATGAAAATCTAACCATTTTATTCTAACTTTAAGCAATTTCTAGTCATTATCTATAGCTTATAGTCCAACGTCTTAGGAAAAGGTATAAGAGTTGAATATGAATCCCGTCTCTTGATAATTCCACGCTAGCATCCAGTACTCAGTCACAGAGACCTCGTGGGTGTCTCCTGACTGTGTACACACGTGTGCCTTTGTCCTTGCTGTTTGCTCTACTCAAACTGCAGAACTGCCACCGCAGCTCGTAGGTCATGTGACCCTGGGCAAGAAACCAAACCTCTCTGTTGCTCAGAATCCACATGTGTAAAATGGTAGTAATATTACTTACATCATTGTGAGGGCTATTTGAATACCTAAAATCCTTAGACCAGTGCCCAGCACATGGAGGATAATCAGTATGCCTTGGCTATTGTTATTACTATTGTTATTACTGTTGTTATCGAGTAAATGAGTGAATGGAATGTTGCATGTCTTATTCTTATTTTGGCCATTTATTTTCAGTCTTAAGGCCTGTTGTTCCAGAAGTGCCTCCATCCACCTCCTCATTTCATTCTAGCCCAGGAAATACCATGTCTGAGATGAAAGGAAGGAGGGGGAAAGAACGCTGAGTGGTATTTGTTCTCAGGGACGCTGTTCAGCGATGCCAGCTTTCTAGATATGCTAAGGCACTGGTGCTCTAAGGCTTAGCCTGCCCTCTGGTTTCTTACTCTCTAGCATTCAGCCTTCTCTTTAGGCTCAGCCCCTGATGTTGCTGGTTTCTATTCTGATTCTGGCTCAGGCCTCCAAACCCTAGGAATCTCCTTGTTTTGTGTGTATACATTGATCTTCTATGTAAGATGGTGCTGTATTCAAAGTAGGAAATAGGATGGAAAAGTGTGGATTCTATTTGTAAATCTAGAGGTATTAATTGAATCTTATTTATATGACTAAATGGTAGTCTGAATAAATTACCTTTTGTACTCACAGAATGCTTACAGTATAGTCATATATTGGGTAGTATGAAGAACTTTTACATGGTGAATTAGTTCCAAACCTTAGTATTAATCAGGGGACTGGAAGATTAGAAACCTATAGTATATTTTTATTTGTATCTCAAGCAATATAAATTAGAAACCATTTGTGCTAATCTCATTGAATGTCATATCAAAAGATTTTCACTTTCAGATCTCTCTTTTATAATTTAGAAATCAGGGACTTCCACGTAGTAGACCGTGGTTCGGGTTCCAGACCCAGTGGCATAAAACTCATGCCAGGTGCATGTGCCTGCCTGCCCAAAATCCTGAGAGGAGAATGGAGGAGAAGGATTGCAGCATGGCCATCCCCCTGGAGGGTGATTTCTCGCTTTCTGTCTCTCTGTGTCTGTGGCACCGCATGTGCCCTATACCAAAAAAACTCTTTAAATATATATATATATATATATATATATATATATATATATAATTTAGAAATCTTTTTTTTTTTAATTTTAAGTATATCTTCATGTAACAATTTGAAAGAGACAAAACACAGAAATAATAGCAGATGTGTAAATAATATTTATATATCATTGTGTCCAAAGTCAACTCTCCATAAGCTATTAATGGGGGGAAAATATAGTGATGAAGCATGATTAAAAGCACAAGCTTCTGGGTTCAGAACAGGCAGTTTGGGGCTTGAATTTCAGTTCTTGCAAGGGAGTAGAGGAGACCTAGCCTTCATCCCAAACGTGCAGAGCCATGCTGCCTTTGTGAAATTAGTGGCTAAGACTATCCGGGAAAGGCTGCAAAAGCTCTGCTTGTGTGCCGTGATGGAGAAAGAAAGCAGAAACTCCACAAAGCCATGAACTAGGGATATAATCTGTACTGACCCTTGCAGAACTGTGAAATCCTAGCAGGGCAGTGGTTCTCTACTGGGGACAATTTTGTCCCCTAGAGGACACTTTTGATTGTCATGATTGGGAGAATACTATGAGGGTTGTGGGGTGACTTGTGTGATGATATCCAGGTTCTTGGTGTTTCCAATAAAGAATAGAACGAAACATCCAATATAAAAGGAAAAGGTAGTTTATTAAGTAAAAGTGAAAGTACACTCCTGAGAGGTAGGAACGGGCCTGAGTAGACAGAGAAAGATTGGTTCAAAAGTACTCAGCTGTTTCATTCTGTGAGGGTTATAATTTTTTTTTATTATCATCATATTCTTCTTTATATTACATTGAATTACATATAACTTTACAGTGTATTACATTAATCTAAGTCGTGTTGGTTGATCGTTGACTGAGCCCTATGAAATATGGCTGGGTCCACTGATTCATCTCATTGGCTATATTGAACGTGGCTTAATCAGTTAGACATCCCCCACCAATCTCCTGCTTACATTACCTTGGGCAGGGCATTTTCTGCCTTGATCAGGTTTTTCTATCTAGCCACATAGGCAGATGCTCTAGGCCCCCTTACCTGGTTCCATTTGCCAGCTCTTTCCTGCCTCACTGGCACCTGGTAGGTAGAGGCCAGGATGCTGCTAAATATTCTTCAGTGTATAAGACAGCCTCCTGAGACAGGGCATTGTCTAGTCCAAAGTGTCTGTAGTGTCACTGTTGAGAAACTTGGCTCTGTAGGGTGGTGAGTTATAAGCCGTCTGAGGCAACAGGGAGCTCTCAGACCAGAAAAAGTGAGGATGGGGCAGAAAACTTAAAGGGAAAATCCAAGGCCCTGGGGAAGAATCCAAAAACAGGAGAATCGACAGTCAAAGAAATAGAAGTCACAGAGAATCTGAAAAAGACTTTAAAGGAAGTATGTTGAGAATCGTCAAGGATGGAGGAAATAGCATGATTAACATAAGAATGGGAATTTACAGAACAGAAACAGGGAATTGTGGCTCAAACATAGTGTATGTTAAAAAAGGAAATACTGCAAATGAAAAATCTACTCATTCAAAAAATAACTCGTGAGATGAATAGTAGACCAGACAAACTTATGGAGAGAATTTATGGATAGTAAAATAGAAATGTAAAGATCACCAAGAATGCAGCACAGAGGGAAAAGGAGATATAAACTATGAAAGAGAAATAATAGGTCCGAAGGAGGGTAGGTGTCAACATCTATCTAATAGGAATTCTAAAATAAAGATTTTATTCTGGCAGTTTCATCAGTGTTGGTGAAGACATCCATTCCACCTTACTCTGGAAATAGATCCTATTGAATATTCCCACTTATTATTAGATCAATTAAAAAAATTTATCTATAATAGTTTAGTTTGTAATAGGGCACATGAGAAGGAATGACATGGAAGAAATATTAAAAAACTAATGCCTGAGTTAAAGAAAAATAGAAAAGTTATGATAACACTACATTAAGAACAGAAAAAGAGGCCACTTAAAAATGTAGCAGAGATTGAACAGACATTGGGACATATTGTGAACAATCTTAAAATGGTAGGTGGAACTTTTTTTAAAAATAAATATAGGGCCAGCTGGTGACATATAGTTAAAGCAGCTGGATTCCATGTGGCCGACTTCGTGGTTCAAGTCCTGGACCGTGCAGCTTGAAAGACGTGCCTGGCATGTGTGTGTACATGTTCAAAATCCCAAGAGCAGAATGGAGAAGGGATTGCAGCATGCCATTACCCCTGTGGGATATAATGTATAATATTTATTTTATATTTAATTTCTTTAAACTTACTTTTTCTCTGGAGTTAATAATTACCTAGTTTTCTGCAATTGTCAAACTTATTTATAATGGGAAATATAAATAAGATCAGAGAAAAGTCATTAACCAGCCCTCTGAATCTCTCATTTAGACAGTTCAGGGCAAAAGTGGGAAGTGAGGTCTTAGGGGCTGCAGAGCAGAACCCCACTGAAGAGCAGTTGGGGACACCTGGGGAAGTGGTTGCTACTGCTTCTAAAAGTGGCACCACAGTCGCTGCTGGCCAGGCTAACAGTTGGGAACAAGAGGTAGAAGGAGAAATGGAACTGTAAAGACCAGATGGAGTTGATAGGCAGCCTGTACGTATCAGGAGGGGATTTTCATTGCTTTCAGCGAGTCTAGGAATGAATTTGGGAGAGGTACATTATAAATAAATTGGGCAAATGCAAAAAAAGACCAAAAAAAACCACTAGGCAATTATTAACTCCTGGGAAAAACCAACTTTATTTAAAAGAAATTAAATTTAAATAAATGTACATTACATGGCTTAGCTCAAAATAACACTTACCTGGTTATAATACCATAATGCTACATACTGATTCAACCAAAAAGTATGTTCATCCTAACAAGAGGGTGACAGGGAGAAGTGCAGGTGTTTTAGGAACAGGTGGGGAAGCAACGTGTAAGGAAGATGAACCCTCAACCATCTCTAGTAGGTTTTCAGTCGATCATTTTAGAAACCAGAGGATCAAGAAGCAGGAATATAAGGACATGTAGGTTGGTAAATACCAGGAGAAAAAGAAGCTTAATGTGTTCAGAATAATTGGTTCTGGGGTCTAGGAATTAAGGTAGAGCTAAGATATTTTAGTTACGAAATACATAAAGTAATATTTTTGCTATCAGGCTTATGGAACAATTTGACTTTTTAAACCATATACAGGTATTATTTTGGTTAAAAATTAATTTTTAAGTTTGCTTTTTGTGGCTTCATTTACACAAAGTCTTTTCTTAATAATCCAGTTTAAATAATTCAGTGCATATTTACTCAAGGCCTGCTGTTGGATCATGGTAGAAGAGACAGACGTGTATGTGACTGTTAAAACAAAGCCCGATGTGATCAGGTACTTTCAGATGACGGGTAAATGCCAGTCTGTCCTATGGAGGCGTTTCCATTCTGACTTGGGACTAGAGGAAGGCTTCGGAGGGAGTAGACCACTTGCATCGGGCCTTAGGGGTCAGAGGAGTTTGAACAGGAGAGTCAATGGCCGCTGTGGCCAGTGTTGTCAGGGCCCACCGTGACTGGGAAAGGACATGTGTGTAGGAAAGAAGTCTGTGGAACTGTGGGAGGCTGTTGACTTCTCCCGTTCCTAGACATTTCTATTAGTCACTTTTTCCTAAGGATTTACTCCTCCCTGCACAAGTACCCAGACACTCTTAATTTTAGTATTGACTTTACCATGCAGAGGCAGGTTGTTGTTCTCACTCTGCTGGCACTCTGCCCCTTAAACTTTTGGTCTAACTTAGAGAAGGATAAGGAAAGGGAAAAGAAAATGTTGGTTTCAGCTGGCCAAATGCAGATTCCTGAACGCGAGGATAAGAACCGTCTTCCTTGACTTCACAGGCAACTTGATATATGTTATCTTTTTGGAGATGCTGAGATTAAACAGTCATTTTGAAGTCGGAACATAATTTTTAGAACTCCTGAGAGTGATGTAGGATGCATCTAATTTTTTTTCAAAGAAATAGAATAATGTCATAACCATAAAATATTCATTCTTCTGTTATTTGTGAAACGTTTTTCAGAAGTAATTGGGTAAAGAAGTGGTGTGTGTGTGTGTATGTGTGTGTGTGTGTGTGTGTGTAACATCCTCCAAATTTAGATTTTTTTGTGCCCTGAGTTTGTTTTCTTTATATTGTTGGATCCAAAAGAGGAAAGGCTGGCTTAGAACTAAATAGCAGAGCTAAACCATATGTTTTATACCAAATTAGAAGCAGGTGAAGGTTGTTAAAATCCAGCAAGCGCTTACAAAAGCTTTAGGCTGAAGTTTGTATTAAAGGCAGGTGGTTATATGTACAATAAAAAGCAGTCACCAGCACACCAGCTTATTGATACATATGTGATTGATCTTTCTGGATAAAAACAAGGAGGAGTTAATAAATCACTACGCATAGCTATAAAGATGTTTGGGCTTGAGAGTCTTGCCTGTAAGAGTAAATGTGGACCCTGAAGGGAATTTATGAAGCATAGATCCTTTTAGCTTTACTTAACAGCTAACATCTGACTGACCCCGGGGGACCACGGAAATTTATTGCTGGGCCATTCAAATATTTAAGCTGTTGTGTGATGTAGAACAGGTAAAGATTAGCCCAATAACAAATATGAGGCTATAAAATAAAATGAGATTTCGATGACTTGTAAGTACTTGTCAGAGGTCAGCTCCAAATGACTGGTCAGAAATGGGAAAAACTTCTTGATAATTAAAGTAGATTGATGATGACAACCTCCGTGTCTGCGTGGGTTGCTGTCAGGGCAGTGATCCTTGGCATTTCCTCTCTCAGTGGAGTCCATGCCTACCAGAATGACTTCACGCTCTGAAATTGGTTGACGATGATGAGTTGAGATGATTCCTTTTGCCATTTCATAATTGAATCGTATCTTTATCAAAAACATTTTGCAGCTATGGAATTTCTAGACAGCGTATTCACTTTAGAAAACTGGCTTGACTAACTTATATCTATAATTTTGAGCTTTGACATCCAGAAAGCAGGTCAAAGTTTTTAGGCTTTCTGATAGATGATCTAAAATTACCCTTTAAAACTGAGGTAGTTAGCAGACTTAGGTAGTTATTGAAAAATTGATTTAGTGGATTTTTTTTTAAACTGACAGATTTTATTTCTAAATCTTTTATGTTCTCTTATTTATGTAAGTCCCTTAAGAAATAATGCATGCAGTATTGTTACTAGGACCTTCAAAATTACATTTTGGACTTTAATGAGCTCTACAGTTATTGGTGTTGACAATCTCTGCCTTTTTGACTTAGCTTTAAACTCAAATTGTTGCCATAAAAACTAGATCTGGTGATTCTTCAGAGTGCCAGCTTATCAAATCATTTGATGAATTTAGTAACAAGTTAGCATGTGACTCTTTTATTTGTGAGAGAAGAACCCCTATAGTTTTTATAGAAAGCCTGAGTGCAATGAAATTCACAAGATTATACAAATGTACGAATCAGAGTTATTTCTAGAGGGGGAGCATGGGACAGAATGCAAAACAGAGGCTTAGGAGCTGCGCAGGCATGGGCTGGACTTCTCTCCCCACCACTTCATCACATGTTCTCTCCTCCCTCCGTTCCACCAGTAAATACGTTCCAGGAATGGTGCTGGAGGAAGTGAGATGCTATTAACCAGACTTAGGCTCGTATTTATGATCCATGGAAGATTCAAAGGAATAAACAAGCAAGTACAATACAGAGTGAAAGGTATCATGCTAGGGATTGTACAGGTTTATGTGAGGGAGCCATAAGTTCTCCAGACTCGGGCAGGGGAGGGAAAGTAGGTGTTATTTGGGACAAGGTCTCATTGTGTTGTAAACCTCCTGCCTCAACCTCTCAAGTAGCTGGGATACAGGTGCGTGACACCCCACCTGGCTCCTTTAGACAAGGTCTCGCTCACTATGTTGTTACCACTGACCCGTGATGCTCCTGCCTCAGCCTCCTGGGTATAATAACTGGGACTATGGGCTTACTCCACTGTACCTGACTTTTTAGATGGTCTGGGAATCGAACCTGGACCTCCCATCAGCCTCAGCCTGCAGAGACGCAGCATCCAGCTCGTGGGCGACCATAGCTGGGCCAAAAGACATTTTCTTTAGAGAAGAACTCAGAATACTTCCTAAAAATAAGAGTTCATCATCTGGTTATATAAAACTAATAAGAAAAAATGAATGATAAAAATATTTCTGAATCTTACAATCTTACTAATTGATTCTTGTCTTTTGTTTATTAACAGGTCTGTATGTCACTCAGGCATTTCTTGTTCAATATTTAATTGTTTAACCAATTCAGGTATTTAGTTATTCATTTGCAGATATTTGTTGAATGCCTACAGTTTATAAGAATCTGAACTTAGAGGTGAGCAGGTAGCATGGTAGTTAAGGCACTGAACTCCCACATGGCCAACTGCAGTTTGAATCCTATACCTGACAATTTGCTTTTTCACTTTCCATCTCTCTCGCCCTCTCTGTCTTTCTTGGTGAGCACACGTGCCCTGTAGCAAATAAAATAATAATAAATAAGCGGTGGTATGGACTCCCACATGGCCAACTGAGGTTCAAGTCCCAGATCTGGCAGCTTGCTTTCTGTCTCTCATTCTATCCCTCTCTGGTCAAATTAAAATAAATAGATAGATAGATAGATAGATAGATAGATAGATAGATAGATAGATAGATGGATAAAGTTAAATAGAAATTATTCTTTAAAATAATAATAAAAAATTTTTTAAAGAATCTGAACTTAACATTCATGTCTTCAAGGAGGTTATGTTGTAGCTGAGAAGCTACAATATTTATATAAACTAAAACAGAGGGTAGGAAATACCAGATGCATAAAAATGCCTCATGATTTCAGGAGACCAGAAACTGAGTCAAGTATGTATCTCTCCTGAGGAACTTAGATTAGGAATGAGGGAAAGAAAGGAGGGATATAAAGCATAACCTTCTGTAAGATAACAAGAATAATTGAATATTTACTGTATCCCAGTAACTTTGCTAGTTTGTAGATTTCCTTAATTTGATTCTCACAGCAATCCTGAAAGACTGATAGCATTAAGCCCATTTTAGAGTTGTGGAAACAGAAGTTCAGGGTGATGTGCCCAGGTTCACACTCCAAGTAAGTAACAAAGCAAGGTTCTGAGCCTCAGCCTCCTGAGCCTTAACCTTTTTAGAAAACTTTTGCTATAGGGCACATGTGCTCTCCAGAGGACAGGATTTGGGTTGGTGGGGAGTGGTGAGAAAGCACACGCCTTCCCCCAGGGAAATGATCACACTGCAATTTTCATTCACCTCTCGGGATTTGGGGTATGTACACACACGTACCTGGCTTGCCTTTTCAAGCTGTCAGGTCAGGAACTGGAACTGCACAGCTGGCCATGTGGGATCCAGCCACCTTAACTTCCACTCCAGCTTCTGGCCCTACCTTAACTTCTTTCTTTTATTTATTTAGTTTTTCATTTTGTTATAGATTACATGAGCTTGCTAGAGAGACAGACAGAAAGAGAGAAAGCACTCCTCCCACCCACCCAGAAGGAATGGCCATGCCACAATCCCTTCTCCTCTATTTTTCTCTTGGGATTTTGAGCACACATGCACACACATGGTGTGTTTTTCAAGCTGCTGGTTCCAGGACTCAAACTCTGCAATTGACCATGTTGGAACCAGCGGCCTTAACCACCACACCACCAGCTGGACCCAGCCACCTTATCTTGTTATACCTAAATTCTCCTTCTGCTTTTCTCCTTCTCTGTCCCACCCTGATTAGGTATAAATAATTAGATAAATAATTTTAATATAAAGGATTGAGCACCTATTATGTTCTCAGTACTATATAAGGAAGTGACTTATAGAGAATATGCCATTAAGTATGTTGATATATTTAAACAAATCTATTTTTGTATCCATAGGGCTGTTTAGAAATTTAAAGTGGTGAATAGTTTTTCTTCCAAATTTATGTTCCAGGTGGAAATATCTTCTGGCATTACCAAGTATTTGTACACCTTGCATTTTTAATTGTAGAGTTTTGTGTGTTTGTTTTTTTTTTTTTTTTTTTTTTTTTTTTTTTTTTTTTTTTTTTTTTGAACATTTGCAGATTTTGTGGGAAACAGGTGCTGTTCAACCCAGGCAAATGCAGTGTGGCTGTTAATGCTGTGGAATGTGATTTTGATTTCCTTGGCAGAAATTTTATTTAAAAAATCAACTATTAAAATAGACATCGTTTCCATCCTTTAATTTTGCTCTGTTCACTGAAATTTGCCTATGAGCTATTTTTCAACAGTTACAAAAAGGGTGTGGAAACTGGAAGATTTCTATAAGGAAATCAATATTGAGTTCTTTAACATAATTTCCACAACCTTGCAACTTACCAAGTGAAAAGAAAAGGATTATTTTTAACCTTACTGAAATTATCTGGAATTCTTTCCCGCTAGAATTCCATCCTCTTTTTAGTACAGCTCTGTTTAAAATATTATATTTAATATTGGCACAGAGAATATTCTGATGTAAATCTTTTCATTACATGATTTCTTTTTTTTTTTAATTTTGGGGTGGCGGGGCCAGCAAATGGCAAGGAGATTAACGCGGCTAGATCCTAAATGACCGGCAGCACAGTTTGAGTCCAGGACCCAGTGCCTTGAAAAACATTCCCAGTGCATGTGGATGTGTGTGCAAAGTCTCTAGAGGAGGATGAAGGAGAAGGGACTGCAATGTGGCCATTCCCCCTGGAGGGCGCTTTCTCGCTTTACCTCTCTCTGTGTCTGTCTCTGCCTGTTTCCAGCGAGAGTAGGCATCCTAGGACAAAAAATAACAGAGCGAAAATTAAAATTTGGGGGTGTCATCTCATTCCTTGCCAGATTCAATCTCTTGATTACCACATTTGCTCTCCTGTTATATATATTTTTTCTTTCTTTTCCTCTCGCAAAGGGGAAAATCCTTCCTCTCGTAATTCTCCTATGCAGACTTTTCCCCACAGTTCGCTATTTCTCTCGGGATAAAGATCTGACCATGATCTGACTCGTGGAGGGCTCCGCATCACCCTCCTCACGACTTCCTGTCCACGGCAGCGTCACGCCTTGCTCCTCCTCCCCAGGGTCCAACCCTGCTGGCCTTCCGATTCCGTGAAGCAGCCTGCTTCCTCCTGCCATGAAACCTTTACCAACGCTGTTTCCTCTGCTTAGCACCTTCCTCCCTGCAGCTCCTACCCCTCGAGATCTCATCTAAGTGTCGCTTTCTCTCCAAAGTCTTCCCTGACTCCCCCAGCCTTTCAGTCCTCATCTGTGGAACGGTGGTCCTCACCTCGAGTGCTTCATTTATAAACTGGACGGTTTTTAGTGTGGTTATCAATGTGTTTGCTCCTAGGGACTCTAAATGCCACCTCTGTGTGTGCCCACTCCCATCTCTGTCCTGCCACCTAGCACTCGCTGTGCCTGCCTAATTAATAGAGTGCTCATTGGTGACAGTTGAATGAATAAACTGTATCCGTGGGATCATTTTCTTTCATCCCCCCGTCATAGTGAGAGAGTTGTCCCACTGCCATAGAAGGCCGACCCTTCGGTGCCCTCCTGTAGGGTAAGTAGCGAGTCCCCACTCACCCTGGACATTCATTCTGCTGCACGTCACCTTGTCCACTCTATGTTGGCTCTTCTCTCTATGCCAAGCTACTCATTATCTCTGTTTTCTCACCCACAGTCACTTCATCTCCCCCACCACGTCATTGAAGCCTGGTTTACCATATCGACAAAGCTGCCCACCCATGAATTCATATAGTGTAATCCAGTGGACTTGTTTTAGTCTGTTTTTGTGTGGCCTTTCAACATTTGACTATTGGCAATATCTTCCTTCTTAAATTAACACTTTCTCTGCACTCTTCTTTTTTTTATTTTTTTTTTGGAGAGGTTTTTGCTATAGGGTGCGTGTGCTCGCCAGAGAGACAGAGAGGTAGAAAGCGAGAAATCACCCCCCCCCCCCCAACCCCGGGTGGGGTTGGCTACGCTGCAATCCCTTCTCCTCCATTCTCCTCTCGGGATCTTGAGCTCTTCTGATGAGACATTTCTTGGTTTTCCTCCTATTTTTTTTTTTTTTTTAAATTTGCCACATGGCATGTATACATAACCAGAAAGGGACAGAGAGAGAGAAAGCTAGAAATCACCTCCCAGGGGACACAGCCCTTCTCCTCTTAGGATTTTAGGCATGCATGCACACACGTGCCCAGCATGTTTCTCAAGCTGCCGGATCTGGGACTCAAACTGTTCAGTCAGCCATGTGGAATCCTCCGACTCTAACCACCCTGCCACCAGCTGGCCCAGGTCATTGTTTTCTCTTACCAGAATTTTTTTTTTTTTTTGGAAGGGAGAGTTTTTTGCTGTAGGGTGTATGCGCTTGCCAGAAAGACAGACAGAAAGTGAGAAAACACGCCCCGGGGGGATGGCCATGCCGCAATCCCTTCTCCTCCATTCTCCTCTCAGGATCTCTGGCACACATGCACATGAATTTAAGCCACTGGGTCCGGGACTCGAACCGCGGTTGACTACATGGGAGTCCAGCGACATAGCCATTACACCAACTGCTGGTCCCCTCTTACCAGAATTTTTATTCAGGCTTTCCGTGTTTCCTTCCCTGCTCCCCTGCAGTTTGTACCCCCACCCCCCAGCAGCCAGTCCTGCCTGTCCTTTCAGAACCCTCCACTACATCCCTTGTTCAGAATGTGAAGGAGGGTCCTGTGTGGCCAAGGCCCACTGCGCTGCTGCTCCTCTCTCTCCTTTCCCTCTCACTCTGCTGCAGCCACTCTGACGTTTCAGCTCTCACGCAGGAGCCCACAGGCGTTCGTGGCGCAGGGCCTTGCACTTCCGTTTCCCCTGCCTGGAACACTCTCATTGGCTTTAAGACCTTCTCTCTTACCCCTTCAGGTTTCTTTCACATTTGACCTTCTCAATGGACCTTCTCTTGTCTGTCACAGTTCCCTCCTTGAAACGTAAGCTTCGTGAGAACAGGGACTGCATTATCTGTCCTGTTCACTGTTAGCTCACTACCTAGAACTGAGCCTGGTAGTGTGTGGTGGGTACTCGGTAATTATTTGGTGAAGGAAGGATTGGAAAAAAACTGATATTTACCTTGTTGTGTTCATCAGACTCTCTGATACAAAGTAGGTAAATTATTGTTTATTGAATCTGTTTTCTTTTACTCTAATCTCAGATGTTCTTTTATCTTCTCTCAAATTTTTTAACCTTTATTTTCTTCAAAACTATTGAGTTATTGGAAAAGTCACGATGTATTTTTTCTATGTGTTTCAATGCAAACGTGTATCATGACTTATTCGACAGCCCAATAGTTTCAAATTTTTCACCTCTTGAAAGATGCCAGTGAGTGTCATGGTGGTTAAGGCAGCTGGATTCCACATGGCCAGTTATGCAGTTCAAGTTCCTGACCTGGCAGCTTCAGAACACAGGCCAGGCGCATGCACGTATATGTGTATACGCGTGTACAATCAAAATCCCGAGAGGAGAACAGAGGAGAAGGTATTGCAGCATTGCCATCCCTCCTGGGGGGGGGGGGGTGATTCCTCTCTCTCTCTCTCTCTCTCTCTCTCTCTCTTTCCCTCTCTCTCCAGTAAGTGCATATGCCCTATAAGCAGAAAAAGAAAAAGATGGCCCCTCCCACTCAGCTTTCTACTTAGCACTTAATAGCCATTTTTTTCTTTTTCTTTGGGTCAGGAGGTATATATGTGCTCACGTGCATGCATGAGAGAGAGGGGCTTCCCCAGTGCAACATGGTCACACACAATCCTTTTCCTCTATTTCTATTTCCCATCAGGATTTTGGGCATGCACCTGCACTCGACATTTCTCAATTTGCTAAGAATGGAATTTGAACTGTCAGCTACGTAGGATCCAACTCCCAGTGCACGGCACTTAAGCACTGTGTTAACTTGTGAATGGGATTTGCTGACTAATTAGATGTGTGACTAATTAGAAAGACTCGCCACACAAAGATGATTCTATTAAGACTAGCCAAAGTCAGAGCAGAAGGTATTTGCTGGATCCTGAGAGAATACTGTTCCTTATCTGAAAACCACACATGCAAGGTTTTAGGTAGGCATGGAGCGGGGTATTATCTCATTATAAGATATGTGAATAACAGAGTATCCACTGAGTGCTACAAGGAGAAAAGCCCCGAGCTCAGGCCTGAGAAGAAATAGGGAGGAAGGTCAGAGAAGGCTTCTTAGAGTAGGGTATAGCTGGGTGAATCTTTACGGATGAGTAAGAATTAGTGACGTAGGGGTGCAGTAAAGGTCATTCCTGACAAAGGGAACGATTGATATCTAGCTAGAGCATATAGGTGAATGGAGATAGGAACGTGGATTTGAAAATAATATAGCCAGCCACTCCAGTGCCCTTTGGTTAATGCTTGCATGGCAGATTGTAAAAGAAGGTTCAAAGGGTAAGATAATACTTTTGATTTTGAACATGTAAAATTCGAAATGCCTATGTAACACCTAGAAGACGCCCAGCATGTGATTAGAAATATAATTATGCAGTTTGGGAGAAAGACCATGACGTGATATAGGAGTTAACTGTGGTGTAACTGGCTATTAATGCTTTTGCTTATTAATCAACGTTTGTTAAATTTCTGTATTATAGCAAACAGTGTTCTAAATACTGGGGATACACTAGCAAATAACACAGATAAAAATCTGTGCCCTCTTGGGCCAGCAGGTGGCTTGGAGGTTAAGGCACTGGATCCCACATGGCTGAGTGCACAGTTCAAGTCCCAGACCTGGAGGCTCGAAAAATCACACGCATGGCATTCATAACCAAAATCCCAAGAGGAAACTGGAGGAGAAGGGATTATCGTGTAGCCATCCTCCTTGGTGGCGATTTCTCACATCCCCTCTCTCTCTCTCTGGGGAGTACGTGCATCCTATAGCAGAAACTAAAAAAGAAAAAAGGAAAAAAAAATCTGTACCCTTCTGGAATTAACTTTGTCATTGAAGAAACAGATCCAGAACAAATGAGAACCAGGTGATGTGATAGAGACTGCAGGGCTGTCATTGTCTCATTTCCTTTTTTATTAAATTTATACAATGGAAAGTTTTAGCCTATGCAAAAGCAAAGAAAATGGCATCATAAACCCTCTATACCTAGCTTTAATAATAACAATAATTAATCTTATTCTATCTATATCCATTCTACTCTCTTCATCCCAGCACATGATTTGTAAGTAAATCCTGGAAATCATAACATTTTATTCACAAACACTTACGTATATATCTCTAAAAGATAAGTTTCTTATCATAATGACTATATCATTATCACCCCTAGGAAAATAGTCACAATTCTTTAATGTCAGTGTTCAAATTTCCCTGGTTGTTTCATAACTTCTTTAATTTCCAGAAAGAGGGGGGGGCCCTCCCCAAGTGAGCATGATCATGCTGTAATGCCTTTTCCTTGGCATCCCCCCACCCCAGGGTTCTGGACACGCATGCACACGTTTCTGGAGTGTTCTCCAAGCCCCCAGGGCCAGAACTCAACCCCCAGTCGGCCATTTGGCATCCAGCCACTGATGCTCTGCATTTCCACCCCTTCACGACAGGCCCAGTCCTCATAACTTTCACAGTCAGTGTCTTCAAATCATATCTAAACAAGTCCTCACATTTCCTTGAAATAGTATATCTCTTTAGTCTTTTTTGAAATGCATTTCCATTTCTATTATGTCATCATCTTAATTTTTTACCTTGTGTATGTTTTATAATATATTTTGCAGTAATATATGTCATTCGTTCTTTTTATTGCCTGAGAGTGTATACACTTGCCAAAGAGAAGACAGAGAGAGAGAGAGAGAGAGAGAGAGAGAGAGAGAGAGAAAGAAAGCTCTCCCCAGTGGGCCATAGTCACACCACATTCCTCTTTCCTCTGTTTCTCTCTCTGGTCAGGATTTGGGGCATGCACACACATATGCCCAGCACGATTTTTAAGCCTTGTTGGTTGGGACTCTAACTGCTGTTGGCCTTGTGCGATCCAGCTCTCCATGGTCAGGGCTGCACTATAGGACCAGCCCTGTGTGCCGTTTGTTAAAATATAGAATTTATCACCTGCATAGAGAGTGGGACATGGACGTATGCTCACAAGTGTTTTACTCATAGAGGTATAAAATCAAAACGTTTGGTGACTGCCGATCTCCAGCATGTTTTATTTTTCTCTGTATCATTTGCTCCTAGCAAACCTTTTCATTTGTTTATTCATATTTTGTCCCAAGATCTTATTATGGAAATTTCCAGGCATACCTCGAAGTTGAAAGAAGCTTATAGTGAACACCCGTATATTTACCAACCTAGATTCTACAATTAACCTTCTGCTGTAATTATTATATATTTTTTACATTTATCTCATCATTTGTTATCTATCAGCCCACTTATTTATCTTGTTGAGTTTTGCATAAGTTGCAGATATCAGTTTACTTTCCCTGGTACTTCATGGTGCATGTGATTAAAGCTTAGTATTTATCCTTTTTTCTTTTGAAGTAAAGTTTGCGTATGATGAAATGTACAAATCTTTTTTTTAGGTTTGTTGTTATAGGGTGCATGTTCTTGCCAGAGAGAGACTGAGAGAGGCAAAATGAGATTCCCCATGGAAGGATGGCCACACCGCAATCTCTTCTCCGCCACTTTCCTCCTGGGATTTTGGATAGGCATACAAGTGCACCCAGCGTGATTTTTAAGCCACCAGGTCCAGGATTCGAACCATGGTTGTGTCGTGTGAGAGTCCAGCACCTTAACCACCTGCTGACCATGAAACACACAAATCTTAAATGAACCAATCTATGATTTCCATCAGATGTATCTGTGCAGTCCAGCCCTGTCATGATTACTGAGCACTCGACCTCCTCAGAAACTCATTCCCCTTCTAGTCAGTCACTGTCTTCAGGTGGCAAGCTCATGGTTTATAAACAGGAAGCAGTGGTCCCAGCTCCTGGAAGTTGGTGGCTCACTTTCTTATAACATGGTCTCTTGGCATGTGTTCTTCCATGTGCCAGTGTTTTCTCTGAAAGAAGGCAGCCATTGTTCTGACCAGATGAGAGCAGGAAGATGTACGTGGAGTGCCGTGACCGTCACTGAGTGATTTAGTCCAGCTCATCAGCGTTCACGCTGGATCTGAGGAACTTACGTCTTTGTCAACCTAGAGGCCGTATTTACTCAGTTTGGGAAAACTTCTGATTCTTTTTTTATCTTTTTTAGGTTTCCACTGTATCCAAAAGGCGGGGAGAAGTTGCAATTTGATTATGGCGTCTATCTTCTGAACAAGAACATAGCACAGGTGAGTAACCCTTCTTCCATCCTCTTCTACTTCCCATGTATGCCCTTCTTTCTTGGTTTGCTAGCACTCTTTCTTTAGAACTAAGTACTGCAGTTGACCTTTTCACTAAGCGGTCACTTTAGTAACCATTAGTAACCTTCTTTTTTGGCCACAGTCGTCCTCTGTGCCAGTGGGACTATGGAGAAGCATTAGCTCTGAACTGGAAATCATGCTGCTGAACTCAGAAGCCCTGTTCTTGTTTGTGCTTGCTGAGAGACTGTGCTGTACTTGAAAGTGTGAGCCTCATGATCGCACCTCTGCGGCTTTCCCAATAATAACTTTTTTCTCTCAGACGTCTTTGAGGGAGTATTGCAGTATTGCTTTTGGAGCAGAAGTTGGGTATCTATGGAAGGTCCTCAGTGGTCTCTTCACCTGTTATCCAGGGCCTGGAAGAAGAGACCAGGCACCTGTCCTCCCAGCCCATCTTAGATCTCTGTGCCTCTTTCAGCATCTTGACAGTCTGCATCCTGCTCAGATAATGCCCTTCCATGTGCCACAATTAGACAGTCGGGTGCCTGGGTTTGTAGTTTCCTGAGAGAAATATGTACCCTATCTTGGCTCTGTGTCAAGAGGTAGACCTTGTGTAAACTTCTAGTTGTAAAGGAAGACTAGTTTCAGTGTCCCTCCCATTGGGATGTCACATGGGAAAGTATCCATCATAAAAAGACATTATCACCATGTTCTCAGACCTTCCAGTTTTATAGAATAAGGTTTGTGAGAGTTTGTTTTTATGAGTCTGAGTTGCTTCTTATTCATATGAGTCTTTTTTGGTTTTGTTTTTAGAGAGAGATTTTTGCTATAGGGTGTGTGTGCTCACCAGAGAGACATAGAGACAGAAAGTAAGAAATCACCCCCCAGGGGGTGTCAGTTCCTTCTTCTCCGGTCTTTTCTCAGGATCATGGGCACACACACACACATGCACCTGGTGTGATGTGTAAGCCACCAGGTCCGGGACTCGAACTGTGGTCGACTATGTGGAAGTTCAGCGATGTAACCATTATGCCATCTGCTGGTCCCTGTATTCATATGAATCTAAAGACTTGCTTAACAATTTCCTTATTCATGTCTAATCAGTCTAGAATTATCTTTCCACGTCATGTCATCTTGGCCTTTCTTCCCACCAGCCAAGCTCAGTGATATGTTGGAATTTTTAAATTTGGTTTTTCTTAAGACTGGTACCATTTTCTGAGATTAGATCCATTGTCTAGTTTGCAGTCCTCAGCTGATTGTTTGCCTCATGGTGTCATTGCTACTTCTGCTCCACTCATGGCCCTCATGCCAAGCAAGCAACTTTAAATCACTATTGGAGGGGAACAATAAACTTCTTAAAAACAAATTTTCTTAGATTTCAGAATTCCCTCTTGAGCGTTTAGAAAGATACTCTTAGCAAGCTCGTGCTATTCCACCTTTTTTCCCCTGCTTCAGTGCTGTTTGATATCTTGGGGAAGGTTTCATTTTCTCTTTGACCTTACCCCATCACCTTTTCACATTTTGATTTGTAACAAATCCAATAACCGTTAATTATATGTCTCCTAAACAAGTAGGATAATGAAGAGATAGTTCCAGCTTGTGAAAACTTATTTTATATTCATATACACTAATGCACGTTGTCAAAGGGAGTTTGTCATTGCAGCCAGTCTTATGTGTGCCCCATCTCTAGAGATGTGAACAAATCATGCTGTTAAAACGGCCCCACCTCAGTACTTCACAAGCCACGTTGGTGGAGGTGGATGAAAGCATTGGCATGTGTGAAAGTGCCAGAGAAGGAGTGAAGTCATTCACTACTGCATCCAGAACGTGGCTGAGGATTTGAATAGTCAATAGGACCTTTCATCACAACCAGAAGTAGTAGTAAAATCATTTTTTTGGTAGAGGAAATGACAGAATTTAGTAATATTTGTTACTTCAGTATTTGGGAGCAGTCCAGCCCAAGTTTTGAAAGCACAGGCTTAGGGAGACAGGCCTTCAAGTAGAAACCCTCAAGTGTCATGTGAAGGGCTGAGAGCCTTGGTAAGCCTGCTCACCCGCTCATGTCACTGCTGTCTGGAGGGGTGTGTGTGCCGAATCAGGCACGGTGAGCCAGTGAAGCAAAGGGCCTTGTTTTCAGTGCCACTTAACTAACATTTGTCAAGTGCCAGCCTTGGTTGGAAATAGCCTTCTTTATTGGCCAGCATGTAATGCTATAGGAAAGGCTTGTCAGAATGCAGGTACAATGTAATTAACATTGATTTAGAAAAACAGGTCCTGCCATAATTCTCAGTAAGCCTGTAAGGCCATTATAGTTGCATTTGTGTAGAGCACAGTAGTTTGCTCTTACTTCCCAGTGCATAAAAAGTAGTAAAACAGGACCAGGTGGGGACACATGGGCAAGGTCCTGGGTTCACATTCCGGAATCTCTCTAAGCACATTGGTGCATGTCTGTGATTCAGGCCAGCTGAGACTGAGGGTAGATTGTACACAAAGACACATTGGGGTGCCTCTTTCTCTGTCTTTGTCATCTCTCTTTCTCTCTCTCTCTGCCTCCTTCTCATGGAAAAAATAAATAAACTTTTAAAAAGTAGTTGGAGCCAGTAAGTGGCATAGTGGTTAAGACACTGGATTCCCACATGGTCGACTGTGGTTTGAATCCCAGACCGGGTGGCTTGCCTTCTCACCTTCCCCCTCCCCCAACCCCGGTCTTTCTCTGGTAAATTAAAAAAATAACAACAATAATAAATAAAATAAAATTCTTTTTAAAAGAAGACTTTTTATTTATTTTTTAATAATTATTTATTTTATTTTATTTATTCATTCATTTATTTTTTTAGTTTGACCAGAGAGAGACAGAGGGTGAGAGTGAGAGAGAGAGGAAGTGAGAAAGGAAGCCACTAGATTCAGGATTTGAACCCTGGTCGGGCATGTGGGAGTGTCCAGCACCTTAACCACCATGCTACCTGCTGGTCCCCAAAATAAGACTTTTTAAAAAGTAGTAAAAAATTGAAGTACTTTTGCCTTACATTTGTGTAGAGATTTATAGTTTGTAAAGTACATGCATATACATCCATATGATTCTCATCATCCTGCAAATAAAAAAGTGCAGATAATGTTAAATGGATGTGAGAACAGTATAACTTTTGACATGTGTCATTCCAACATGGTATCATGTAACATGAATAGGCTTTGCACAGATTCCCTTATTTCCACTCCAAGCATATACTGAATCAAAGAAGAAGTTCCCAGGTAGAAAAGGTAATGAGAGTTCCTTGAGAGCAGAGAAGTAACTGTTTTATACATTATGATATTTTCATTAGGAAGCACAGTGCCTGAAACACTGTTAAATACCAAAGAGGTGTTTAATAAAGGAATGAATGATGATAGAGCACCGTCACACAAGTTAAGAAACTGAGATCTAGAAAAGTTAAGTGACTTGAATGGTTAAAGAAATGTTGGTGTATATATATACACCGCAGAATATTATTCAGCCTGTCATTTGCAACATTGATGAACCTGGAGGACATTATCTTAGGTGAAATAAGCCAGGCACATAAAGAAAATGACCATCTGATTGAACTTGCATGCAGAATTTTTTTTTTTAAAGAGAGATCTTTGCTATAGGGTGCGTATGCTCACTGGAGACACAAAGAGACAGAAAGCAAGAAATCAGCTCCCATTGGGGATAGTCACACCACAGTCTCTTATCCTTAATTCTCCTCTTGGGATTTTGCGCATGCACACACACACACACACACACACACACACACACACCCAGCATGAGCTTCAAGCCACCAGGTCCAGGACTTGAATCACAGTCAGCCATGTGGGTCTAGTGAAATAACCATGATGCCATCTGCTGATGCCCCAGAATCTATTTTAAAAAGCCAAGTAAGGGGACCAGCAGTTGGTGTAATGGCTATGTTGCTGGACTCCCACGTAGTCAATTGTGTTCAAGTCCTGGACCTGGTGGCTTAAATGCACACTGGGCTCATATGTGAGCATGCCCAAGATCCTGAGAGGAGAATGGAGGACAGGAGATTGCGGTGTGGCCATCCCCCCTGGGGAGTGATTTCTCGCTTTCTGTCTCTCTGTCCTGCTCTGTCTTTCTGGTGAGCGCACATGCCTTATAGCCAAAAAAAAAAAAAAATAAGGCAAGTAAATATTGGGTTGTCAGGAAAGTCATGACACATTTTTGCATAGAAAAACATGTCCTGACTTTCTCGACGACCTAATAGGAACAGAACAGTGGTTACCAATGACAGGGATGGGGAGGAAACAGAGAGAAACAGGTCAAAGGTTATAAATTGGTGGTTAGGTTAGGTAAATAAACTCTAGAGATGTAATGTACAGACAAGGGTTATAGTTAACATTGTATACTGAAAATTTGCTAAGAGAGTAGATTTTAGGTGCTCTTATAATAAAGGTAACTAAGGAAGGTGATGAGTGTGTTAATTTGTTGGACTGTTGTAATCATTTCACTTTGTGTATCAAAACACACAGTGTTTTATCAGGACCAGCAGTTGACGTAATGGCTATGTCGCTGGACTCCCATGCAGCCCACCACGGTTCAAGTCCTGGACTTGGTGGCTTAAACTCACTGAGTGCTTGTGCATGCGTGCCCAAGATCCCAAGAGGAAAATGGAGGAGAAGGGATTGTGGTGTGGCCATCCCCTCTGGGAGGTGGTTTCTCGCTTTCTATCTCTCTGTCTCTCTGTCTTTCTGGTGAGTGCACATGCCCTATAGGAAAAATCTCTCCCCCCCCCCAAAAAATCATGTTATATACCTTAAATATGTATACAATAAAAATAACTTTAAAAATGTCAGGCCAGTCCCATAGCCTAGTGATTAAGAAAGGCAAATTCTACATGGCCAGCTATGGTTTGGATCCCCACTTCAGCGGCTCAGAACACATGCCAGGTGTGTGTGAATTCCCAAAATCCTGACAGGACAGAGAATGTGTGAGAAGGAATTGAGGTATGACCATGTCCTGTAGGAAGGGGAGGGGTGCTTATTCTTGTTCTGTCTCACTAGCAAGCACATACACCCCCTAGCAATTAAAATAAATAGAAATGGGTCAGCAGGAGGTGTGGTGATTAAGACTCTAGATCCCACATGTCTAACTTCACGGTTTTAATCCCAGATCCAGCAGCTTGAAAAAAGCCCTAGGTACATGTGCATGTGTGCCTAAAATCCTAAGAGAAGACTAGAGGACAAGGGATTGCTGCATGGCCATTTCCCCAGGGGTAGTTTTTCACTTTCCTTCTCTTTTTCTCTGTCTCTCACTGGCAAGCACAAATGCCTTAGCACAAAAATTAAAACAAGATAAAACTTAAGTGACTTGTTTACATCGCTTAGTTTATTCAATGGTATTTGGTGAGCTCCTGTTGTGAGGTATATACATGGAGTTAGATTGCAACGCATAGAGCAGTGACTAAGTCACATAAGATCCCAGATCCCTGCCTCGTTAATAAGCTATCTACAAAAAGACATACATTGTGTGATTCCGCTTATATGAAATATCTAGAATAGGCAAATTCATAGAGACAGAAAGTAGACTAGAAGTTACAAGGGCCTGGGGGAACGGGAGGTTTCAGAGTTTCTGTTTGGGGTTATGAAAACGTTTCAGAAACAGGTAGTGGTGATGGCTGCAAAACATCGTGAATATAATTACTACCAGTGAATGGTACGCTTAAAGTAATTAAAGTGACAAATTTGAATTATATATTTTAAGGAAATGAATTATGTGGTATATGGATTATATCTCAATAAACTGTTAAAAAGAAAAACAGAAAGAAAGATCTCTGTCTCATTTAAATCATAATTAATCTCATGGGAAGTAGCATACAATAAACAAATAAAATAATTTTAGATTGTAATGAGTATTGTGATAAAAATTGACTAGATGATATGACAAAAATAACTGGGGAGGGACCTGTTTTAGATGTAGTTGTCAAATAAGCCTATTGAGGAAGTGACTGTTGAGCTGAGACATGAATGGTGACAAGGAACCAACTATGCAGAGAACTAAGGAATAGAAAGTTTCCTATCATCATGAGAATGGCAAGGCGAGGAACCCTGAGGTAGGAAAGACCTGATGCATTCTTGTCAGATAGAAAACTAACGTGGAAAGAGCATAATGTCTAAGGGGCAGGGGAAGCTGGGGAACCAATCTTTTATAGTCATAGATATCATAGTTAAGAATTTAAATTTCATTCTAAGTGCAAAGAGAAGTCTAAGTAAATGATTCAAACTGGAAAGTGGCATGATTTGATTTGACTTGTTTTTTGCAAAGATCACTCCAGCAGCTTTAATGGTTGCAGGGAACTAGAATTGAAGCTAAGTTAGCAGTTAGGAGTAGAGATGAAGAAACGTAAACACATTCACATTATATTATGGGAAATGAACTAATGAATTGAGTGTGATAGATGAGGGGGAAAGGAATATCAAGAACAACTCCTGGAGGAGATGGATACCGAACTTGAGCTGTGAAATATTGCTTTCCTTGACTAAAAATGAAGATTTTCTGCTGAGACTTCTCCCTCTAGATTCATTTCTAGTGGCCTCTATGCACTAAATGTCTAGACAGATCCAAGTGAACAGGATCCAAACATCTGAATATGATTAGGGTCAGAATATTCTTCTATTCCCACTGAATCTGATGTACAAAGAGTGAAAATGGAACGGAAGAGAGATTGCAGATCACCTCCTCCTGCATGCCTCTGAATGCTCAGATTGAACTTCAAGAATCAGGAAGAAATGCACTATCCATCAGATGACTAGAAATCACCACAGGGTCACAAGAAATATGGGGAAGCAAGAAAATACATCTCCTCCAAGGGAAAAGAATAGCTCCTCTTCATCCTCAGACAGTACAGTGAAACTCATGGAAATGTCAGATAAAGAATTAAGAATATTCACAGTGACAAAGCTAACAGAGATGGAAAAGAAGAGAGACAACGAACTGCAGAAGAGGCAGGAGAAACGAGCTGATGAGTTCCAGGAACTCATGAGGAAATTCTTGCAAGATCTAAAAGAGAAAATAAATACTATTAAAAAAGAATCAAATGGACTTGTTAGAGATGAAGGCGATAATACAGGAAGTCAAAATCTCCCTTGAAAATATCAAAAGCACACTAGATCATACAGAAAATTGAATCTCAGATGTAGAAGATAGAATTGCTGGCCTAGAAAAATCCACCATGAAGACTTAGAAAATTGCCCCCCAAAATTAGAATAATATACAAGAAATACTAGATACCATCAAACATCCAAACATCTGGATAATTGGTATCCCAGAAGGTGAAGAGACTCATAAGGGCCTTGATAATCTATTCTGTGAAATCCTGGAAGAAAACTTTCCAAACTTAGAGAGGCACTCAAAGATCCAGTCCCAAGAAATACAAAGGACCCCAAATAGAATCAACTGAAGAAGATCTTCTCCAAGACACATGATAGCCAGATTGATCAAAACCACAGACAAAAACAAGATACTAAGATTGGCAAGAGAGAAACATCCAATTACCTACAAAGGATATCCCATCGGGCTAACAGAGGACCGCTCATCGGAAACAAAGCAAGTGAGGAAAGAATGGGAAAATATATTCAAAGTGTTAAAGGAAAAGTAATTTCAACCAAGAATACCACCCGGCAAGATTACCCTTCATATGAGAAGAAAAGACAAGAACATTCTCAGATAAACAAAACTTGAAAGAATTTACCAACACCAGACCAGATCTCTAAGAAGTTCGAAGGGAGTGCTGTGCCAGGAAAATTAAATACAGACACACAGAAATAAGAGTTCAAAAACTAAGAAATTCACAACAGAAGATAGATTAAATACATGAGACTGAACTGGTGAAATAAAATTTTATGACTTCTGACTAAAACATTGCTGATTTTCTTCTGGGCTTTGTTTTCTGTCTTTTTGAGCTGCCAATAGGTTCATGTACCTACTATTTGAACAGAATCCTAACCTGTTTCCTGGCTTTAAGTTTTAAGCAAAGTTCCTTAACATTGCTTTGATTTATTAAAGCTAAAACTGCTTTTCTTAAAATTAAAAAATATATTAAAAATACCTATTTATTGACCGTAGTAAGCTATATAGCATCACCTAGATGGTACTTTATAGTTTATTCATTCTATTCAGAGTTTCATGCCTAAAGTCAGACATGTATTCATATATATATATGAACACACACACACACACACATATATATATATATGCCAGCTGAACTTGCTACTGAAAGTAATTAGATCATTTAAAAAATTTTGTAAATCAATAAAATGTGGGGAAAAAAAGGAATGGAAAACAACTGTAGACACCAGAGATTGTGTGGGAGGAAGGTGGGAAACGGCAGAGGGTGAGAAATAGGAGGAAAAAAAAAAAAAAAAAAGAAATAGGAGGAAAAAAATATATATACATATATATATGAAACTAGAAATTAAAAAATATTGATGATAACATGTATGATTAAGTCACAATGCAGTTTATTCTGGATGGGAAATTTCACTTTGTATGCTGTGACAATGCTCAGTGAATGAATGTAAATTAATTAATTAAAAATAAAAATATTTAAATTTTTTTTTTTTTTTTTTGGAGAGGTTTTTCACTATAGGGCGCGTGCGCTCGCCAGACAGACAGAGAGAGACAGAGAGATAGAAAGCGAGAAATCACCCCCCAGGGGGGATGGCCACGCCGCAATCCCTTCTCCTCCATTCTCCTCTCGGGATCTTGGGCACGCACGCACACGCGCCCGGTGTGAGTTTCAAGCCACCGGGTCCGGGACGCGAACCGCGGTCGACTACGTGGGAGTCCAGCGACATAGCCATTACGCCAACTGCTGGTTCCCAAAATAATTAAATTTTTAAAAAAGAATGATTCCTGGACCTACCCTACCTCCTCCTCCAGTGGTAAGGTGATCAAGGTGGCTGGATTACATGACTTGAAAAAGCATGTAATCCAGCCACCTGGATTGAAAAGGCATGCTGGGTGCATGTTAGTGTGTGTCACAAATTCCAAGAGGAGAATGAAGGAGAAAAGATTGTGGCATGACCACACCTCATTGGAGGTATTTTCTCCTTTTCTCTCTCTCTCTCTGACAAGTGCATGTTCCCTCTCGCAAATTTAAAGAAAAATAAAAAGTGGATGGTGGGCTCTGGATAAGAAAGAGAGCAGGGAGAAAGTCTAGCTCATTATTTATCTTATAAAATAAAGATTTGAGGGACAAGCTGATGGTGTAATAATTAAGTTGCTGGATTACCACATGACCAAGCACAATTCAAGTCCTGGACCCAGAGGCTTAAAGGTCACACCAGACATGTGTGCGTGTGTGCCCAGAATCCCAAGAGGAGAATAGAGAATCACCTCCTGGGGGGTGATTTCTTGTTTTCTGTCTCTCTTTGGCAAGCCCATACTCCCTATAGCAAAAGTCTCTCAAAAAAAAAAAAAAAAAAAAAAATGAAGACTTCGATGGGTATTACTTAAATGTTTAGTTCTTCCCACAGCTCATGCTATACTGTGACTACATTTTAAATTCAAGATGATTTGGCCATATACATGTGCCTTAAATTAGTTTAAGTTTAACTTTAATAAAGGAAGCAAAGAGGTATAATGAAATATCAGTACTAATTTTCTTTTTCTTTTTTCTTTTTTTTTGGAGAGGTTTGTTTTGTACTATAGGGCATGTGCATGTGCCAGAAAGACAGAGAGCAAGAAATCAGCCCCCAGAGAGGATGGCCATGCTGCAATCCCTTCTCCTCTTGGGATCTTGGGTACCCACGCACACATGCCCCGCGTGAGTTTAAGCCAGCAGGTCCGGAACTCGAACAGTGGTCAACTACATGGGAGTCCAGTGACATAGCCATTATACCAACTGCTGGTTCCCCCAGTAGTAATTTTCTTGCAGGTTATTAGTACTGAGCTTTTGCAGATTTTCTGACTAGTTCCAGGTGAGCATGGCAGCTGTACACGATCTAAATGACAGATTGCTCTTTCTCCTAGAACAGCACTGAAATTGTTCCCTGGTTCCTTGGGTGGCCCAGGACCCTCAGTAAGTCTGGAGGGCAGAAGTATTTGCATAGTAACAGTAAGGCATTTTTGCCTGTTTACTGTGTTGCCATTTGCATGATAGTACCAAAACAATGATGGGTAAAACCACTGCCTCCTTGGAAAAAATCAAGGCAGAGGCTTTAAAGTCTGCTCATGGGATTTGTCTTCTGCAACACTGTATTTTCACAGCTTTTGTAAAACAAACAAAAAAGACATTACTGCTAGTGAGTGTACTCTAAGCAGTAAAGATTATTGATTATATTAAGTCTTAGCCCTAGAGAATATGTTCCATTCTGTACAATGGAACAAGAGTATGCATAAAGCAATTCTGCTGCATACTGGAGTATAAGGGTTGGTTCAAGGAGAAGCTTGTGCGGTTTGAGTTACTAACTGAACTAGCCACTTTACTTGAGAGAATGACAGACCAATATGGTATTCAGACTTAGATATTTGGCAAACTTCTCAGAAATTAGTGAAGTGAGCCCATTCTAGTCTGCTCTGTTGCTAATAAGAGAAAGAATATAGGTTGATTTAGCTCATGGCTTTGGTGGTCCAATTTCAAGGGGCCACATCTGGCTAGGGTAGGGTCTTCTTGTTGGTGGGGTCCCAAGGGTATCACAGAGCGAGAGGGCAGGAGCACACAGAGCAGAGCAAGTCTGACTGTCCTGCCCTCTCCTTGTGAACCTACCACATCTACATCACAGGGTGCCACTTTGGTGCCTAATCACTTCCCAGAGGCCCAATCATTCAACATCATAATTGGATTAAGTCTCCACCTTCTCAACACTGTTACAATGGCTCACCACATTTTTACATGAATTTGGAGGAAGCATATTCAAGCCTGTCACTTAAAGGAAATCAACTGATGATAAAACTCAAGATTTGGGATTAAAATTTGAATTTTAGAACACTTGCTAGCTACCATTATCGAAAGCTTCCTATTCTTTGAGGAAGTTTTTGATGCAGTTATTAATGATTTTAAGATAGGTGATTTTAAAATGTTTTATAATGGAATGTATCAACATTTAAAATATATATAACTCAATGAACCAATATTTTCCAAATGACTAAAATATGGTACTATGAAATCATTCATGAGGAAAGATTCCTTCAAATTGTAATAAAGACTAATGGATATTAATATTCCAGAGTGTGATTCATATATTGATATGGTTTTAGGTACTACACTGCTACTCTTTAAAAATATTCTTGATGAATTTGGGAGTTGTATCAAAGAAGATAACCCACAATTATCTGAGAAAGTTGTTAAGATTCCAATTATTTAATCTGTGTAAGACTGTATTTTTTAAAAAACAATATATGATAATAAAATGAATGTAGAGAAAAATATGAGACTACAGATGGCTTCTACTAAGCTAGACATTGTGAAAGAGACTTGCAAAAATGTAAAACAATGTCACTCTCCTCACCAAATTTCTTTTCTGCAAAATATGCTTGTTTTTCATTAAAAATGTTTATATTAACAAGTAATAGATTTCTGTTATATTTAAATGAACTAATAAATATTAATTTTAATTTATAATATTCTATTGTAAATACTGATATATGTGGCCCACATAAACAAAAGCTCCTGGAAGTCCTCAAGAATTTTAAGAGTGTGGAGAATCTTGAGACTAAAATGTTTGAGAACAACCAACTTGGGAATGTGGCCATCCAAATTTCCTACAGAACTTCTCAGCTGCTCATAGTCTGATAGACTAAGACACGCACGAGACATCCAGATGTGGAAACATTATGTAAGAGACTAGCAATTGGAATTCCAGTAACACTGTACAGTACAAGGCAGAAGGCTAGCAGTCATCAGTGGCTTTTTCCCTATTGCTTTTGGCTTTTCTTAAGCCAGGCCTCTTCTCACCTTTCCTGAAAGCTCAGGGACTTATGAGTAGTACTTGGTGGGTTTATTTTATGAATAGTGATGATGACTTACAGTTGTACTATATGTAATGGCTTTTAATATACTTTTACTTCTGTAGCTCCTTTTATACTCTGGGAAGTATGTTGACTGGGCCTATCTGTGGAGATAAGAATTGAGCAGCTGCTATGCTTACTTCCAGGGTAGCAAAGAGCAAACAAAATTTAAAACCAAATCTAGTTATATCCTACTACCATCGTTTCCCTCTCCTCCTTCTCCCTCTCCCTTTCTTCCTAACTTGGGCCATCTTATCATCCTAGAGGTAGATAAAGCATAGGCAATCATGTGCATTTTACAGGTGATACCCCTGAGAACTGAGTTAAGCAGAAGTAGGATTAGAACCTGGGAACTTCTCTTCCTTGTACCTTCTTACTTCTCTTTTTCCTAAAGTAAAATAGCATCTCCCTCCAAAATAGCTGGGAACCCCTGTTCTTCAACCCCAAGGATGTGATCTTTCTTTCCACCTCGACTCCTTCTGGGGCCCACAGTGTCCAGCTGTTTACAAGGGATTGATGCCAGCTTTCTCCTGGCAGCTTAAATTCATGTATATGTCTTCAGCATCTAGTCCAATGTGTATGCCATGTGGGGAGAATGTGCATTTTTATGTTCATATTTCTTCTTGGAACTGAGAACACAAATTCCAAGGATGTTTTAGTCATCAAAATTCCTTGTCTCCCCTTGCTGCCTACAAAATTTGCCAATAATGTCATGGAAGCTCTTTATAAAAAAAGTCTTATATTCAGAAAACAAAATAAAACTTTACTGAGATATAATTCATGTACCATATACAATTCACCCGTTTAAAGTGTGCAGTAGCTCTTAGTATATTCACCAAATTGAGCAACTGTCACCACAATCAATTTTAGAACATTTTTCTTACTCCCAAAATAAACCCTCCATACCCATTAGCAGTCATTCCAAGTTCCCTGTGCCTAGATGGCCATCAACCTGTTTTCTGTTTCTATAGACGTACCTATTCCAGACAGTTCATGTAAGCAGAATCATAGAATAAGACTGCCTTCTTTTGTTTAGCCTAGGTTCAAGGTTCATCCATGTTTTAACATCAGTCATTCCTTTTTATTGCCAAACCATTTTGGCAATTACAAGATGTATAAAGATATATACCACATTTTATTTGTCCTTTCATTAGTTGATAAACATTTGAATTGTTTACCCTTTTTGGCTGTTATGAATAATGCTGTTATAAACATCTATGTACATGTTTTTATATTTTCATCACTCTTGAGTATACACCTAAGAGGGGAGTTGCTGAGCCACGTAACTGTTGGATTATTGGAAAAGTCAACAAAAGTTTTTTTCTGTAAATAAACACATCATGACTTTTCCAACAACCCATAATGTTTAACATTTTCCAAAATTACTAGACTGGTTTCTAAACCAGCTTTAGCATTTTACATTCTCACTCGCAATGTATAAGAGTTTTCATTTCTCTGCATCCTTGTCAACCCTTGTTATTTTCTGTCTTTTTGATTATAGCCATCCTACTGGTTGTAAAATGATGTCATTGTGGTTTTGCTTTGAATTTTCTCTAATGGCTAATGATGTTGAGCATCTTTCTATGTACTTACTGACCATCTGTATATTTTCTTTGCAGAAATGTCTTTCCAGACACTTTGCCCATTTCTAAATTAGGTTACTTATCTGTATCATTGAATTATAAGAGGTCTTCATATATTTTGGATACAAGTCTCTGCTCAAATAAATGATTTGCAGATATCTCATTCTGCAGATTGTCTTTTCACTATCTTGATCATGTCTGTTGGAGCACTTTTTAGTTTTGGTCAAATCCAATTTTATCAAAGTGTTTTTCTTTTTTGCTTATGCTTGTCTAAGAACCTTAGCCAAGGTCACAAATATATACTGTTGGGTTTTCTTCTATGTAGTCATAGCTCTTACATTTAGGTCTGTGATCCATTTGAATTAATCCTTGTGTGTGGTGTAAGGAAGGTGCTAACTTCATTCTTTCCAATATAGCTATCCAGTAGTCCCAGAAACATTTATTGAAAACAATATTCTCTACTCATTGAATTGTCTTGGTGCTCTTGTCAAAAAAAAAAAAAGAAAAAAAAAATGAATTGCCAAAGAGAGTATGCACTTGCAGAAAGAGAAGGAGGAAGAAGGTACCCTACAGTGGGGTGTGGTCACACTCCAATCCCTTCTCCATTTCCCCGTTCTCCCCAGACTTTGGGCACATTCACATATATATCATATTATTCAAGCTGTCGGGGCAATTCAGACTGAGGTCAGTCATGTGGGATTTGGTCTTTCTTAACCTCTAGGATATGGGGCCAGCCTAAAAAATATTTTATAAATTAAAAAACAATATATGTGAATTGTAGAACATCTGAAAAGTACAAAAGGAGGTAGAACTGATTTTTTTTTTAAGGGAGATTTTTGCTATAGGGCACATGTGTTTGCCAGAGATAAAGAGACAGAAACTGAGAAATCATGCCCCAGGAGGGATGGCCATGCCACAATCCCTTCTTCTCCATTCTCCTCTTGAGATTTTTGGGCATGCGTGCACACAAACCTGGCGTGAGTTTAAGCCACTGGGTCCAGACCTCGAACCACAGTCAATTACGTAGAAGGCCAGCTATGTAACCATTTCGCCATTTGCTGGTTCCCAGATTTTTTTAAATTATCCACAGTCTGACTACTCATTGTCACCCCTGGATCTTCCAAACTGTTTATCCTTTTCCTACATAACTGAGATAATATTGTAGCTTAAGATTCGTCCACAGAAAGGGTACTCAATACTCGGTTTTTGGTGGTGGTGGTGTCATTCTTGTTAGACTGTTGTAGAGAAGGAATACACCAATTGAATCTGCCACTTGAAATGAACTGGGCATTTCAGGATGAGAGGTGTCAGCTAGTGGGAGAGGAAGGAGTTACGTCCAAGGAAAGGAGTGAATAATGTACATCTAGACCAGCTTAATGAGAAAAAGGTTACCCTTTGTGGGGACAGGGTAGGAAAGGTGTTGTAGCTTCACTTTTGGCCCTGGAACCATATACTTACCTGGACCTAAAAGTGGTCTGTATAAGCTCCCTGGAGATGTTTTATCTGTAATAGGTATTTATTGAGGGAAAGGATGGTAAACAAGTTAGCCAGAAGGTGGTTCTTTCCTCTTTATGATTGATAGCTAACTTAAATCTACTACAAACATGCACACGCACACACACACACACACACACATATGTGTGTGTTCACTTATGTCTCTTTAAATGAAAACTTTAATTGAGGTAGAAAAATTTTATTCATATATATTTTTTCCCCAAAAGTTTGATCCTGTATTCAAAGGGATAATATGGTACCTTTTTATTCCTGTATTAAATTTTTAGACCCATCATCAGCTATTAACCAGTTTATTAGACATTTTTATTGTTGTATTGGCCACAATCACTATATTCTGCAAATGCTAAAAGTAATGATAGGACCAGCAATTGGCATAATGGCTATGTCGCTGGACTCCCATGTAGTCAACTGTGGTTCAAGTCCCAGACCCGGTGGCTTAAACTCACGCCGGGTGCGTGTCCATACATGCCCAAGATCCTGAGAGGAGAATAGAGGAGAAGAGACTGTGGTGAGATCATCACCCCTGGGGTGGGGGGACGGTGGTGACTTCTCACTTTCTGTCTCTCTCTGTCTTTCTGGAGAGCGCATGTGCCCTATAGCAAAAAAACTCTCCAAAAAAAAAAAAAAAAGAAAAAGTAATACGTTAACAAGGTAATTTTATTTATTTATCTATTTATTTTATTTCATTTGGACATCTTTTTCCCTTTACACTGAAACTAGAAATCCAGTTCCAAAAATGACTTCCCAAATAGAAAAAAACAACTGTAACTGACATTTATGTAGCTTATTTTAACATGTGGAGTCTTTTCACATATATTATCTTGTTCATCCTTTACAAAAGCCCTAAAAGTGTTAGTATCATTATCTTCATTTTACATTTAGATAAACCGAACATCTGAAGGTCAATGCCTCACTCACAGTCACACAGCTGTTAGATGACCAAAGAAATTAAGACCCTAATCACCTAACTCTTAAGTTCAGGGTACCGACTTGCTGGTTTCCTTTTATCATACAGAAACGTAACAGGTCTTCTCCTTTCTTGTAGCGATCAAAAAGTTAAGTGCAAATTTAGCACCCTGTTTAGCTTCGCATCTTTAATAGCATCCATCTATCAAACGATTTTCTTTACACTCTTTACTTATTCAGTAATGAGGTTAGCCTTTTCCAAAGCACCACCATGAGTGACATCTTTTGCTGAGAGGAAAATATTTAAAGAATTCACCCTAACTGAAATGAAATATGCAGTGCTTAGTTCAGAGAGGTTGGGATATAAATTGTAGCTATTTTTTATGATGAAGTCTCACAAAATGAATTATGGGCTATATGAAAAATGAATTTGGTCTAATTTTAGTTGGCATCCAAAATAACCAACATAGCTTAGGTATAAGCTATTTGAAGACATGGGCTCCAGAAAAATCATCTGAGGGGACTTCCAAAAGTTAGCATAAAATGGGATTAAACTACAAGTTCATTTTGGTGCAAAATAAAGTGTAATGCATGTACAGATTGTTCATAATATGCATTTTCCATGAACTTTTTGAAGACCCCCCCCTTGTGTATAAATTATATTTATTAGGGAAGAGCATTTCAGAGTTTGTAGACTTGAATTTTCATTGCAGATAAAATAAGTAACCTAATTAATATAAATTTTTTTAGAGGTTTTCGCTATAGGGCGCGTGCGCTCGCCAGACAGACCAGAGAGAGACAGAGAGACAGAAAGCGAGAAATCACCCCCCAGGGGGGATGGCCACGTCGCAATCCCTTCTCCTCCATTCTCCTCTCGGGATCTTGGGCATGCACGCACACGCGCCCGGCGTGAGTTTTAAGCCACCGGGTCCGGGACGCGAACCGCGGTTGACTACGTGGGAGTCCAGCGACATAGCCATTACGCTAACTGCTGGTTCCCATATTTATTTATTTTTTAGAGAGACTTTTGCTGTAGGGTACATGTGCTTGCTGGAGAGACAGAGAAAGACAGACAGAAAGTGAGAAATCACCCCCTGGGGAGATGGCCATGCCACAATCCCTTCTCTTCCACTCTCCTCTCAGTATTTTGGGCACTCATGCACATGTGCCCAGTGTGTTTTAAGCCTTAAGCCACTGGGTCTGGGACTTAAACCATGGTCAACTATGTGGGAGTCCAGCAATGTAACCATTATGCCATCTGCTGGTCCCTCATTAATATAAATTTATTAAGTGAAAGGCCAAAATCCTAGAATAAAATAAATCAAAATAAATGTAGAATAGCCAAATGGTAAAGAGCAGATACTCTGGATCTGACTGAGTTCAAAGCCTGCTCTATCACTTTAGCTATAGGGTTTTTTTTATATAAGCGATATGGTTCTTTATAAGTTATTTAACCTCCCTCTGTCTCAGTGTCATCTTCTATAAAATGTGGATGGTAATAGTACCTGTCTCTTAAAGTCATTATGAAGATTAGCCACAGATGCTCAATTTATGATGGGATTATGTCTCATTGAACTTGGCATTAAGTAAAAAAATTATAAATTGAACCATTGAAAGTTGGGACCATTTGTATTTGTAAAATACTTAGACTAGTACCTAGAATAAACTGTTTGCTAAGTAAGTACAATGCAAAGTGCAGTATTTTCTATTTATGTGTGATTCAGGAACAAGAACGATTAAGCTATTGTTTAAGAAGGAAAACTAGGGCTGGCAGCTGATGTGGTGGTTAGGGTGTTGGACTCCTACTTGGCTGACTATATTTCAGGTCCCAGATCTAGTGGCTTGAAAAATCACTCTGGGCTCATGTGCATGCGTGCCCAAGATCCTAAGAGGAGAATGGAGAAGAGGTTGCAGCTGGCCATTCTTCCTGGGGGTGATTTCTCACTTTCTGTCTAAAACAAAAAAGAAAAGGAAAACTATTCAAAAAAGCAAAGATAGTGATTCCCTCTGGGGAAGGGAGAAGGGAGAAGGGGACTGTGGGGGGGCTTCTCGGCAGCATTCTGTTTCCTAAATGCTGGTTACATGGGAATTTATTTTGTACTCCTGATCCTTAAAAAAAAAAAAAAAAAAAAAAAAAAAAAGTATCTTTTATGCGTTTTCCTATATGTATATCTTGCCATTAACAAAATTATGCAGTGGGACCAGCAGATGGCATAGCAGCTACATTGCTGGACTCCCACGTGGCCAGCATGGTTCAAGTCCTGGTCCCGGTGGCTTCAAAATTAGGCCAGGCGCATGTGGAGTGTGCCCAAGATCCTGGGAGGAGAATGGAGGAGAAGGGATTTCGGCATGGCCATCCCTCCCAGGGAAGACTTCTCACTTTTCCTATCACTGTCTCCCTCTCTGGCAAGCGCATCTGCCCTAAGGCAAAAACCTCAATTAAAAAAAAATTAATAAAAAATATTATACAAAAAAAATAAAGTAGCATGTTTGACACTATTTCATTGAATTATTTTAGTCTCTTGAGAAATACTTGCCATTACAAAGGATGTCAGAAAAAAAAAGAACCTTTTTTTTTTTTAAGATTTTTTTTTTTTTTTGCCATGGGGTACATCCGACCGCTCGGGGTGAGTGGGGGAAGAGAGAGAGAAGGAAAGTGAAAAGTCACCCCCCCAGGGGGAATAGCCATGCCACAATCCCTTCTCCTCCATTCTGCTCTCAGAATTTTGGGCATGCACACACAGCATGATTTTCAAGCCTCTGGGTCTAGGGCTCAAACCACAGTCAGCAATGTGGGAGTCCATCCCCTTAACCACCATGCCCACTCTGGTCCAGAAAAAGAATCTTAAACTAGAGTAGTTCATTTATCTTGGATTCACACATATAAATATTTAATTTTAATGATATGCAAAGCATTTATTTTTCTTTTTGTTGTGGAGGGGTACATCTCTGATAGTGTCTGTTATCCCAGGATTTCCTTACCATAGCTCTCTAAGTAGTCACTAGTCAGGGTCTTAAACACACACATGCCCAGTGAGTTTCATGTTGACTCTGGATCCAGATCCTCAGTCAGCCATGTGGCTTCTAGCACTGCAGATCAGTACACTACCACTTGTGCCACAGAGGTTGGGCTCATTTTTTGTTCTTGATCTCCAATCTTCCGTGTCTCTCTCTTTTTTTTTTTTTTAATTCATGATAGAGTATGTGTATGCACACGTGAGATTAAGAGAGAGGGAGAGGATGGATCACCCTCCACAAGATTTGGTCTCTACAATCCTCTTCCTCTAGACCTGTAGCCCATCAGATGCTGGGTACTTGCACACATGCCCTTCATGTTCGGGCCAGATAGACTGGGGATTCTAACCACAGTCACCATGTGGGATCCAGCTTCTCTTGAGCAGCCATTACCACTGTACCATAAAGCCATCCCCTTTTCCTTAATTGTCACAATAACCCTTTTAGATTTCTATTTTTTTTCCCTTTCACTTTTTAGGTTTCTATTATTATCCTTGTTTTTAACCAATAAAGAAACAGGTTTAGAGTAATTTTTGGTGAAGGAAAAATTTTAGAAAGATATCTTAAATAAATCTGCATGGAGGCTTTTTGGTGCTTTTTTTCTCTTTTATGTTATGGAAAGATAAATTGGAAACAACATTTGTGACCATTTTGAGGGGATACGATATAAAAATAAGCTCTAAACAAATTAACACACTGAGTTTTAGATACATGTCTCTTCCTTCAAATGTTCCTAGATGCATGTAAGATTTCCCAAATGCCTCGTAGTTGATGAATTTGTGGGTATTTGGGTACTTACCACTTGTTGGTCAAGCCTGTGCACCAAGTGTTGAAATAAAATCTAATTAGAAGAGAAAGGGAGAGAAACAGTGTCTACATTTTTGATATACTAATTGTGGTGGTCATTTTACCCAAAGATTGCTAAACTATGACCACTAAACTAACCACAAAAAGGAAATTATATAGCCAAGCCAAAAAAATTTTTTTTTCAATATTTAGTTTGTAATGTCATTTAGAATTTTTCTTAAAGGCCTGAGAACCCTTGCCTTCTTTTAATAAGCTTTCATAATGACAACATCCCCTGAGAATGAAATCATCTGAGCGGAATGCGCCTGTGTCTTAAAGTCTGATAAACATCACTGCACGGTACTTAGGAGATTCAGAGAGACTTAAAACACGTAAATGTTGCTTTCAGGTTATTGTAACCAAGGAAGCCTGTGGTCCGGTTGTCAAAGGAGCAGGCTTCAGCAAAGTCTGAGCATGGCTAGGCCCTGCTGGCGAGCGCGGCTGCAGGACTGACTCCATGGTCTCCTGCATCTAGCAATGCAGAATGCAGTTGCTTCATTTCCAAGGCACATGTATGTCTCCTTTGCCCCTGACACTAATTCATCATTGGCTTTATGGTAATTCCCCTCAGATAGCATCATCAAGCCCCACTAGGGGCCACTAAATGATGTGAATGGATATATTTTCTAATCAGTGACATTAGTTTATATCTCCTTATTAAGATACCCATTAAATTCATACCAGGAGAGATAACACGAACACTAATGCACTCTACATCTTCCATCAGTGCTTTTTTATTTATTTTTTAAAGCTGGTATTAATATCCGAATTTAAGAGTCCAAGAGAAGTTAGTGCTTTTATTCTGGTAAGATGTGGAAGATGCGAAACGCGAAGACATTCATTATCATGTTGTCATTTTTACTCTTTCCTGCTCTAAAAACATAGCCATTAAAATATACTTAGTATCGGGAACCAGCAGTTAGCGTAATGGCTATGTTGCTGGACTCCCACGTAGTCGACCGCGGTTCGCGTCCCGGACCCGGTGGCTTAACACGCGGGGCGCATGTGCGTGCGTGCCCAGGATCCCGAGAGGAGAATGGAGGAGAAGGGATTGTGGCGTGGCCATCCCCCCTGGGGGGTGATTTCTCGCTTTCTGTCTCTATGTCTCTCTCTGTCTGTCTATCTGGCGAGTGCACGCGCCCTATAGCGAAAAACCTCTCCAAAAAAAATGTATATACTTAGTATCAATTATTTTAAAAGTTAATTAATACCTCACTCATATATTTTATTTTTTTAAAAAAAGTATTATCCTAGTTCTCCTGTACTTTTTCTAAATAAAATGGTTTTCCACTTTTAATCTAAAACTCAAAATATAAACAGATATCCACGTACCTTTGGATATTCCAGCCAAAAAGTTCAAATGGGCTGTACTAGGCTCTGGGTGGTAGTCGAGGGCTATAAAAGGAGCCCATATGAAAAATAATCCACGTCTGAATATAAATTTATTGCGCTAATGAATTCACCACCACATCCCCTCAACTATTACTGTTCAGTAAATATCTCCTCAATTTCTTTCATTATCATTTCCTTCTGAGACATTTGGCAAAGTTGCTAATGTGACTTACCATTTGAGGAATCCATAAATTACGGGATTCAGGAGCTCCTGCACCACCATGGCAATGCGGGAGCCTTTTGTTTTGCTTTGGTTTCGCTGTTAACTGGTTTTTCAGAATTGATAATATGAAGTTATTGGCAGAAAGTGGCAACTTTGCAAATCTGCTGACGCACCCTTCTGTTGGTCTCACTTTCAGCATTGTTCCTTCACCTTTGATCCTGCCCCTGTGTGTTATGCTATGGGTAGAAAGAAAAAGGCAGGAAGTGGAGCTTTTTTTCATTTGCTCCTTGTCTCACTCTTCTCTTCTGTGAGTAAAATTTGATGTCGTAGACTCATCGTATTAGAGTTAATCCTATACTAGCACCTTCTTCCCTCCGTGTGGTTATGCATGGCTCATAACCAGTGCTCATATTTACCAGTTGCATTTATGTCCAACAGGAAACAGAGTCTAAGAGGAAACTCGGTGTGCACAAGATGTGTTGGGGGAGGGAGGAGAAAGGTGGAAAGAACCTTGAGTCTGCAATGCAGGTATGATGGCCTGTAGGAGAGAGAGGGAGGAGGAGACTCTGAAGATGCAGTTCCAAGGAGAATTTGTCCAGGTTGATGAGAGAATCTCAAGCCAGAGTTGCCCCTGGAGGAGTCTCACGTGTCACCCAAGTGGGCCTGCCTTAGCACCACCGCTCTCTCAGTAATCAGCTGAGAGAAGTCCTTAGGAAGGGTGCCATGAATATAATGACCCTGGGACAGCCCTGGGGCTGTCAATCAATTATATTCATTGTAGTGGGAGATTCTAGGGGCATATTTCATGGCTTCCCCACTCATAGCATGACTCAGATAAGAATCGTGCCTCTCTTGGGGCCGGGAGGTGGTGTGGTGGTTAAAGGCACTGGACTCCCACATGGCCGACCGCGGTTTGAGTCCTGGACCTGGCAGCTTGCTTTCTTGCTTTCTCCCTCTCTCTCCCTGTCTTTCACTCTGTCCCTCTCTGGTCAAATTTAAATAAATAAATGAAGTTAAATAAAATAATTCTTAAAAAAAAATAGTATCTCTCTGAAACTCAATTCAGAGTATTGATGCCACTAACTCAAGGCTATTACAAAACATTTGTCAATAAAATAGTAAAATATACAAAAATAATATATGTAAAAGCCTTGAAGCATCGCTCCAAATGTTAGTTCCCTTTCTGTTCCTCCCACCTACTAGTGTTATTAGGCTCATTTTAGATAATCTTATAACTTTTTTTTTTTTTCAATAAAAAACATCGTCAGGGTATAAACTGTACTGAGGCAGTCTGGATCAGAGCTGCTCAGTGTGCCCCACAGGCAACAGGCAGTTGCTAGTCACAGTAAGATGAGGAGCTTGTGTAGAATGTATTGGGTCATCGGGAAAGTCATGATGTATTTTTCTGTGTTTTTTATGACTTCTGATGACCCAATACTAAACTCACTGCTTAATTCATGTGTAGCTTTATCTTCCACATCAAGACATTCTCAATGAAGTCTCTATATTCCATCACAAGTTCCTTATCTGTTGCATAGTGACACTGAGTAGCACTGAGGTTTAGGTAAATATAAAAAGCAGAATATAAAACCTTTCTAAAAATCAGATTTTCTTTTCACCATGTATGGGGCTTTATCACACATACTTCTGCTTGTCAGTTACAGAGGAAGCCACTCCAAGCTGGGCACTGGCAAATCATGTTGTGTGACAAACCATGACACTTTGGTACCTGTCAGCATTGGGGCTTGTGGTCAGATGTTAGAATAAGCAGGTTTATCATTATCCTGCTTCTTGGTCCTTTTCCATGTGTCTTTTTTGGGAGCTCATTTATCAACATTTCTTTTTATCTTTTTTTTTTTTGAGGGTATTTGTACTCAACAGAGAGAGAAAAAGCACCCCTCCCCCCCATGGGGTGTGGTTATGCCACAATCCCTTCTCCTCCATTCTGTCAGGATCTGGGGCACATATGCATCCAGTATGATTTTTAAGCTGCTGGAGCCAGGACTCAAACCACATATGACCATGTGGAATCCAGTTCCCTATGCATACAACTTACCCACTGCACTGCGGGGCCAGCCCAGCACTCATTTCTCGAGCTCTTGGTACCTGCCAGGTACCAGGCACCTGCTGATGTTCTCATGCTACTGGGTTGCAGTCTTGAGCTCCTTGGGTTGTGGGGTCCCCCCAAAATCCACTTTCCCTCACAGTTCCACAGTACTCATAATTAAAAGGAAACTAATCTGATTTAAATAAGTAATACAAAATTCACACCTGTTAATAGAACGAGAGGTGACATACGTTTGGACTGGGAATGCCCTCACTTAATCCACGAGCTTTCATCTCTCTTTAGTTCTTTTCACCATGGGTTCTAGAAATGGTTACTGCACATCTGTACAGCTGCTGTCTTCTGCCCTAACGTGAGTGCTGAATTTTCCCACAACCTTATACTTTGTTGTTAACTGTCACGGAATAACCCTGGGGAAAGAGACGTGAATCCAGGGAAGCAATCAGATTCATTCCCTCTGTATTTAAGGATTTAAGGTATTGGCTGTATTTTGCTTTTAATTGTAGGTATCCTTTCATATTTGAAACTAATTAGATTGAGATTTGTTACATTTTTATTTCTATGTGTTTCCAGATCTTTGAAGACTTAATAACATGATGTAGTGGGCTAAGAATATCTAGTTTTGCTTTCATACTTTAAAAATCTAAAATGCATGTTTCATAAAAAAGAAAAAGTGCCGCAAGAATCTGTTAATAAAAAGTAATCTTTTACCAAGGAAGGTCATAAGTGTTTTAATATGAAAGATCATATTTTATCATAACCATAAGAGTCTTCACAAAATCTAAGTAAATTGCTAGTTTAGAAAAGATATGAAATTAGTTCTCTCCTAAAATACAAAAACCCACAAGATTTTGTCATACAGCAACGGGCGTTTTTACATCAAGCCCCAAGGCTGTGGATCTAACAGCCACTCTTATAACATGCTTTGTTTTCATTATTACAAGGCTTGTTAGTCATTTGAATTCTAGCCATTGCTGTTTGTAGCAAGATGGAGCATCCCAGCTGAGGCCACACAACCCGTCATACCTTTTTATTGATGTAATTTGACTTATTTTGGTTCCTTTCCTAGTGTCTAACATTTTGTGAAGTCCTAACAAAAATTATTGGCTTGTATAACCCACTGAATCAGCTTCACTCAGAGATCTGTTGCATGTACAGTCCCTTAATTTTCAAGTGTGAGAGATTTATTTTTCCTTAGTGAGTCCTAATGTTTCTACATCGTGCACACACACATGCCGGTGAACGTGTGTGGGTACGTAGGAATGCCAGTGAGCAAGTCCCACTTATGCTTGGTTAATTCCTGTGTGAGATTCTGGGAAAATACTTCAACTTGCAAGATGCCAGAGGTCATGTTCTAAAAAGATCCTGCTCATGAGCAGTACGGTTATGTTTTTAAATTTTATTTCTTAGGGATTCCTACTCAGGACTCAGCATGCTCAGGTCCTCAGTAGATACCTATTGACTATATAACTGACCAATTGAAACTCCATTAAGCAATGTATTGGGTTGTTGGAAAAGTCATAATGCATTTTTGTATTTAAAAAAAGGTCAACTTTTGTAACAACCTAATTGATGGCTAAGAGTCTACTACAGATAATAGTCATAATTACTGGGTGTCAGACAAGGCACTCAAGTCCTCATAGCACCCTGTAATAGAGATGGTTCTCCCGTTTACAAATGAGGACTTTAAAGCTTAGAAAAATTTAACAACTTGCCATAGTCTCACAGTTTCTAAATAAAGGATCAGAATACTTTATCGAAGACAGTTTATGTATGTTATTTTATTTGATACTTTTTAAAAAAATTTTATTTATTCATTCATTTATTTTAATTTGCCCAGAGAGAGACACAGAGAAAGATAGGGAAAATGAGAAAGCAAACCACCAGGTCTAGGACTCAAACCATGGTTGGCCATGTGGGAGTGTCCAGTGCCTTAACCATCACGCCACCTGCTGGTCCCTTATTTTATCCTTGTTATTGTCCTTAAGGTGGGCAGGACAAATTCGTTACTATTCCCATTATGAAGATGAATATGTATATAATATCTTCTCTTACCTGAGCATATTAATGATTTTTTTTAAGAGAGTTTGACTATGTAGAAATCTAGTGATGTAGCCATTATGCCATCTGCTGGTCCCATGATTTTTAAATTTTTTATTAGTGCTTTTGTTTTGGTCTTGATATCATCATTCCTTTTAGATGCTTTTCTTAGAAGTTTGGTCATACTTGGTTGTGTATTTATGTTTAAGAGGAGAAGACTAGCAACTTGGAAGCTCTGAGGGTGTGGATAGGGCTTGTCAGCTGTGAGGTCCACTTATAGTGTAATTTGGTAAGGCTCTTTATTAAGAAATGCCTAATGGAAGATTAAAAGTACAAAAAATGATAAGTGTTTGGCAGGGTTGTGGTGAAAGGGGAATTCTACACTGTTGATAGTAATGTAAATTGGTCCAGCCACTGTGGAAAACAATATGGAGGTTCCTTAAAGACCCACAAATAGAACTACCATTTGATCCAGCAATCCTGCTTCTGGGTATCTACCCAAGGGACAGGAGAATGCTCAGTCAGAAAAGTGATTTTTATTGCAGCATTATTCACCATTGCTAAGTCATGGAACCAACCCAAATGTCCACAAATAGATGAATGGATTGAAAAAGTGTGGCGCATATACTCTATGGAATATTATTCAACCATATAAAAGCAAGACCCTGGCATTTGAGAGAAAATAGTCAAATATGGAAGATTTGTTGCTGAGTGAAGCAAGCCAGGTTATGAAAGACAGATATTGTATGTCTTCACTTAATATATACCAGTCATCCATTACTCTATGGTAGAGACTGGGACATAAAACCAGTGAAAATACTTATGGACACTGGAGACAGTGTGGAGGGAGGGTGGGAGAAAGGAAGAGTCTAGGAAAGGAAATCAGAGAGGAAAAATAGAAAGGCAAGATATTTGTGGGACACAGAAATGGTTCATTGCCAGTTGATATTATGTATAGTATTCTCAATTGGACTGATCTATGGTATATTTCTCAACTAGACTGATCTGTGGTGTATTTCATATTGGGTAAATTTTCTTTACAAGTCAAATGACATATAGCAATTGAATGTTTAAAAAAAGAAGAAGAATTTTTAAAAAGAAAGAAAGAAAAGACAGAAACACCTAATGTCTTTCCACTTAGGTCTTTCCTCTTGGGCTTGTCAAAGATTTCCCAGTCATCTCCTGTAAACTACAAGTCTACTGCCTATATTCTGGAAGGGGAGTCAGAGAACACTGGAGCTCTCAGCATTTAATATGCATATATTCACTTAATTGCCCTGTTTTCAGTACAGTACTTCTGCCCTTAATTGTTTCTAATGTTTTCCTCTTTAAAGAATAAAATTCTAGCTTCTTCTGGCCCAACACCCAATGAAAAGCCAGAATCCATGTGCATCTGAGGTGGGCCTAGCCCTGCCCCTTAACCGGAAACCCTCTGCCCCAAACCTCTTCTTCTGGCCCAACATCCAGCAGAAAGCCAGGTAGGGTAGTCTCTGTCTTCTTTCTGTCTCTGTCTCTGTCTCTGGAGACCTCTTCCTTTTTCTTGAAATTTTTCTCATATATATGTGTTTTTTAAAAATCTGTAGGTACTATCTCTTGTCTCTGACCTCTTCTTTGTCTTGCTAATTTCAGAATCCATGTACATGTGAGATGGGCCTAGCCCTGTTCCTTTCACATTGTGCACTAGCATGCCACACGGTTCTCAATTTTTGCCTTAAAAAAAAAAAAAATTCCCTTTTCATTGTCTTATTTTTTCTTTTTTCTTTTTTTTTTTTGTCTTTTTCCCTTTGTTTCCTTTCTTTTACCTGACTTTCTCACCTTGCTTCTCAAAACATCTGAATACTTTTAGGGTCATAGAAAATTTCAACCCCCACTGAACTGCTACAGAAAGGGGGAAACTCATCTTCATAAATCTAAATTCAAATTCCTGTCTGTGGATACCACATTGCAAAACACAGTAGAAGAGGAGAAATAGGCATAGAAGTACTTCACAGAAAAGTGAAGCATATGAGCTTAAAATAGCAGAAGTATCTAACAAATTAGCCAAACATGAATATACCACCAAATGACTAAAAATCAGAGAAGAGAGTCTGCGAAGTAAGCAGCTGGGAGAAATACAGAGTCGCAGTGAGCGCAGCTCATATCCTTCCTCTCCAACCACCCACCTCTGAATTCTTAGTTGAAACCCTGCAGCTCAGCCCAGGTGCACCTATTCCCTTGAAACTGTGAGGACTTTGTAATATCCAGTTCCATTGACAAAAGTGCAGGTTGCTTGGTGAGGACTGGGGAAATGGAACTGCAGAAATATTACAGGTCATCTCCTTTTGCATGCCTCTAACACTCAGAATTAACTCCAAGAAGGTAGGAAGTAACATATAATCCATCAGATGACCAGAAACCACCACAGAAGCACAGAAGAAATATGGGAAATCAAGAAAATATCTCTCTCCTGAGGGGAAAGAACAGCCCTTCATCAGCCACAGATAGTACAATGGAACTCGTGCAAATTTCAGATGAAGAAATTAAGATATTCATAGTAGTAGAGCTAATAGAAATGCAAGAGAAGAGAGACGATGAACTTCAGAAAATGCAAGAGAAAAGAGACAAGTTCCAGGAAGTGAGGAATTTCTTCCACAATCTGAAAGACGAAATATACACCATAAAAAAGAATCAAAGGGAACTGTTATTAAAAGCAGATTAGGTCATTAGGTCAGATTAGAAGATTGAATGTCAAATGTAGAAGATAGAACCTCTGACCTAGAAAAATTCACCAAAAAGACTGAGAAAATAACCGCAAAAATGAGAATAATATATGAGTAATACTAGATACCATTAGACGCCCAAATATCCAGATAATCGGTATCCCAGAAGGTGAAGAAACTAATCAAGGCATTGATAATCTATTTCATAAAATCCTGGAAGAAAATTTTCCAAACCTAGAGAGGCATTCAAATATCCAGACCCAAGAAATACAAAGGACCCCACATAAAATCAACCCAAGAAGATCTCCAAGGCACATCATAGCCAGATTGACTAAGACAGAGACAAGATACTAAAATTGGTGAGAGAAAATGCCAAGTTACTTTCAAAGAATATCCTATCAGACTAACATCGGACCCCTCATCAGAAACAATACAAGCAAGGAAAGAATGGGAAAATATATCCAAAGTGTTAAGTCAAAAACAATTTCAACCAAAAATACTATATCTGGCAAGATTATCCTTCATATGGGAAGAAAAGATAAAAACATTCTAGATAAACAAAACCTGAAAGAACTTACCAACACCAAACCAACTCTTCGAGAAGTTCTGAAGGGAGTACTATACCAGTAAAACTAAAGACAGACAGACAAATAAGAGAACAAAAAATGACCAAGAGAAAGGCCAACTTAATGGCAGAGACAAGTTCTGAAATATCAATAATAATGTTGAATGTTAACAGAGAGGTCAGACCACAGTAACACTGCAAATTCAACAAAAGAGATTACATGAGGCTGAACTGGTGAAACAGAATTCTATGACTTTTTCCTAAAACATTAATGATTTTCTTCTATGCTTTGTCTTCCAGATTTAAGGATTTTTGTTTTCTTTTGAGTTGTTGATAGGTTCAGCAATTTGTTTAAAAAAAAAAAAAACTTTTTAAATTGACACACAAACTTTTCTCCTTTCCTGACCCCTTTGCAATTAGAAATATTTGTGAGCATTCTTATTTTGTGGCAGAATGGTTATTTGCATAAGTTCAATAATACAATAGAATCTGTTGCCTTGCATCAAAAATTGAATTCTTATGAGACTTTGTGCAAATAACAAACCAAATTGAGATTAATCTATTTATTTATTTATTTATTTATTTATTTATTTTTATGAATATGTTAGTTTATACCTCTCTTTAGTAAAAGGGGGACTGGAGAGAGAAGGAAAAAATGTAAATGTTACAGAAGAAAATTACAGTGCACTTGTCACTAGATTGTAGCTTTGTCCATACTTTAAGATTTTTTTGTGAATAATTAAAATGTGAAAAAAATTTACTTTGGAAGGGAAGGGGAAGGGAAAAAACTGGTAAAAGTATGATTAATTGACACAAAATGAGAAGCTATTTGCTAATGATAATGTATATAGAAATATCTTTGTTTTCACTGACATGCATGGTATTTGTGTTGGAAAAGGAAATGTATAGTGTAAACACATGTGATTAAATGTAAATAAATTTAAAAAGAAAAAAGAATAAAATTCTAGCATATTTATCAGGGTAGGAAAGAAATTATTGCGTGACTCATGGAGTTGTGAGGCGGATCTGGGGATATAATCATATTATAGATTTTAATCAGTCTTCTTGTTCTGACTCCAACTTTACTGCCACTTCAAAAATTACGTGGAACCACCAATTCCTGATCCTTTGGGGTTTTTAAGGTGTAGCTCAGATTACCTCCCAACTGTCTCTGCTTGGGGCTTAGATGTTAACTTTTTCAAGTCTGCTAATTTAGCAACCATTTGTTCATCTGTTTTTCAGCTTGCAAAAATTGGTTGCTGTTATATCTTCTCCTATTCTGTGTGTGTGTGTGTGTGTGTGTGTGTGTGTGTGTGTAGTTTTTAACCCCTTAGAGGTTCCACTTCTGGTATTACAGAGTAGCTTCTATCAGATCAACCTTCCCACAGATTAAAACTATAAACTATGGACAAAAATGTAATAATAACAAATACCAAAACACACTAGAGAATAACCAAAAGCAGACAGTTACTGGAGTAGAGTCAAACTTGGAACAAGGGAACTACACTTGATGAGTGTCTCATTTGTACAGCTTTTGGCCTGAGAGCAGCCCCAATCTGTACCACGCAGGGCAGCTAAAATTCTCATAGGCTCTCATGATCTTTCTGGCTTGAAAAACCACAGGCCAAAATTTTAGGAACCACAGATGCTTAAAAGTGAAGAAAGAAATTGTATCAACATAAGAAGTAGAGAGGGGAGCCCCAAACTCTGTGTATATATATACTCTGCCCTTCTCTTACTCATGAGCCACGCATGCACAGTGTAGACTCACAGATGTCCCAGGCACCACTAAAGGGGCACAGAGTTTGCAGTTTGAGTCCAGCCAAGTTAGTTGCCTTCTAAGCAAAACTAAAAAAAAAAAAAAAAAAAAAAACCAGCATTCTCACAGTGTCTAGGATATAACCTAAAATTGTTTGATGTAAAAAGAAACAAGAAAATGGGAGCCATTCTCAATAAGAATCAATGAAGACCAATCCCATGATGACCTAGATGTTGAAATTAGCTCTCAAGAATTTTGAGACAGCTGTTTTAACTATGATCAAGTATATAAAATATGCTTTAATTAATGTAGAATCTCAGAGAAATAGATACTGAAAAAATAAATGAAACAACTGAAAATACTAGAACTGAAAAGTACAGTTTCTGGAGTAAAAGTAAAACCTTGATGGGTTTAGCAGCAGAATAGAGATGACAAAATGGAGAGTCAGTGAATTTGAAGATAGATCAATAGAAAATATCTAATCTGAAGAAAAATAAGATTGTAAAAATAAACATTTAGAGCCCTAGAGGTCTGTGAGACAGCATCAAAAGTTCTCGCACATATATAATTGGAAAACAAGAGAAAAAAAATGGCACAGGAAACAATTTATAAAGATATCATGGTCAAAGTTTCCCCAAATTTTAGAGATCGTAGATATCTTCTCTAACATCCAACCATTTGTAAACACTCTTCTAAAGTATTCCTAAGAGGTATTCATTGTGTTTCTTTTTAAAATCCTAACTGAGGAATTTTTAAAAATTATTTTAATTAAACTTTATTTATCCATTATTTATTTATTTTCATTTGACCAGAGAGGGATAGAGAGAGAGAAAAAGTGAGAAAGCAAGCCACCAGGTCCAAGTTTCAAACTGCGGTCAGCCATGTGGGAGTCGAGCACCCTTAAACACACTCCACCTGCTGGCCCCGAGGAGGAATTTGTTATCTTCTGAAACAGTACATATATTTATCTGTCTGATTTTAAAGGAGAGGGAGATGTTCTTTGTATCAAACCGAAATTGGTGTCTCCTATAAAGAAAGTGAATAGAGGGGGCAGGTGGCATGGAGTTAGGGCACTAGATTCCCACATGGCCAACCGCAGTTCTAGACCTGGATCTGGTGGCTTGAGAATCACGCTGGGTGCTGTGTGTGCATGCCCAAAATTCCGAGAGGAGAAGGAAAGAGAAGGGATTGCCATGTGGCCATCCCCCCTAGGGGGTGATTTCTCACTTTCCTTCTCTTTGTCTCTCTCTGGTGAGCACCCATACCCTATGGCAAAAACCTAAATTAAAACAAAAGAAAGAAAATAAATAGAATGTTTTGGCTGTATCAGTATTTTATATTCATGTACTTTAACTCAAATCAGAGTTTGAATATCATCTTGGCTTTTTGTTGTGGTGATGGTGGTATAACCTTAAGGAATTGCATAACGCTCTGAACTTTGTGTCATCTCATTATCTGTGAAGCAAGGATGAATTTTATGAACTTTACATAAGATAAGCTGCAGTGTTGTAGAACACGACAAAGAACATAGCATATAGAAGCTGATCACTAAAGGATGCCCATCATTCTTACTGGTTCAAGTAGAGAAAGCCCCTCGGTATATATTGGGTTGTCAGAAAATAATGATGTAATTTTGCTTAGAAAAATATATTAAAAAATACAACATAAATCTGATCACTAAACGATGCCTATTATTTTTACTGGTTCAATCAGAAAATGTTTTTTAGTGTATATAATATTTGGATTGAAATCTAAAGAAAGGGTAAGCTTTATCTTATTTATTTTTGGAGAGGTTTTTACCTTGGGGCACATGTGCCCACCAGGGGGAGAGAGACAGAGACAGTAAGAGGGAAAGTGATAAATCACCCCCCTCCCCCCCCCCCCCCCCCGCCCCAGGGGAGATGGCCACACTGCAATCCCTTCTCCTCCATTCTCTTCCTGGGATCTTGGGCACACATGCACACATGCCTGGTATGCTTTTCAAGCCACTGTGTCTAGGAGTCAAACCATGGTTGGCCATGTGGGAGGCCTATGATGGAACTGCTGTCCCTAAATGGTAAGATTTTAATAGATAAGCAATGTCTTAGTTTGTATTGGGTAGCTTAAACAATAAAACATCTATTTCTCAGAGTACTGAATGCTGCAGAATCTAAGATCAAGGTGCTAACAGATCTGGTGAGGACCTACTTCCTGGTTCGCAGATGGCCATCTTGTATCCCGGTGTGGCAGAGGACAGAGAGAGAGGAAGCAGTTCTTTCCTGTCTCTTCTTGTAAGGGTTCTAATTCCATTATGTGAGCTCTAACCTCATAACCTAATTAATTCCCCCAAAGCTCTGCTATATAGTTCGAATGTAGTCTTCCAAAATCCATGTGTTTTTGACAGAGGCAGCTCAGCGTTCTCACGTGTTGCAACACTCAGGGAGACACAGACGAAGCTAAGATTAATTGTGGGAATCGAGGACCCCTTCTCTGTTGACATTTATTTATAGCTTTTTAACAATGTAATCTGATAGAAAGCAAATCTGTAATGGAAGTTATTGATAAGCCTGAAAAAGTATATGTTAAATATATAATTATTCTAGACAAGTTAAAAACATGAGTCAAGAATGTCTAAGGGTAGGTGATAGCTATCTTCATATGAGAAAGGCTATGAGGGAAAAGGAGTAAAATTAAACCTTGCTGAGGGATTAAATTAATACAAACAGGTAGAAGTCAAAAAGGGGAACTTTTTAGCTCACATGAAAAATAATATTTTTAACAGATACATCTGCTCAAACAACAGAACGGAAAGCCTGGGATGAATTAAGGACTGAAGTTGGTAAGAGGGGTGCGTACCAGAGCTGGGTGATTGACAAGGCTCTGTAGAGGAGTCTGTTTTGCAGAGCAGTAAACCAAAAATGCCTTCCGAGGCTATCCTTTGCTCCGTGTGATTCTGGGCCTACCCAGGGATCTTACCATCATCTAAGTGTGAACCTGGCATCAGGCTTTGCCCACAAGAGCCCTTTCCACATACACACCCTGAAGCAGTTCCTTCTGGAGGTTCAGTCCTATTGAACACAGTGAGAAGACAGTCTTCATCTGCAAGCCATGGCTGGTGCTCCAGGGCCCTCAGGGCATCCTCACCCAAACCAGAGCCTTGAGGCAGCCCCCTGCAGACCTCCCATTAGCTGTAGAACTTTCCTTCTTTTTCTCTTAACTAAAACCTGCAATGCCTTCTGCTGGGAACTTGTTTTCTGATGCTGCCTGCACAAGAGCAAGATGGTGATGGAGGTGGAGGGAGGGAGAGGTGGGACGTTTGTCCTGTCTCCAGCCCATTACTTTTCCTTCCTTGTGGGAAACCATCCTCCTCCTTTGAGGCCATGTAACTCTTCGGCCCTCTGAGTGCCTTTGAGACTCTCAGCATTTGGAGCCTTGCTTCTGGTCCTCCTTTCCAGGCTGCCATTCCTTGGGGAACACCACTCTCGTGCCTTGTGTCCCCCACGCCAACCGCTTGCTATTTCACATGCTCTTGCTTTCCCCCTGGCATTTGCACATACACTCACCTCTCTCTGGAATACTATTTCCCTACCCTTTTCCCTACTAAAAGCCGAAGGGTACTGCACAGTCCGGACAAGTTATCACTTCTGTGCGCATTTCTCTGCCCCCCTCTTATTAAGTGTCCCTTCTCTGTGACCCTGTATTTTCCTCTAATTTGATACTTACTAATTGTAATTTAATTATAGTTTTTATTTTTAAATGTCTTTTTCATTAAATTACGATTACTATGAAAGCAGAACTGCCGCTTCTTCTTTACCTTTGTAACTTTAGCTCATGGCCTAGCATATAGAAGGTGTTTAATATTTATTGGCAGAATGAATACATGGTTCCAGTTGCATGTCTTCAGTGCCCCTATACAAGACCAAAGGTCTTGAACAAAAACTAATGGAGTTGGTGTTGTTACCATAATTAATATATAGAGCTAGTTTAAAGTCTGATTGAAACATACATATTTTACCAGTTAAACACACACACAGAGGGCCCAGCTGCAGTAGCAGGGGTGGTAGGGTGCTACTGCATAGCTGGAACTATAGGAGAGATCTGAGCTTGCATTGAGGGTCCACTTGAACATGCCAGGTGCACTAATGATCCTGGCTTGCTGAGTGGCTTGCAGTAGTACCGTGGCATAAAAGACCCTGTCAAGGATACCTAGCTCTCTCTGTGTCTCACTCTTTCCACCTCTTGAAAGAGCACATGCATATGTGTGTATGACACACATATATACACACACATGTATGTGTATAAAACGTATAAATAAATATACACACAGATAAACTCAGATTCAGAATACAAGTCTGCCCTTTAGCTCCTATGTTTTATGCTCTCTAGTTGGTAACCTACTATCATCCCACTTTTGTTTTTCATGCAGTTTTCCAATCCCATGATTTCAATCTACTTAAATCCATGGAATTTTGACATGTCTTAACTTCAAAATGCTGTGGATCTTATTGATTGTCTTAGGTGTTTTCTTTTTCCTAATCTTGTGTTTTCAGACATGCCTAATTCAATTGAGATCCCAGATAGCAACATACTATCTTAACTAAAGGAAGTTAGGAAAAAATATATAATAATGAAGTAGAACAATAAGGTATTAATGATTTAGTGTAAAAAACAGCAATCATCTTTGGAATAGCTATTAAATAGAAGAGAAAGAGAAGAGAATTGACATTTATAAGATACGTATAACACACAGACTATGTTAGGAGTTTTTGAACATTATTTTAATTAATCACACAATTGCTATATGAAGCAGGTGTTATGTATTATGCAGAGGAGGAACCCGAGGCCCAGAGTAAGTGACTTGCCCAAGATCATACAGATAGTAACCAGCAAGCCTAGAGTTTCAGCCTAAGACCCTTTCACTGTTTTGCTCCTTCTCGTATGCCATTTCATATATAGTTACATGCTGCATAATGCCGTTTTGGTTAATGACACACTGCATATGTGATGGTGGTCCCATTAGGTACTGTATAGCACAGGTGCATGGTAGGATGTACCATCTAGGTTTGTGTAAGTGTACTCTATGATGCTTGAACAACGACTAAATCACCTAACAGTGCATTTCCTTCTTTCTTTTTTAATTTTTTTAAGGTTTTTCCCATATGGTGAGTATGCTCTCTGGAGAAATACAGAGAGAGGGGAAGTGAGAAATCACCCTGCAGGGGGATTGGCCACATTACAGTCCTTTGTCCTCCAGTCTCCCCTCGGGATTTTGGGCATGCACACACACGTGCCTGGCATGATTTTCAAGTTGCTGGGTATGGGACTTGAACTGTACTAAGCCTTTACTCAGCCATGTGGAAGTCCATCACCTTTACCACCATGCTACCTGCTGACCCCTAACCATGTATTTCTCCAAACTTATCCCAATTGTTGCTAAACCCGACTGCCTTTATTTTTTTATTTTTATTTTTTTTAAGGTTCTAGGGTGCATGCGCTTGCCAGAGAGCGTTCTCACTTTCCAGGGGCATGGCCACACCTCAATCCCTTTTCCTCTTGGGATTTTGGGCATGCATGCACATGTGCCCAACCTGATTTTTAAGCCACTGAGTCCAGTGCTCCAACCGTGGTCAGCCACGTGGAAATCCAGTGCTTTAACCACCATGCCACCTGCTGGCCCTGACCTGATTATATTTTAAGTTAATGTTTTATTAGATTATATTTGAGTCAAGATTTTTGGAAGTACACTAAATAGTTAATGTGAAGGAATGGCCGTTCGAACATAGAAGATCACCCTGTTTAATAACCTTGGCATAGTCTTTGGAACAGCTAATTGATTTGATGAGGTTGTTTTGAATTACAATCTGTTCAAAGATTAGTAGCACCAGAGAGTAATATTTAGATAGCCAATGGAGCTTTCATTTGCCAAATCTCTTGATAGAAATTTTTACACATCTGGGACCAGCAGTTGGCATAATGGCTATGTCACTTGACTCCCATGTAGTCGACCACAGTTTGAGTCCCAGACCCGGTGGCTTAAACTCACACTGGACGCATGTGCGTGCGTGCCCAAGATCCCGAGAGGAGAATGGAGGAGAAGGGATTGTGGTGTGGCCATCCCCCCTGAGGGGTGATTTTTCACTTTCTGTCTCTCTGTCTCTGTCTTTCTGGCGAGCACACGCGCCCTATAGCAAAAACCTCTCGGGAACCAGCAATTAGCGTAATGGCTATGTCGCTGGACTCCCACGTAGTCAACCACGGTTCACGTCCCGGACCCAGTGGCTTAAAACTCACGCCGGGCGCGTGTGCGTGCATGCCCAAGATCCCAAGAGGAGAATGGAGGAGAAGGGATTGCTGCGTGACCATCCCCCCTGGGGGGGGTGATTTCTCGCTTTCTGTCTCTATGTCTTTCTCTGTCTGTCTGGCAAGCGCACGCGCCCTATAGCAAAAACCTCTCCAAAAAAACAAAAAACTCTCAAAAAAATAAATAAATAAAATTAACACATCTAAAATAATTGTGCTAGGGTTTTTTTGTACTCTAGTACAATTGCAACAAAATTTTTCTGGCCTACCAAGAAAAAAGAAATTGTGTTCTTACTCTCTTGTGTGAAGTTAAATAAAGCGTTCCTGAGCCAGTCTGACTCCCAAATACACTCACATGCACACCCGTCGTATGTACTTCCCTGCTTCTGAGCTGTGCGTAGTCTTCCCTCCATCTCCGCTGACTTGCTTCCTCTCGTGCTACTGGCTGCTCAGCTCAGCTCCCTGTCTGTCACTTTGTGGCTTAGGTCCTAACACCTCATGAAAACTTTTCTACAGGGATGTCTCCATAAAAATTTAAAAAATAAAAATAAAAACTAAAAAACAAGAGAATATGGATTGTACTCCTGCAATTTACAACTTAATTCCACCAAAAAAATGTGTTCACAGCTGTGCACCTGGCATGATGTTAGGTGCTGGGCATTTAACAATCTCTAAAATATATTCTCAGCCATGAAAGCATTTATAGTCTTACTGTAAGTTTTGCATAGGGACTGTGAGAGTAAAATATTTCATATCTGCACCTCCATTTCTTCCCCTGTAATATGGAGATAATAATAGTACATGCTTCAGGGCTAGCAGATGGTGCTGGACTCCCACATGGCCAACCATGGTTCAAGTCCCAGACCCGATGGCTTGGAGGTCACTTCGGTTGGAGATCACATCGGGCATGTGTGCCCAAAATACCCAGAGGAGAGTGGAGGAGAAGGGATTGTGGCATGCATGGCCATCCTGCCCTGGAGGGTGATTTCTTACTTTCCCTCTCTCTGTCTCCAGTGAGCGCATGCTCCCTATTGCAAAACCTTAAAAACAAAAACAAAAACTTTGATGTAGAAGTTTTTAAATTAACCAAAACAAAAGTGAACCTTGTAATTAACTTTCTGTTTATAAAAAAATTATATAGGACCTGGCCCTGTGGTATAGCAGTTAAGGAAGCTGAATCCCACATGGCTGACCACAGTTCAAATTCTGGCCCTGATAGCTTGAAAGCACTCCAGGTGGCCCAGCACACACAGTTGTGTGTGCATAGGCCCACCCAAAATCCTGATGGAAGGCAGAAAGGGATTGCAATGTGACCACACCCCTCTGGGATATGCTTCTCTTTCTCTGTTGAGCTCATGTGCCCTCTGGCAATTAAAAATAAATCCTGCTGGTATTTTTACTAGGATCATAGTAAATGTGTAGATTTCTATATAGAGGAATGTCGTCTTTATAATAACAAATATTATTTTCCAAAAATAAGGTATTAGTTTCTACTTATTTAGGTTTTTTTATAGGTCTTAACTTTTATCTGATGAATCTTATCTAATTGCTATTAACTGATTCTCCTAGTAGTGAACATCTTTGTCTTATTATTTTGTGATTTTTTTTACTTGTGACCATTATACTTGAAAAGGATTATTATATATAGTATGTTGTACTTTCCCATTTTGATAAACAAGGTCACTTAAAAGAGATTTTTGTCCTGTTCTGGACCAGTTATTTTCTTTCTTTTTGGTGGTGGTGGTGGCAGGGGGTTCTGATGTGAATTCCATAAACTTGAACATTCTAATTTGGCTTTTGTCTTGACAGAAATCTTTCAGACTATTTTAGAGACCCATAATCTATGAAGAGCAAAATTTCAGACTTCTAAATAAAATAAAATAAAATGGCGGGGGGTGTGGTCTTCACTTCTCTAGCCCCTCCTCCTAAGTAGATAACCACGGGAAGGTATGCCCCAGCATCCGCCCAGTGTCCACTGCAGTCGGCTACTTGCGGCAGTGGTGAGACGTGCTGGACACTGCTAGACAACCCAGGTTTGATTTCCTACTCACCCTAAAAAAAGCCAGACCTGGGGCCAGCTGGTGGTGTGATGGTTAAAGCGTTCGGTCCCGCTTAGCAGTTTGAATCCTGAACCTGGCAGCCTGAGAAACACCAGGCGTGTGTATGTGTGCACCCAAGGTCCCTAGGAGAGAATGGAGGAAAAGGGATTGAGGCATGGCCATCCCCTCTAGGGAGTGATTTCTCACTTTCCCTCTCTGTCTCTCTGTCTCTCTGGCAAGCACACGTGCCCTATCGCAAAAACAATTTTAAAAAGGTCAGGCCTGGTGGCACACACCTTTGATCCCAACGGCTTAGGGCACATGATGGTGAGACTCCGTCTTTGAAATAAACACCTCTTACCCACCCACACAGGCACCCCACACAGAGATATTATTTAATAACTAACAAACCCCTGTGCTCTTATTTAGGGCTCTCTACATTGTGCCTGACACACAGCAGATACACAGAAATGTTTATGGGAAGTGCTAACTGAAGTTCCACAAATGCTCTCCTCTGGTCTTTACCCATCTAAATATTATCTGTCTGTCAAGGAATTGCTCAGTCTATTGATACGTTCTCCCCATGAATTCACCCCTAATATCATCAGAGAAAATGCAGAAATCTCTATTCATTTTCTATTGCTCTGTAACAGATTACCACAAATTTAGCAGCTTAAACAGCACCCAATTTTATCTCACACTTTATAGATCAGAAGTCTGGGTTTCTCTCTCGGGGTCTCATAAGGCCAAAATTAAGGCACTGGTCAGCCTGGGCTCTTATCTGGAGCCTCTAGGGAATAATCTACTCCCAGCTGATTTAAAATATTGGCAGAATTGAGTTCCTTGCAGCTGTAGGTCTGAGTTTCCCATGTACTCACTGGCTGTCAGCCAGAGGCCACTCTTTGCTCCTAGAGGTCATACACGTTCCTTCTTGATGGCCCCTCCATCTTCGAAACAATAATGCGCATCAGTTCCTTCTCATACTTCAGATCTCCCTGACTTGTCCTTCTTCCACCAATCAGAGAAAACTCTGCTTTTAAAGGGTTCTTGTGATGAAGTAGGCCCACCAAGATTATCTCCTTTTCTGGTAAACCGAAGTTCTAATATGAAGGTAGTGAAGTTCATCGTAACAGTCTGCCTACTATCCCACCCTCTGAACTCTCACAGATGATTATGCCTTCTAGGTTTACTTCATTATTCTCTGTTAAGACATAACCCCTTCAGGATGGAGTTCATGGCTGAATCATTTTGTGATAGCCCCATCACACCTTGTGAGTAGTAGGTATTTGGTGTATATCTAACAAATTTTCATGAAATAAGTTGTGAGCTCAGTTGGTGATTAAAATGATTTTGAAACAAATTGTAAGAGTATCTGGCCACTCGGAAGACCAATATGGACTCGAGAGTTTTGTTTTGTTTTATTTGAAACTACATTTATTTGTGATCAAACAGAGACTAAACAGTGCACACATGGGCTTAGAATAGAGTCTGTCTATTGCACTCAAGTGAGGTCAGAGGAATTCCACAACAGACTTAGAAGTCATGAAGTGGCTGTTATAGTAAAATTACTATTTTAAGAGAAAAATCATTAATGAGAGAAAAGAGCATTCTGGAAAACTGTGTTCCATTGAAGGCACCTCATTACCAAATTCTTAAAGGGAAACTGGAGGGAGTTCAGAGACATAAAGAATGATTAAGAGGCTGTAGGGATTAACTAACAAGAGAAGATTTTAAAAGACTAAATATGTATAGTTTAGCTGAACAACAGCTGCATAAAGATGTAACAATTGTCCAAATCCTGCAATCAAGAGGTGGAATGTGTTGCTCTCATAGAGTCAAGGGTCTCTTTTCTAAGTGTTGGAATTTAATGAGGATTAAGAATTCTAACGAGCTCATAAGCAATATTTAGCCTGTGTGCTGCAACATACACTCTCAGAGTTTGTGAGAAACACGTTCACCCATCCAATGCCAAAGAATAGACTTGGAGACACGAGGTATGGTGAAGCGAGACTTTAATGGTGGTCTAGCAAGATTGGGTGTCTGATGGGCAGGCATGCCAGAAATGGTTACAACAAGCAATTTATTCCCTAGTGCACAAGTCCCTCCCCTGGTTCCTCATTGGCTGAGTACTATGGGGTATAAATTGTATTAGTCCCTTATTGGGTATTTATTATCCCATTCCCTCTCTTGCCTGACTGAAAAGCACAGGCTCAGGACAAGCCCATGAGAAAGGCTTGCCAAATATCCTGAGGAGGGAGAAGAACCAGGAAGTAAAAAGTAGCAAAGGGCCAGTGACCAGCCACCATCTTGTTCTCAAGGGCGCCCTGTTGTGTTTGGGTTTTGTTTGTTCAGGAACTTCCCAGGAATGTGTAGTGTACTTTCTGGGATTGCCACATCTACAAGCTGCTTAAGCAACTTTTGTTGAGCTGTTCTTGAAAATGAATCACTTACGCTATTTTCTTACAAATTCTAATTCAAATTCGAGATCCTCCATCTGCTACCTGGGAAATTTCTGGTAGTTCCTTCACCTTCTACACTTTGTCAAGGGTAGACTGGGAATTATACCACCTACCTCACAGAGTTATTATGAAGATTAAATGAAGTGACATGAGTAAACAGTTAAGTTCCATGCCTGGCACAGATTCCAAATCAATTAAAAAAAAGTAACCGCTATTGATTCTACCATTGTCATCATCATTCTCAGCTAGTTAAGAGTTCAAAGTGATATGCTTCAGACAAACCTGGATACAAATTCAAACTCCACCATTTAACTATTCCTAAGCATCAGCTTCTTCAACCATAAGAACTAGTTATAATGAGGAGTGTTTTCATTGTCATTAACACCATCATTACTCTGCCATAGAATCTGGCCAAAAGCCTAGATACATTCAAATTATTTCTAATTGTTCCTTGTTATAAACAGTGCCATATACATATCTGCATTTCTGTCACCACCCACGCACACAGAATTCAGTAATTATTTGATCACTTGTTTAATTGAATTAAGTAATTTCTACTAATGGTCTTGTCAGGTATCCGTGGTCACCACTGCACAGTGCTGGGAAGGTGTCAGAATTTGTGTAATCAAAATAGGTTTAAATGTATTTTTTATTTAAACCTACTTAGATTTATCTGACACCTAGATTTATCCAGTTTTTTTTTTTAAAGAGTTCTCACACTTCTAACTACATTTTTTTTTGTCTCCTCCACATACCAGTGCTCCCCATGGCTTCTCATTGCATATAGGATTGTCTTATTGCAGTAAACGGAGTCTCTTCTTGCTGACTTGAACAAAGAATTACTAACCAGCGGAAGTTATGTCTAATCAGAGGGTATAAGCCATATGTAGTAGATTTTCATGAGAATGCTGAATTTGGTCACTTTAGGGAGTAAAGCTTAGCTCGAGAGGAGTCAGGGATCCAGATTGGTTCAAGCATCCGTACAGGATAGTCTGGGGTAAATCAAGATACAGAGGACTATCAACATGAGGGCAGGAAGCAAAGGCCCTGTCCTTTGGACTTGCTGGACAGCATGAATATCTGCTCTGATGGACCCTACACCTGTTTGTTGGCTCATACAACCTTTTGCCTAGAGAGAACGTAACCCTTCTTTAATGAATATTAATTAAATTGAATGCAGCTGCTGCCAAGGTTATGATTTACCTGACTTTCACAAATGTTCAGTTCTGCTTGCTTGTGAGTTACTGACCCTCTATAGCAACTCACAAGCATTGACAATGATAGAGACCACACTTAAAGACCACGTTAACTCTGGAGTTGCATCAGTATAGTGGCGCTTCCAGTTGCTTACTGGCCAATGTAAGATCCTAAGCAAAGCACCATCTTAATTATTTTAGTATGATAGATTTTATAATAATAAGCTTGGCTCAAATACAACGTTGGCCTCATAAATATAACAAAGCAACATGTGATAGAAAGAAAAGAGTCTCTGGTTAGAACTCAGCAAACTTAGATTCTCATCCCTGGACTCAACCTGTTCATCTTACAGGCCCTTTAATCTCTCACTTACATTACAAGGTGAATGAAGCAGGCTAAATACTTTCAAAGGAGCCATTCAGCTCTAATATTAATTCTGTAATTCTAAGAGCAGTTGCTGGTATGACTAGAAGGAGGAGGGCAAGAAAGGTTTCTGCTTCCTAAGAAGAGTTTTTAAGAGTTGACTTTTAGGCCTCAAACCTGAGGATGGTAGGCCTAGTAGTGGCCTTTGCTTATGTCTATTTTGGAAAAGACTGGCACATGTTTATTAGATGGAGTTGGAAGTATTTAGATGGTTCTTGCAACCAGAGGCCCGTAATCGCATTGTTTTACTTTTCCTTAGAGGTATGTATTGCAATAACTCTCTGTAAAAAATGACCTTATTATTCATGTTAAATATTCTGTAAGTAGCTTTTCCATATCTTTGAAAGAGTTGGACTTTTCTTCTGGGAAGGTAGATTTTATTTTTGACATGGCAGTGCCCTTTTTTTGAAAACTCATAATCTAGTTCCTTTCATGTCAGTGAAACCTTAGTATTTAAAACTGAATGGAAATATTGGTAACTAGTTCTACAGAGATTTTCGACCGCATAAGCAAAATTCTGAAGTTAAGTCTTTGATGTAAATATGCGTTTTTAATTTCTTACTTTTCAGTTCCTGTAGATCAGTTCTCTTTGTAGTCGAACTCATTGTAATCCCATCACGAAAGTGTTGATCTTTCAGTAACCTTTATTGAAGCATTGTATTAATTCACATTCCCTCACGGTAACAGACGGTTTGTATCAAACATATCATGCAGCTTAGCTCAAGCCCCATATGGAACTAATAAGCCGCGCAATAAGTAGCCTTGTGTAGACGAATGTAGTTTGAAAGTGTGTGTGTGTGTGTGTGTGTGTGTGTTGTCTAAACTGAATTTCTTCTCTGCCAAAACCTAAATGACAAAATGATCCCCGAACCCCCAGAGTCTTTCCTGGCCTGGAGAAATTATGTGTTTAAAAAATAAAAATAAAATTGAGCACTTTGATATTAAATTAGACCTCTCAGCTCCAAAGGAAGATGCTCATTGAGTACAAGAACTTAACATTTATTTCTCAGAAGTACAGTCATACTTTATTTTTAAATCAGCTCTCCAGAGCTGCAAACCATCTAAGCTAGGTGACACGGCAGCCTTTATCACGATGTATGAACGAGTTAATTACAACTGTAAAAGTTCTCGCTTCATCGTTGATCTGTTTTATTTGGTGAACATATAGTGATCTTAGGTGAAGCCGGCCTGTGGCTTTGCAACAAAATACCATATTTTTTATACACAATGGGAATGCAGGAGAGAAGACAGTTAATGGCTGGCATGGCTCTAGCTGTCTGTTGTAGTCTAAATGTAATCTTTACTCTGGTTTTCTTTCTTTTTGCTTGTTCCAGGTATTATACAGCCAGGTCGTCTTGATGATTTTAGTGTGAGGATTTTCTTTTGCTGGTAGACAATACCATTTGTTAGTTTTTTCCAGGGAAACCACTGGACATAGCTTTCCCCACATCTCATCTAATTTACTATCTCTATGTGGGTTTTACTTTGGTTGCCTTCTAGCCATGGAGTTGAACAAGAATTTAATCGTTTCTGTGGAGTCCTAAATCAATCAGAGTATTGCTGAAACTCAAGCTAATTGAAACCAAAATTCCCCTAAAAACTGTTTCAGTCTTTGGGTGGTAGTGCAGTAGGAAGTTGTTACAAAAGGTGTTTATTTCAGAGGCTAATTCGAGGCAGTTAGACAGACCCAAAGCAATATTTTATTTGCCTGGCTTCCTTGGCATCTGCCTCTCCCAATCAGAGTCAGAAGGGGCCATATTTAAGGAAGTGTGGGATGGATAGTCGTTTTTGATGGACTCCGGAGTAAGATTTCTTAGAGGAAATAGTGCTTCAGTCTTACCCTCTGCTTCACAGCTGCCTCTGGAGTTGACTTCCTCATTCACTCTTCAGTTTAAAACTGGAGTTGGGGGTCCGGCAGGTGGCATGGTGGTGAAGGGCCCTAGACTCCCACATGGCTGACCACAGTTTGAGTCCTAGACCTGGTGGCTTGTTTCTCTCTCTCTCTCTCTCTCTCTCTCTCTCTCTCTCGGATCAAATTCAAATAAATAAATAAAGTTAAATAATAAAAGTAATTCTTTAAAAACAAAAAGAAAGCTGGAGTCAGTTCTTACTGCTGAAGAGCGAAATGTGGTTGGAACTCTTCAGCTGAGCGCCCTGTGCCCTCAGCAGGGTGGTTGTGGAGGTGATGGTGGTGGTTTTTGAGTCAGTCTCACCGTATCACATTCATACTACCTCAACCTCCCAGCTGGGATGACAGGTATGCACCACCACACCCGGCTCTTTTTCCAACAAGGTCTCACTGTGCTGTCCAGGCCAGCCTGAGCTCACGGTCCTTCTGCTTCAAGCTCTCAAACTGCTGAGGTTACAGGTGCAAGCCACCATGCCTGGACCCTGCCTTTTGATAAGACTAGAGTCCCACCTGGGCCTCCCTTTTGTTTCCAAGTACTGTGTAAAGAGCTATAAGGAGAATTGTTAGGCAGAACTGGAAAACTGCTTTAATATAAGTATAGAGGGGGCTTTGCCATTAACAAATTGAATATGCCCATTTCAGTCACCTCCCTACTGAAATGCTACTTATTTTAAAGATAAAATAATAAATTTTAAACTCATAAGGATGAAGAGACAGAAGAAATGAGACTGGGTAATAGCATTGACAAAATTTTAGAAAATTACAAGTAAATAAATGAGTGGTAAAATGACTTGGCAGAATAGAGAAAACTGAAACCTGCAGCCATTAAGAAGCAGTATCATTCTAACCACAGAACTCCAGAAGGATTTTGAGGTACCAAGTACTTTAAAAATTATAGGGGCTGAATAGAGAGCTAAAAATAGGAATATTAGGGGCCAGGCGGTGGTGTGGTGGTTAAAGTGGCTGGATGCTAGATAGCCAAGTGTGCAGTTCAAGTCCCATACCAAGTGGCTTTGAAAAGCATGCTGAGCACATGGGTGTGCATCCCCAAAATCCTGGAAGGAGAAGGGATTGTGACATGACCATGCCCCCTGGGGGGTGCTTCTTACTTTTCTTCTCTCTTTAGGTCTCTCTCTAGTGAATGGACATGCTCTATAGCAAATTTTTTAAAATTATATTTATGTATTTTTTTGAGTGTTAGTTTACAGTCTATTGAAAGAGGAGCAAAGTACACTTTCCTTATGCTACTTAGCCAAGCAACTACTCTCCCACACCCCTAGTGGAAAAATGGAGGCTTACTTTCTGAAGAAAAAAAAAAAAAATAGAGCCCAAGGTGTCCTGAACTCTAAACTACCTGCCATGCTCAGAGTAAGTAGGAAGATATTAGATAATTAGAAAAGCATGAGGTATTGGGGTCAGCAGGTGGCACGGTGGTTAAGGGTTCTGGACTTCCACATGGCTGACCATGGTTCAAGCCCCAGACCTGGCGGTCTCATTTTCTCTCTCTCCCTCTCTCTCTCATCAAATAAATTAATTAAATAAAGCAAGCTAAATTTTTAAAAATTCTTTAAAAAAAAAAAAGGAAAAAAAAAGCATGAGATATTTTTCTATGTTTTTCTATGCAAATATGTGTTATGACTTTTCCAAGGACCCAATACTTTACTAAAAATAAGAGATTAAGTGAAAAGTCCAACATACCAACACAGAATTCCCCAACTTCTTTTTCCTACTTGACTCCCAGGATGGGATCCAGATCATACCTTCAGACAGAGCTTGGAAGACTTCCCTCGGGAAATAATGGTCTCAGCACTGAGAGCTGGTGCTGCTTTCCCTCTGAGAAAGAACTCATTTACTCATTCTGCAGCGAACCCCTGCCCCTGACCAGTCATCAAGCACTGCCAATGCAGAGAGACAGAAAGTGAGAAATCACCCCACCCCTGTGGGGGATGGCCATGCCATAATCCCTTCTCTTCCATTCTCCTCTTGAGCTTTTGGGCATGCACACATACACATGCCCAGCATGAGTTTTAAGCTGCTGGGTCCAGGACTCAAGCCATGGTCGACTACATGGGAGTTCAGTGATGTGACCCTAACGCCATCTGCTGGTCCCTAATATACATGTTTTTAAGTCAAAAAGTTTACAAAGAAAGAAAACTCAGAGATAACAGAAAAATGAGAGAAGAGGAAATGAAATAATAATAATAGAAAATGACCAGAGTTCAAGGATAAGAGTTTCATATTGAAAGGATGCGCTAAGCGCTTGGCCCAATGAATGACAAGAAACTCAATGAATGAAAAAAGACTCAAAGACTTCTCACTGTGAAATTTTAGAAAAGTAAGGTTTAAAAGCTTCTAGAAAGGGGACCAGCAATTAGCGTAATGGCTATGTCGCCGGACTCCCATGTAGTCAACCGCGTTCGAGTCCCGGACCCGGTGGCTTAAACTCACACCGGGCGCGTGTGCATGTGTGCCCATGATCCTGAGAGGAGAATGGAGAAAAAGGGATTGCGGCATGGCCATCCCATCCCCACTGGGGTGTGATTTCTCACTTTCTGTCTCTCTGTCTCCCTCTTTATGGCGAGCGCATGCGCCCTATAGCAAAAACCTCTCAAAAAAAAAGCTTCTAGAAAGAAGAATCAGCTTATATACAAAGAATCAGCAATCTGAATGTTATTAGGTTTCTCAATTTTCAAGTACAAAGTTAAATGACATTGAAGCAATACTTTGAAAATACTGATGGAAAATTATTTTATGCCTTGAATTTTATACCTAGGCAACTGTCATTCAACTATAAGAATGGAATAGAGATATTTTCAAATATTCAAGGTATCAAAAAGGTTACCTTCCATCACCCTTTCCCAGAAAGATATTATGGAATACATTCCCCTGAGATGATCAAGAAAGAAGATACAACATCTGGGAAACATAAGCTTTGACATAAGAAAGAAGTGAAATTTCCAGGATGGTGGGGAAGGGCACTTCTAAAAATGTAGCAATGCAGCAGGCCTCTCCAGCAGCCAGTTCAGACTGGAGTAGAGAGAAGGGGCTTCGGGAAATTCTAAGAAGACAAATGGACTTGATGTATTATATGGTAAATTAGTCAGGGTGAGAAGACTTTTAAGATTTTGTGAATGTTTGTGGAATATTTAGTGATAGGCATGTAGAAAATCCCAACAGGTGAAAAAAAAAAAAAATGGCAGTTATCACTTTTCAGAAAAACACCTTGGGGAATTTACACCTTCTTTCTGGGCTTCAGTTCCCTATCTGCAAAGTACAAATAAAATAATATAGTCCATGACTTAGCAATGAACAGTATTTGTGTATGTGTGTGATGAGGTAAATACTAAGTACTGATTTAACAAAATAATGTGCTATTGGGGGCCAACCAGTGGCACAGTTAGACCCAGATGGGAAAAATCCTGGGTTCATGTTCTGGGACCTTCCTGAGCAAATCAGGTGAACACACACACCTGTGATCCAGGCCAGCCGAGGCTATGGGCATCGCTGGTTGAAGGGCCTATTGTTGGGGCATGCCTCTCTCTATCTATCTCTCATGGGAGAAAGAAAGAAAAGTTTTTAAAAATTGTAATATTGAATATGTTGAGAGGATGAGAAAGAGAAGTATGTGTGGGAGGGTGGCGAGTCACAGTCTCATATTCTGTAGTAAAAAGTCTGTAGATAATGTATGGTAGAGAGGATAAAATATTTGTATGAGAGAAAAAGGTGTATAAAGCTAAATTCTCATTTTTCACGGTAGGAAACAGTGGATGAGGTCTAAAACTGGGGGGCAGGGGGAGATAAGAAATATTAATGTAAGGATATTATTAAGATATTTGAAGGTAAAGAAGAAACAGCCAAAAGTGGTTGCCACTGAAGAGTAGAAAACTGCTATATTTTTATTACCAACCTTATAGAATTTAGACTTGTTAAACAGTACATGTACTTTATTCATTAAAATTAAATTAAGAAATATATATTATGTGTACTTTTCTCTTTTTAGTTCTCTATGTTGCAAATTAAAAAGGAGATATGGTAGAAAGGTGGCATGGTGGTTAAGGCATTGCATTCCCACGTGGTTGACCATGGTTCAAATCCCAGACCTGGTGGCTTGAAACTCATGCAGGACACGTGTGCGTGTATGTCCAAAATTCCAAGAAAAGAATGGAGGAAGATGAATTACATCATGGCCATCCCCCCCAGGGGGTGATTTCTCACTTTCCCTCTCTCTGTCTTTCTCAGCGAGTACAGGCAAACACCTTAAAAAAAGAAGAAACACTGGGGACCAGCAAGTGGCGTGGTGGTGAAGGCGCTGGACACTCCCACATGGCCGACCATGGTTCAAGTCCTGGATCTGGTGGCTTGCTTTCTCACTTTCCTCTCTCTCTGTGTGTCTTTCTCTGGCTAAATTTAAAAAAAAAAAAATAAAAAAAAAAAAAAGAATGAATGAATAAAATTGAATAAAGTAATTCTTTAAAAAAAAAAAAAGAAAGAAAGAAAAAGGAATTCTAGCCTCAACTCTGTTCTTCTCAGCTTTGTGATAGTGAGCTGACACTTATCATTCTGAATCTTAGTTTCTTCATTTATAAAAGGAAGGAGGCTGGAAAGGTAATTTCCAGGGGCTCTTCAAGCTATGAAATCCTAAGATTCTCTGATAAAAATGGTAGTGCTATTCAGCCGATGAAGAGTTAAGACCTGGGTAGAGGCTTAACATCCCCACATTTTCCTTGTCTGGGTGAAATCAGACTTGGAGAGAAAATTTCACTGTGGTCTCTAAAAAGAATTCAAAACCCACCTTCCACTGCGGAGCCCGGGGCAGGCAATTGGCGATGTGCAGGCTCAGAAACACAGAGCTTGGTGTTATTTCAGTATGATTTTTTTGATATTTAATATTTTTTAGTATGAATCACAGGTGAAATTTCCATGCCATGTGTAAACAATTTTGCTTTTTTATTGAAACAATGAATTCAGGAATGTCATATTGGGATATCAGCCATTTTGCTTTTATCAATGTATAGGGGGAAATGCTTTTATATTAATACAAGAAATGATGTCATTTAATATGGGGTAGATCTTATAATTCAAGGTTTGCAAATCTCAGGAGGTGATTTAGGTCACCAAGCCAGGCTTGAAACAAGCTTGAATATTTTTCCTCTGTCTTCTCAAGTACCATTACCAAGGTTCTTAGACTTAGGGATAGTCTGTAGAGTAGCCTGGTTTGTGAAAAGACGCCCTAATAATACCTTTGTCATTGAACCATGTGGCCTTGGGGAATTTACACCTTCTTGCTGGGCTTCAGTTCCCTATCTGCAAAAGAAAAGGCCTGGTTTAAATAATTTTCAAGATACCTTTAAGTTTAACACTGTATGTTTCTGCCTTCTTTTTTTTTGAGAGGTTTTTGCTATAGGGCGCATGCGCTCGCCAGACAGAGAGAGAAATCACCCCCCAGAGGGGATGGTCACGCAGCAACCCCTTCTCCTCCATTCTCCTCTCAGGATCTTGGGCACGCACACACACGCGCCCGGCATGAGTTTAAGCCACTGGGTCCGGGACTCGAACCGCAGTCGACTACATGGGAGTCCAGCAACATAGCCATTACGCTAACTGCTGGTCCCCCTGTTTCTGCCTTCTTACTGGATGGGTGTATTCGTTCAGACCATTCAAGAGACCCAGTTAGATTTGGGGTGTTGTGAACTCCTTCTCTGTTAAGTACCACTCACTCCCAGAGAAAAATTAATTGAATACTCACTACAAACAAAAGGTAAATTTCTTTTCTTTTTTTTTTTTTTTTTGTAAGAGGTTTTTACTGTAGGGTGCGTGCTCTTGCCAGAAGACAGAGAGTGACAGAGCGAAAGCGAGAAATCACCCCTCAGGGGGGATGGCCACGCCGCAATCCCTTCTCCTCCATTCTCCTCTTGGGATCTTGGGCATGCACGCACACGTGCCTGATGTGAGTTTAAGCACCGGGTCCGGGACTCGAACCATGGTCAGCTACATGGGAGTCCAGCAACATAGCCATTACGCTAACTGCTGATCCCACAAAAGGAAAATTTCTCTCGTTAGCAGTAGCTTTATTTTTTAAGAGAGGAAATGTTAAAAAGTTTGACTTAGCCACTTTTAAATTTAAGTGCTGTAAAAGGAAGTGGACCTTGAGACCGTGCATTTGTATACAGTATACCATTGACAAAGTTTATAAACTTTCTTCATATGTAGTATGTCATGCGAAGGACATTTGTAGGGCTGTGCTGTCCACTCACTTTGGATTCAACATATAAACGAGCATGTATGTTCATAGATACAAGCACTGAGCACTCAGCTCAGCTACTCATTATGGTCAGTTAAGGAATAATGGTGATAATTCAGACAGAGTGAGAAGGTAAAGACCAGACAGACAAAAACCCTTAAGCAAGTTACCCAAGATGCACAGAAGAATACTGGACTTTAGAAAACTGGTCTCTGGAGGCCAGGTGGTGGCACAGTGAAACACAACTGGACCTACATGGGAGAGGTCCAGGTTCACGCCCTAGTACCTCTCTAAGCACAGTAGGTGTACACGTCTGTGCCTGTGATCCAAGGCCAGCTGAGACTGGGTGGATCGTGGTGTGAAGACCGTGTTGGAGTGCCTATCTTTTTGTTTCTCTCTCTCTTAAGAAATAAACTTTAAAAATAAATATCTTTTTTTTTTTAAAAAAAATGAAAGAGAAAATCAATGTCTGGAAGGGTGAATCTACCCTTAAGCTCGAAGTCTCCCCATGCCAGCTTTCCAGCTGTGTGCTCTGGTTCTAGATAAAGAGAGAGGCACCCAAGAGACACGCCCATGGTACCTGTCAAAGGTGACCTGCTACTTACTTGTTTAATAAGCATTGACTGAGTACCAGCACTATTCCAGACTCTTTGGGATCAGAGATGATTAGAAAATGGTCCTCTCCCTTGTTTATTACACAAAGGCAAGGGCCAGTGAAAGAAGGGAAGCCGGCAGTGTCTAAAATGAATACTGGTTTTATGGTATGTCTTAGAGTTGATGTTAGCAAACCCTACCAGGGTCTGGGAGTAGAAAAGAAGACTCGAAACAGGGGTCTTTGAAATATCTTGGTTCCAGTTACTCGTATTGGTCTTCTCCAAGTTTATGGGGCCAGGGAGTTGGAGACAAAGACGTTGTTTTTATATATCATCCCAGATGAGTGGTCGATGTGGGGATCATACCTTCCCTCTTTTAGAATTAAAGAAGAAAACAAACTTGTGCATGGGTTCGTTTTTCTGAAGCATTGCCTAGAATCCGCCAAAATGTCTTTTAACGCTATTCTTCACCTTTGCAGCTGAGATATCAACATGGACTGGGGACGCCAGACTTGAGGCAGACCCTTCCAAACCTGAAAAACTTCATGGAGCATGGACTGATGGTCAGGTGGTGAGTACCTGTCCTCTGAAAACCGTAAAGCTGTCATGTGGATTGGGATGCTGAGGACTTTCCTGCCTTCTGCTGTTGCTCCACACCCACCTTCTGGGTTTTCCTCTGTAGCGAGACTGCTGAAGGGAAGGAAAGGCAGCACTCACCCTTGTGTAGATCAGTGCCCCCTCCTGACCAAGCAGGATGCAGCATCCCAGGTGTGTGGTGTGGGCAGAGCGGCATCGTTCGGACATTGGGAAGCAGGCCGGCAGAGATACTTGAATGCGTTGCTGAGACAGACTGGCGGGGAGTCAGTATGATTCCTGGGAGGCAGACACAGAGTCCCCAGGACTTGTCCAGAGAGCAAGAGGGAAGACCAGAGAACAAGTTCAGGGTGGTGGCTGTCAGAGTTAAGGGAGAGAAGCACACAAGAAGGCGGCCAGGTCGTCAGGAGCAGGAGGGGTACATTGAAATGCTTCTGATACTTGGGGTCAGTGCCTGGGTACTGTGAGGGCAGGCTGCTGCTTGAAGGGCTTTGTCAGGATAAGCATGACCCTTTTAACAAAAGAACTAGAGAAGGCAAATCTGATACGAAGACGTTAGATTAATGCACTTGACTTTAAACAGAAAGCTGTTGGCTCTAGCCCTTTAATGGTTCCTGAAGTTAGACTCCTTGGGTGATGGGCAACAACTCACAAAGTCACGTGAGTGGAAACCAGGCCCTTCCGTTAGACAGCTGGGAGCAGCATGGTCTCTCATAAAGAACGCTGGCTCCTGATCCCAGATCTTTTTCTAATCTGTTATATGGATTTGAAATCCTACCTCTCTGAAATTTTATTTCCTCTTCTGTAATCCTGCCCTGTTCATCTCACCAGTTTGTTGTGAGGATGAAATGAGGTGTTAGATGGAAAAACTATTTCAGGGTTAGGGAGAAGGCACAATATTGGTTTTATTTTCTTCTGTGCTGTAAGGATAGCCCTTGAGGATAATGAAAAAGCCACATCTATGATCAATCTGTGCTTTGAAATTTTTTGTTTTGCCCTATATGATCCTCAAAATGGCAAGTTCCAGACATCAATTTTAGGTAGATCTTCTGTTAAGTAAGTACACAATGGTTTAAAGACATTTATCGGAATAGCAAAATAATCATAAAGCTTGCTGTTAGTATAAACCTGGATACCTCAAAGGATGCAAGAGAGGGACTGAATTTTAATGTAAATAATAGCAAGGGGCCAGCAGGTGGCGTAGTGGGTGAGGTCTTGGACTCCCATGTGGTTGACTGCAGTTTGAGTGCCAGACCTGTAGCTTGAAACTCACTCTGGGTGTGCATGTTTGCATACCCAAAAGCCCCAGAGGAGAATGGAGGGAAGGGGACTGTGGTGTGGCCATCACCACAGTGATGGTTTGGGGGGCTGATTTCTCACTTTCTGACTCTCTGTCTCTCCAGCAAGTGCATGTGTCGTATAGCAAAAACTAAAATGTCTCAAAATAATCATAACAACAACAACAATAATAAAAGTGAGCTAGCAGACTTCTGAGTACATTGTTTCTGTATAAAGCTCTTGATAGGAGGCTGAAAGCTGACAGAAAGTCTAAGGCTAAAGCCTGCCCTTGGGATCTGTGGTCTCTGTAAATATAATTACTGAAAAGTTTTCTGACACAAATGGTAAAAACTGAAATTCATGAAAAAAGAGGCAGCCCACAACACTACCTGGTTAATCACTAAGTAAATCTTACTTACAAATGGCAAATTGTCCCTGTGTCACCTATTGAGGGCTCTGTCTTTTTTCCCTGATTAATAATGCAATTTCTGGGGGCCAGCAAGTGGCATGTTAGTTAAGATAGGTGGATTCCCACATGACCTACTGTGGTTCGAGTCCTGGACCTGGCAGCTTGCTTTCTCACTTTCTCTCTCTCTCTCTCTCTATCTCTATCTCTCTGCCTGTCTCTTTCTAGTGAGCGCACATGCCCTGCAGCAAAAATAATAACTAAATAAAATAAAATAAATAATTCTTTTTTAAAAAATGGATTTTCTTTCATGTGCCCAGTTCCCTCAGGTACATGAACCTGTTCCCTATTTTGCTCCATTGTCTTATTTGTGTATCCCCAGGCTAACAACACAGTCTTAATTATTATAAGATGACGTTTCTCTAGGTCTTGTTGAGGTTTGAGGATGCCAAATAAGTAACATCCCTTTTAGGAACCATGTAAGAGAGAGGGTACAAAAGGCAGACTAATACAAATCACAATTATCAGTTGCATTGTTGATAAAGCTGTTTGGAAAATGTGGACTTAGATCTGTAATAAAAGGGTTTCTAGGGACCAGCAGTTAGCGTAATGGCTATGTAGCTGGACTCCCACGTGTCAACCGTGGTTCACATCCTGGACCCAGTGGCTTAAATCTCCGGCCGGGCGCGTGTGCGTGCGTGTCCAAGATCTCAAGAGGAGAATGAAGAAGGGATTGCGGCGTGGCCATCCCCTCTGGGGGGTGATTTCTCACTTTCTGTCTCTCTGTCTCTCTCTGTCTGTCAAGCACACGTGCCCTATAGCAAAACCTTCTCAAAAAAAAAAAGGTGGGAGGGGCTTCTAGGACCCAGGAGTTACGGTGGTTAAGGCACTGGCCAACTCAGTGGTTCAATTCCCAGACCCAACAACTTGAAAAACACACTGAGCATATGTGCATGCCTACCCAAAATCCTGAGAGGAGAATGGAGGAGAAGAAATTGCAGGGTGATTTCTCACTTTCCATCTCTCTATCTCTCTCTAGTGAGTGCATGAGCTCTATGGCAAAAATCTAAAAAAAAAGTAAAAATAAAAAAAGGGCTTATAAACCCAACCCAATTACAGTGGCTCAAGCAGTGGTGGCTGGGGCGCCAGGGAGGACTGGGTTCAGATTCTGGAACACCTGAACTGGCAGGGTGCAGTAGCATGCCTGTGATCCTAGCTGCAGCAGGGGGTCACAATGGCAGGCCCTGTTGAATATGTCTGTTTCTCCCTCTGACTCTCTCTCTTCCTGTCCCTCCCCCTCATCCTTGCATGCTTGCTCTCTTGCTGTCTTTCTCTCTTGTTTAAAAAAGAACAGAAGGAGCCTTGCAAAAACATCACTCAAATTAAATGTGTCCTCACCATCACTCTGTAAACTACAGAACCACAGGCTTTCCCTGCAGAAGCAGGCCCTTACCTGGACTGTAGCGAATGATCACATGACACTTCTATAGGAACCCAGGTGGGGCTAAGCCGAGAAGACACAGCTTCTGCTTTGCCCTGTAAATTAGCCAATCAGAAAAGGCCCTCCTCTCCTGGGAGTGAGTGAAAGGATAGAGAGAGCCCAGAGTATTACTTCTGAGCTGGGTTCCTTTGTAGAAGGGGATAAAGAAGACCCCTCATCTCACTTGGTACCTGGTAGGGAGAAACTCCTTGTTAAGATTCTTGTTTAAAACTCTTGACTTTTCTTGACTTAGGAGTCTTATTTGAGCTTTATGCTATCAAGGCTTCCTAACTATGAACATGGGATCTCTATTTGCTTTCTTTCCTTTTCTAACATAACTCAGTGTAGTTTTATCATTTTTTTTCTTAAAGGTCTTATGCATCTTTTATTAGATTCTTAGTCCTTGACTGCTTATGTTTTGGTTGCTGTTATAAATTTTTATTACAGTATTTAATTTTTTTGTGGCTGGTAGGCAGGAATAGCACTGATTTTTATATTTGGGGTGTATCCAGCAACCTTGCTAACATTCATTACAATGATATATCTCAGACCCTGTTTGATTTTTCTGTTTCGTATTTTTAGTGAATGATGGTGGTGTTTCTAATTTTACAACTTTTACTACTTTTTCTTATTGTGTTTTATTATGCAGTGAGAGCAGCAATAGTGGAAATCTTTATCTTATTGCCGACTTGAAGTGAATGACTCTGACTTTAAGGACTAATGTTTATCACAGGTTTTTTCCATCAGCAAAAGGAAGTTTCTTCTATTCCCAACTTACTAAGAGTTGTTTTGTAATCATGAATATGTGTATTTTGAATAGTACCAAGTGGCTTATTCTTTTTTAAATATTTTTTAAGAATTATTTATTTTATTTATTCATTCATTTATTTTAATTTGACCAGAGAGAAACAGAGAGGGAAAGTGAGAAAGCAAACCACTAGGTCTAGGACTCGAACTGTGGTCAGCCATGTGAGAATGTCCAGCACTTTAACCACCATGCCACCTTCTAGTCTCCCAAGTGGCTTATCCTAAATCTGTTGAGATAATACTATAGTGTTTTCTCTTTCAATGTGTTAATATGTTGATATTAATATATTTTCTAATGTTGAACCATCTTGGCCTCTCAGAATAAACTCTACTTAGTCATGAAATAATATTTTTTCTACGTTATTGAATTATTTAATTTAGAATGTCTATCTGTGAACTGAAATGAGCCTGGTCTACAATTTTTTTCTCATAAAATCCTTGTATGATTTTGGTTATAACGTGACCAAACATGATGAGGTTATAACAGCCTCATAAAATAAATTGAAGACCTTTCCCTTCTTTTCTAGTCTGAGACAGTTTACAGAAGAAACAAATTACCTGTATCTTGATGGTATGGTAGAATTTAGCAAACACCTAGTGGTTTTGGTCTGTCATTGGGATGAGTGTGGATTTGTAGCTCTGGTTTGATTTCTGTAATTATTACAGGCCTATTTATGTCTCAGTTCCCCACTTCCTCACTAACCCAGTCCAGTCTGATTTCTCCTTTATCAGCTAGGTGTCCACTGAACTCTGGGTTGCCAAACCAATGGTCACTTGGCTGCCTTTACCCTGTTCAGCATCTCAGAGGCATTTGGCCTTGCTGGCCATCTTCCTCCCTCCTTAAAACATCCTTTTTTCATGGCTCCCACAGCATAGCCTGTTGCTGGCTTCCCTGCTCTGACTACTCTGTCTCTACACATTTCTTCTCCTCTATTGATCATTAAATGTTGGACTTCTCCATGGTCCCATCTGAAGTCTTCCTGTCTTTGCCTCTCTCTACCCTCTTCTTAGGTGTTCTTATTCATTCCCATAGTTCTGAAAGCCAGCTATGTCCTTATGACTCCCAAGTCACATGTTCAGTGTAACCTTCCCTTACAAACTCTGGGGACCCAGAGGCCTGCTTGACACTGCCCCTCAGAGTACCATAGGCATCTCAGCTCAGCATGTCTAAATCTACCCTTCCACCAGTCGTTAGCCTCTCAGCAAATGTCACCCTATCTACGCAGTTGCTCAAACCAGAGAATAATCCTTGATTCCCTTCTTCCCTTCACTCACACAGATCCTACCTAATTCATCAGCAAACCCTGTCATCTCTGCCTGGCTAATGTGTATCATTCTGGCCACTTCCTGCCATCTCTGCTATTGCCATCCTAGGCCCAGCCACCGCCCTGTCTTACCCACACAACTGCGGCACTACAATTCGTCTCCCTGATTTCACTCTTGTCCCAACACTGTTCATTCTCCATGGTAGCCAGAGTGATCTTTTAAACTGCTGGCTGTTTCATAACTCCTCTTTAGCATCAGTAGTTCTCTCCCAAGTCTGTCAGGGCCCTGCCTCACCTGACTTTACCATCTCCACGCTCAGCTGTCCTGGCTTTCCTGTCTGCATCTCACACTCACTGCTCCTTCCACCTACACCGTGCTCTTCCTGTTCCTTCTTGCCTCCCATCACCCCACCCATTCCCTTAGAGAGGGGACAGTTTCAACAAAGACATAGCAGCTTTATGGCCAAGAATAGTCCACCTTGGCAAGAGCACAGATTTGTCTTAAGAATGGAGAGAATCTGGGTTTTGTGGTTCCTGGAGCTTGTACTTCAATCTAGCAACCTTTTTGAAGACAGAGAATACATAATTACAAGATACAAAACTAGAAAGAAAATTTAGAACAAGAAACAAATCACAACAGATTACTGGAACCTCTCCTCTGAAATCACACTAGACAATGCAGCCAGAATATTTATGCAGAAATACTTCCTCATTGCAACGTGACTGCCTTTCCCCTCCTAAAATGCTACGATTTCCAGCAGCCCCCAGTTCTAAGGCATGCAAGATTAATGGCTCTCCAAGCATGGGCAACCCATGAACCTGTGGCAGTGAAACCAGAATCGAGTTCTCCTGCCCTGTTGATGCAAACCCATTAACTCCCACACGAACACATCCAGACCATGCCCCGTGTGCCCCCGTGCCAAGCACATTTACGCTGAGCACTGCCGCTTCATGGCGTTCTACCGACAAAGGTAGATGCAGAGTTCTGCAAAATGAATGCTACAGCGTAGAGCCAAGTAAAGACCACTGCAGGAAGCCGGGCCAGAAGTCACAAATCTAAACAAAGCCGGAACAGCACTCTTAGCCTCAGAGGAAACCTGAGACTTTCCGAGAGCAACCATGGATTGAGGAGTTGCCTCCCAAGCCTGTGCTCCTTAGGGCAAAGGGCAAAAAAACTCACGCTCCTAAGGGAGGCTCTTACATCTCTTGTGAAAGAAAACACTTCCATTTTCTGTGTGGTTGTTACCATTCACAGATTGGTCCCTGTGGAAGCAGCTTGCTGCATGTTCTTTTGGTGTCGAGGATTTCAAACTGGCTGAGGATCAGTGCATTCACTGAATTCCTCCTTATGGTAAGCTTCAAAGTTATGTGACAGCTTGTTTTGTTTTACTTTGCACAGAAAAGACTGTGATAAAAGTTCTTTTAATGAAGTGATTTCTTTTCCTAGCACATTACAGAATTCTTAACTAATGTCAGAAGCATCTACCTGATTAATCCTAAAGCAAACCCTTTTTCCTCAAGAGTATAGTTGCATAGGGCACACAGTTAGTGATTTATCCCAGCTCGTTCCAAAAGAAGTCCCCATTTTCTCATCCTAGGTTCAACACCATCTTGAAAAGCAGAATTTCAGCTCAGAAGCTGTGTTCTTGAATGCACTGCTTCAAAGTCACCATCATGCCACTTAAACAGTCCATTTTTCTCTCTTTTACTACTGACTACAAAGGGGTCCAAGACTCAAAGAGTGCACACACAGCTCAGGCCAGTGTTGAGTTATGGTCCGAAAGAATGTGCATGCAAGCTGCTGTTTGATGGCTACTATAAGCTTGTGTGCTGTGGTTGCTGTGAACGGGATGTGTGATCAGACCCCAGCATACAGGTCCGGAGACAGGGCCCTGCTTAGCTCTCCCCACCACTCTCCCACTCTGACCCCAGACAGCATACTCATTTCCGACCTTAGTTCTTTACCCAGACAAGGTCCCACTGCCTACAACAGCCTGCCTTCCTCACCCTGTCCATGTGTTGCTCTTGCTTCAAGATCCTGCTCATGCCCTACCTCACTCGTGCGCTCCTTCAGCGGGCACAGGGCAGACACAGAAAGATGTATTCCCTCAGCAGCACAGGGACTCTGTCCCCACCAAGGCTTACCCTCTGGGCTTTTGAGCAGCTTGGAGCTGGGGCCAGGACTGCATCTTACTCACCTCTCTGGTCCCAGCCTGACATTAGAGAACTGAACGAACAAATCCTCTCTTCTGCTCTGTTCATGGACTGTGCTTCTTGAAGGAGTCTAGTTAAAACACCAAATTAGGAACAAACAATATATAACAGGAAATAAGAAGCAGACAGCACTGTAAGAAAGGTAGATGGGTCACTTGAACATTCAGAGGAAGCCTTGTACTTCCTGGTATGAGGGGTGTGGGCAGGTCTGCACTTAGGAGAGAGCATTTGGGTGCACCTGGAGACAGAGGATTTGGGTGTGTGAGGACTGGGAATATAGACCAGAGATGGTTAGAACCACTGGCCTGTCACATGGAACAAGCAGAAACCGAATTTGAATACCAACACCCCATATACTGTCTCTGTCTCTTCTACTCAGAGTAGAAGCTGTCTGCCCCTATCCTCTTTCCTGAGGGTAACTGCCTACCTGAGTACCTCTGGCGCTTAGCAGTACCAACCCAATAAGGCTAATGTATTATAAACATGTAAAAAATAAATGGATCATAGTTACTGTCTCTGTGTTTTCAAAGTTAAAATCTTTGGGGCCAACTGGTGACATGGTGGTTAAGGCAGCTGGATCCCACATGGCAACTATGCAGTTTAATTCCTGAACCCAGCAGCTTGAAAAACATGCTAGGCACATGTGCATGCGTGCCCAAAATCCTGAGAGAAGAATGGAAGAGAAGGGACTGCAGCATGACCACCCCCACCACCCCCGCCCCGGAAGTGTTCTCTTATTTTACCTTTTCCTCTCTCTGTCTGTTTGCTCTTTGTCTCTCTCCAGCAAGCACATATGCCCTATAGCAAATGTTTTAGTTATCAATATATTCTTTGTTATAGGTGTTTTGTTTTTCCTTTAAAGTCTATAGTCTTCTTACAGATATGTACAGAATATGATTCTGCTTATATTTTTAAATAATGGCCCATCTCCCATCATATATTAATGGCACGGAATATTCTTCACTTCCCTTTCATTTTCCCCAAGTCCTTTATAACACCTTTCTAACACTTGGACACAGGTATACAAACTTTTTGGTGCCTGTCCTCTTAGGTGGTTCTCACCCATAGTTAGAAATTACAAATAATAAAAATTTCTGACTTGCAAAATTTTCTGTGTCTTTATTTTAGTTCATAATAGCCTTGTGGGGGAAAGGGGCCTTGAATAATAGTAACTGTTTTACAGATCAGGAAGTTGAGACTCAGAAATGCGAGGTGAATTGCTAAGATCACATGGTAGTAAGTGTTGGAACCGATATCAGAAGCCCACATTATTTGACTCCTAGATCCACGTTCTTGGTTTGTGTGTGTATGTTTTTCTCCATTGAGAGAGACAGGGAGAGTGACCAGCAACCCCACCAGCTTCTTCATGCCAGGACCTACCCTTAACTCACAGGCCCATCCAGGATCGCAGGCCCATGCATTTGCATGGCAGATACAGGGAGACTTCAGGACATGAACACGGTACCTTCTGGCATGGCCTTAGCATCACGGAGCATGGCATGACCACGGAGCACCTCTTTGGCTGGCCCCATGTTCTCTTTACCAGATCTCAGTGCCCCCTATTCATGGTTATTCTGTTCCTTCTCTGCCCTTCCCCTGCCCTCCTGTCTTCATGCTGCCTATATCCTAACCCCTGTTACCTTACAAGGGAAACCCACCCAAGTCCAATCCAGAGCACTGGGAAGTATGCTGCAAAATTCAGACAGCCGTTCTAGAGGAACTTTGTTGCTTATCCTAACTCACCTCAGAGAGGTAGGAGACTAGGAGTCAAACCTGTGAAGAATGTATAAGCTTTGAGATTTCAAGAAATTGCCTCCGGTTCTGTTTTTGTTTGTTTGTTTGTTTGTTTGTTTTAAGAGGTCTTTGCTACAGGGCACGTGCGCTCACCAGAGACAGAGACAGAGAGACAGAAAATGAGAAATCATTCCCCGAGGGGATGGCCAGGATGGCCATGCTGCAATCCCTTCTCCTCTATTCTCCTCTCGGGATCTTGGGCACGCATGCACACGCGCCCGGCATGAGTTTTAAGCCACTGGGTCCGGGATGGGAACCGCTGTTGAATACATGGGAGTCCAGCAACATAGCCATTACTTTAACTGCTGGTCCCCGGTTCTGTTTCTTTTCTTCTTTTTTTTAATTGGCAGGAGGGAGAGACAGGGGAAGAGAAAGTCCCCTTGGCAGGGTCTTGCCATGCCACAGTCTCCTTTCCCTAGCCCTCCAGCTCCTCAGGCTCTTGGGTACCCCCAGATGCACCTGGTTTGTTATCAGATGGACCTCAAGATCTGAACCCACAGTCAGCCATGTGGCTTCCAGCCCTGGTGCAATCTGTAGTGTACGGGGCCAGCTCTGGTTCTTGTTAAGAAACAAGAAAACTGAAGAAGGAAGTTCCCGAGGTGGACGAGCCGCCTGAAGGTGTTTGCCCCCACCGTGTTGGTCTTCCCTGACTGGTGTGTTCTTCTTTAGGATAAGACATGGCAGAGGCAGGATTGCAAAGCCATCTGTCCTGCCTTATTCATAGAAGTTTTTCATCCTGAATTTAATTTTTCTCATTATAAGACTTAAACTATCTGCATCCTTGTACAAGGCAGTGGGTTGCCTAAAAAGGCACACTAGATTTGAGAATCGGTAAGTCTGGGTTCCAGTGTTGCCTCCATCACTTCGTTTTCATGCATTGTTTCTGAGTATCGATTTTTTTAAATGGAGTTAGCAGCACCAGTCCTATTTCCAAAGCAGAGTTGTATGGAGCAAATGAGGTAACGTCTGTCAAAGTTGTTTATAAATTGTTACTCGGTATTCTTCAAGCATTTGACAACTTATTAAATGTCTCTTCTGCATATAGTGCTGTTCAAGAGACAAAGGAAGATTCCACAGAATAAGATTTGCCCTGCCTTTGCTTTATTGACAGTTGTTTAGTTTATAAGCTTAGTAAGCAGATAAGACAAATATTTCGAAGTATGTGACTTGCAAACGTCTGACTATGCCTCGTTCACTCCTGCTGTCACTTGGGACTTAGAGTCAGCCACCCAGCTTCAGGGGACAGTCTGCTGGACCAGTGAAGGCCAACCTTGGACTGGCTTAGTGAAGTTTTAGGGCCAGAGGAGCTGTTTTATTTTATTTTTATTTTCCAATTGCCAGAGGACATGTGAGCTACCCAGGGAGAGATCAAGAGAAAGAGAGGGAGAAAGCACTCCCCCATGGGGCATGGTCACGCCTCAATCCCTTCTCCATTTCTCTATCCTGTTGGGATTTGAGACACACACGCACATATGCCCAGCATATTTTTCAAACCACTGGGGCCAGGATTTGAACCATGGTTGGCCGTGTGGGATTTGGTCCCCTTTACCACTAAGCTAAAGGACCAGTCCAAAGCAGCCGTTATTAGAGACTGGCCCAATCTCAGTGGCCTTGGTGAGGATAGGGCTCCAAGAAGAAGTGTCCTTGGCTGTTCAGCAGCCTGTGTGGTGTTTCTCTAGATTCCTTCCCATGTTCAAGGGACACTAGTGTTTGTCCTGAGAGAAGTGACTTGTGGCTCGATGGAGTCATCTCACTTCAGGGGTGAAATCTCCAAGGAGTGCACCTGCTGACCTATTTCTGCTGTAGTCTCCCATTCCCTTTTGTAAACAGGGAATCAATCCAAGCTCAACAGCTTTAATTCACAGTAGAGGGAGAAATTGCCTAAGAAGTATGGCACATTTTAGGAAAAGCTTCTTTCTTTCTTTCTTTATAGTAAATTGAGAATAATAAACATCTAGACTAAGTGAGCCAGTCCACTTTCTTTAATATCAGAGCGATAATATTTTCATTTTGCTTTTAAGCCAAACCATTTATCTTTGAAAATGAGGCCATATCCAGCATTACAATCTTGAAAATGCCTCACTTTGTAAAATAACAAATTTACCCTCTTCCCTTCCCTCTATCGTACTGGTGGTGTATTATAGAACTAAACTCTATAGCCAGTGACCCCCAAGGGACTTAAAAAACACGATGCCTAGCTGTGTTGGTTTGTAATCTGAGATCAAGTAACATTGCCTTTGAAGTCTCAAGAGTCCTGTTGAAGGGAGCCGTGTCATCTTGGTTCGCCTTTGAGAGTACTTCTTGTAGGCTGGCATCCCTCATATGAAAAGTGAAGCCTACTCAGAAATAAATGAGAACGAGTTTTATTGGAGCCATTTACTCTGAGATGGCTATTTTAGGAGGAACTTTGACAAGTCCTCCCCCACCTCTAGACAGGAACACGAGGCATGTGGGTATCTGTAGTATTTGAAAGGGCCTTGGGGAGTCAGGCTTCTTCCATAACTCATTCCAGAGTTTAAACACCTCACTCAGGAAATTCTTCCCTGTATTTAACTTACAGACCCTCCTGCAGTTAACACCCATTTCCACCTCTCTCCCTCCGGTGAAGATAGAGAGCTGCTGGTGGCACCGGGGCATGGACCCCACCCCAGGCAGAGGAGCGTTCAGGTGCCAGGGGCTGCTTTTCTACTCCCCCAGCACCCAGGCCTTTGAACCAGCTTGAGCTCTCTCTGTTTTCATTTGTCTTATCTGTATCTATTTACTCCTTTTGATTTCAAAATAATGCGTGTTCACCAAATAAAATGTGAAAGGTGTGAAAATAAACAGGGGGGGGGGATACAATAGCCTACAATCCAGATGCAAAAGACATGTAGTTTTCTACGTATTTCTTGCTCTATCTCTCACTCTTCTTCTCTCTTTCTCCAGTGAGTACACACACTCTCTAGCAAATTTTTAAAAAAATCTTTTTAGATGGGGCTGACAGATAGCATGGTGGTTAAGGGTGCTGGGCTGCCATATGACTGACTGTGGTTTGAGTCCCAGACCTGGCAGCTTGCTTTCTCACTTTCTCTCTCTCTCTCTCTCTTTCTCTCCTCCCCCCCCCTGCCCCGGTCAAATTAAAAATGAATGAATGAATGAATGACATTAAATAAAATAATATTAAAAAATCTTTTCAGCATCAATATTAATGGCTACTGGGACCAGCAGTTAGCGTAATGGCTATGTCGCTGGACTCCCACGTAGTCGACCGTGGTTCGCGTCCCGGACCCAGTGGCTTAAACTCACGCCGGGCACGTGTGCGTGCGTGCCCAAGATCCCAGGAGGAGAATGAAGGAGAAGGGATTGCGGCGTGACCATACCCCCTGGGGGATTTCTTGCTTTCTGTCTATGTCTCTCTGTCTGGCGAGCGCACGCGCCCTATCGCAAAAAACTCTCAAAAAAAAAATTAATGGCTACTTAGAATTTTATCATTTAGGTTTACTATAATTATATATTTAGATGGTTTGTTTTCTATGTTGTAACCTTGTAGTATTCTTTTTTAAACTTTTTTTAACATTAACTGAGTACTTTTCAACATATTGCCTCCCCTCAAAAAAAAATCCTCTTTTTCCTTTTGAGTACACTAATTAAATCCATTTATTCATAAAACAAATATATTCACCGAACATCTCCTATATCTATGTTCCCTACTAAGTTAGGCTGGAAAGCGAAGATGTGGATTTCAAAAACTGGATGACTAGGTCCCAAGTTGTGTTTCTAAGACTTGGCTCCATAGGTGGACACCTGTTTTCATTCTGCCTCAAGTGCATTCGCTTCTTACCCCACCACCTCTCTCTCTCTCTCCCTCTCTCCCTCTCTTTTTCTCTTGCTCTCTCTCTTCTGTCTCCCTATTCCTAATTAAGTCCTACTTTCCCTTAAGATACCAATCAAATATAGCCTCCTCTGATGAGTTTTCCGACTGATCGATGACTACTTTGTTTCTTCTTTTTTTGTTTTATTTATCTATTCTGAGAGAGAGAGAGTGAGAGAGAGAGAGAGGCACCTCCAACAATGTCTTTTTTTTTTTTTTTGGAGAGGTTTTTGCTATAGGGCGTATGTGCTCGCCAGAAAGACAGCAAGCGAGAAATCACCCCCCGGGGGGGATGGCCACGCCTCAGTCCCTTCTCATCCATTCTCCTCTCGGGATCTTGGGCATGCACGCACATGCACCCAGCGTGAGTTTAAGCCACCAGGTCCAGGACTCGAACTGCAGATGACTACATGGGAGTCCAGCAACGTAGCCATTACACCATCTGCTGGTCCCCCAAAGATCATTTTATATTATGCTTGTTCAACTATTTTTCTGTTGGTGGGTAGCAATATATAATAGTAAATAATATCATGATAGGTGCTCTCAGATGACTGTTATGTGAACCAGGCACCCTTCGAAAGCACTTCAAAACTACTACTCAGATCACTCATTTAATCTTCACAGCAACCCTATGAATCAGGACTCACTCTCCTCTCTCATCCTACAAATGCAAGAAAACTGAGGAACCAAACAGCTAGGATAACTTGAAGATGACACAGTGTCAAGTGACGGAGCTAAGATTTGAATCCAGGAAGAAGACTTTGAGAACCCCGGCTTTAACCTTTACACAGTATAGCCTCTTTTGTAACTATGCTAAGAATAGTGTTTTCCACAAGGAGTCATCTAGCATCTGATGATTCTGGAGAAGGAATCTTCCCCCAGTTTTCTCCATTCTTCTCCTCCTGCTCCTTCTTATCTCATTTGTAGGCAGCTCTTCCTCTACCTCATACAAAACTGAGACTCCCAAAGGTGTGGCCCTAGGCCCTCAGTTCTCATACTTTATTCTTGCCACGGATGAGTTCCGACATCTGGTCTGTGTTGTTTCCTCCTGTACATCACAGCCCAGCCCGTGGGCCCATGTTTGAATGCCTGTCTTCCGTCCCAATTACCATAAGCTTTATAGTATCCTCGTGCTCTGTTTTTCAGCAAATGGAACCTTCAGCTACTCTTTCACACTGGCCATAACGCCAGAAATAATCCTTGGTTCCTCCTTTGACCTCTCACTCCTGTGTCCCATACTATCCACTCCCGCCAGCTTTCCCTGCTATGTCTGTCTGTCTGTGCATTTCCGTGTAGTCCAAGCCTCTGTCACCTCTCCCTTGTACTTGGCACAGCCTGCAGCCACCAGCATTGACTCTGGGCTCCTCCCATTGGTGTTCCGACAGCATCCAGTGTGCTTTTCTCAAAAGAACCAGCCCTCAGTCAGTCATTCTTCCTCTCCTCCTCCTCACACATGCGTGCACATGAGCACACATCCCCTTACCTAAAGCACGTTAGTGACTTAAATAAAGACAAATCATGTAAACATGGCCTTGGGCTTCTGCCTGGTCCTCAAATATTGTTCTCTCCTTCTTGCCATGGGGTCTTAGCATAGGATATTCCTTCTACTGGGAAGACACTGCCCCCCCCCCGCACGCCGTTCTTCCCCTGGTGAAGAGCTCTGTGGCCCTTAGAATCTTGGCCATTTTGGACTCAGTTCTCCATCGCAGGCTGTGCTCTGCTGCTTACCATGTATCAGAGGTTGTCTTTTCCCATTTACGTCTGTGATTCTGTGGTACGTGTCTGGCCCCTCCAACTAAACAACTCCATAGAAGTGGGAACCATGATCTTTTCAATTATTATTATATCCCCAGAGTCTAGTGAAATGCTTAGTGCAGAGTAGACATTTAATATTTATTTGCATAAGAGAGTAAATCAGTTCATTTATCCATATGTTCTAGAAGGTAATAATGCATGTAGTTACACTCTATCTCTCTCACTAATACAGGGACCACAGAAAATACAGTTTCTAACACGCTATCCCTAGAGTCCCACCGTCTCTTACTGAGCAGTAATTAAATGGTGGCAAACTGTAGCTAATGCACTTCTGCCCAAGACCTTCAACACGTCTGCAAATGGCGACACAGCTATCCATTAAAAAAAAAAAAAAAATGCAAACAGCTTACACCTTGGGGTTTGGTTCGTGTCAGAGTTTATTGGAAATATGATGGTGGTTCAGCTCCAGCAGTATCTTTCAAAGATTCTGTCATAGGTCTCAGGAGCCTAACGCTTCCTTTAGCTCCCTTCCAAGTCTAGTTCTAAAATTCAGAAAGCATCTCTGACCAGGGTTTTCATTTCCCCATTCAACGTTTTCTGAGGCTGAACTCTGAGATTGCTATACTTCTGGTTTGCTGGCAAAGATAGAGTTTGGAGAGGTTTCTTTTTTTTTTTTTTTTTCTTGTTTCTTCCCCCTAGTTTTCAGCATAAATGGTATATATTATTCCCAAGTCTCAAGTGCTGTCCAGACACTCCAAGGGGTCCCCAGGTATTATTCCTGGCATCTCTTTCCTGTTCTTTACGTGTTTTCTCGTAGGATGTTACTTACGCACTGTATAAATGACATCAAGATGGGCTTTGTCTGTTTCTACAGACCATTTTACTGTCCTCGTAACGTTGGTGGCCTGACTGTGATTTCAGTACATTAATCCGTGTGATGAGTTCTGAAAGTGAAAGCTGAAGAGTGATGTGATGGACTTGACCCCTCCCAGGACCTCGCTTGCCTCCCTGGAGGATCACGCCGTGGTCTCCCATCCCAGGGACTCAGTCTTGAGACCAAGCCAGCATCCAGCTGGGCTTTAGACTACAGGAACCCCTTTGTACCTGTCCATTGGCCTGTGTGAACCCTCTTCCCCAAGCTGGCCCTGTCACCCAGGGCTAGGGAAGGCTGATGGCCAGGCCCTCACATCATATAGCGTGGGATTGCCTCTGCCTGCTTATTTTGTCCTCTACTGTGGAACTTTCTCTTTCACAGATTCATCTTTCCATCACTACTCAGTTTAAATAAAATCTAAAGGCTCCCTTGTTCCGTTATACCTTTTCATACTCTGTTTTTATTTAGCCAGACGTTGGCAGGAAACCTTTCTAGCCAACCTCAGAGGAAAAGTGACCATGGGCACAGATTTCAGCCCGTGCTTTGGGCCCGAGATTGTTGCCATTTTTATTTTGTTTTGTCTTTTTGTTCACATCTAGGGCACAGATTAAGCACACATTTATCTGGTAACAGAGAGAGGCCTTCAGATTGTTCATCTGTAGCCAGGAGACTACACACGTAAAACTCTCAACCCCCCACTACCTCCCGGGAGAGCAAATCTAGCTGTTAAATTTGGCTTTCCCAAAAGGAGACCCCATGCTTCTTCTTGATCTGAGAGAGGGAAAGGAGAAAGATAAATCCCGGCCTTTGCTGAATTTTGAAAAAGGATAGTAGCCTAATTTATGGAGGTTGTTTTTTTGAAAAAACTAACTTTATGTCATAATTTCTTAGCTGCCAAAAGACGTAATTCTACCTCAGCTTCGCCTTGGCAGCCGGCTTTTGGCATCCTGTGTAGCCCTGTCGTTGCTCTGCATTATTTAAGCAGTAATCTTGAAGAAGGTGAGAAACTATTATTGCTTTTTAGCGCAGTTGACATGATATTGGCGCAGAGTAGTTCGTAGAGCTTCAAACATGCCTAATGGCTGTAAACCAACTTAAACACCTCCACGTAGAGGTCTCACTGCCATGAGGTCACAGCTTGGTACGAGGGAGAGAAAGAAGAAGATCAAATGTTGTTTAAAAGGGTATTTTTTTCTTTTTTAAGTATTCTTATTCCACTGAGTTGTAGCTGTAGATTTTGGCCAAGATCCAGACAATCAAGATTTAGTATTTTGACCAGCTGTGATCTAATAATGTTCCTCAGAGGAAACGTTTTGTAGGAGGAGGAAGACACATATTTGAGACTGTGAACTGTGCTCTTTCCTAATACTTTACAGCGTGAGACCTGGGAGTAGAAAGATAAAACACGCACAAGTGACTCTGAAAAGGATGGGGGAGAGGGAGGACTGTTTTCAAATAGTTTAAAACTCACCCCAGCTTCAAGGTCTCTCTTGATGTGGTAAATCTTTACATTTTTTTAAAAGTTCACTTTCCCTTAAGTTTCCACATCATTTTGTGGCAAAATTTGTTTCTGCTCATAATTGATGTTTAGAATGCTTAACAGTATCCTAGAAAGCCCAAAATATCCATACAGAGGCCAGCAAGTGACGTAGTAGTTAAGGTGCTGGACTCCCACATGGCTGACCGCAGTTTGAATCCCAGACCTGGCAGCTTGAATCTCATACTGGGTGCTTGTGTGTGCATGCCCAAGATCCCAAGAGAAGGGATTGCGGCGTGGCTATCTTGCCTGGAGAGTGATTTGTGATTTCTAACTTTCTCTCTCTGTCTCCAGTAAGTGCACGTGCCTTATACCAAAAAAAAAAAAAAAGAAAGAAAGAAAAAGAAAAGAAAAGCCATACACATGTAGTATAGGGAGGAAGAGAAGAGAAGGGTACCTACCAATCTGCTTGACCTAAGAATTACTCTCCTAATTCTCGCCCTTCCTTCACATAGACATAGAGATCACATGTAGGCGTTTGGGTGGCAGCAGTAAACATCCAGGCTAGGGCCTGGGAGAGAGAAGGGCACTTATCCGTGTCTAGACAGACTGGGGAGGTTAAGTTACAGCTTTCTGCCTAGTGGCTTTGTGGCCTTGGCAAGTTCCCTTCCCTCTGTGCCTTGGTTTCTTCATCTGCAAAATGAGGATGATGTTGAACTGAGACCATGAGCGAAGCTGTTAACAGAGTGTTTAACCCATAGCACTTCAAATGTCAGTTGTTTTACTATCACTAATTTAGCAAGCACTTGCCCGCTGTACTAAGAACTGTAGTTGTGTACGTCATGTAATGCTTACTGAGGTAACCATTAGGTAGGTCTGTAGACCCGTCCTACAGCAGAGGAGATCTCAGCTCCGAGCAGTGGCATGCTTCACCCCTGCCCCAGATTTCCTCCCGGTGGAGCTGCCTGTGGAGTCTAGGATCTTACGAGAGATGTGGGCCAGTTCTTTCTTACCTTGTTCTCTCCCCTAATCTCTTCTATGAACGGAGGCTATAGCTTCAGTAAAACCAACAGACATCAAAGGAGGAGGGGGAAATGATGGGGCCAGGACAGTGGAGCCAAGTGGAAGGGGTTCCGCCATTCCCCAAGTGGGCTTCACGACGAAGTATTAGTATAATGGCTAGAAAAGTGCTGAACACAGTCCTCCTCATTTACATGAGGGCAATAGAGTTCTCCCTCTTACAAAAATCCTCCCTCCCTGACACCAGTTCATACAGAAAGATGATGCAGCAGCGTTTAGGGCCAATTTGAAAGCATTTCAAGGGCTTTAGGGACATCCTTATAGTCCTCAAGCCATTGGTAGATTATGTAAACGGAGATGTTTTTAACTTTTCTACTTAATTCAAAGCCTTCCCCAACCCATGCCCCTAAGGAAAAAAAAAAAAAAGAAAGAAAAAATGTCATGATATTTTACACTGGATGGAATATGTCTGTTGATCAATTTTCGTTTTTCTTCAAAATTCTTCTATACTTGCCTTCATTTTTTTATTGGCTTCTTGTAGTTAGCTCTGTGATGTACAGAAGCAGAGATGTGTGGGGGTTAGAAGAGTTCTGTTTGTTCCTGCTTTAAACACTGTACCGCTGTACCGCCTAGGCCAGCAGTGGTGTAGTGATTAAGGCACTGGACTCCCACATGGCCGACAGTGGTTCCAGTGCCGGACCTGGCAGTTTGCCTTCTCTCTCTCTCTTTCTCATGCCCTATTGCAAATTAAAATAATAATAATGATAAATAAAATTAAATAAATAATTTTTTAATTAAGTAAACAATGTGCTCTCCAGGAGAACACAGCACAGGGGAAGAAATCCAGACTCCAGGCTTTCCTCTACTGCCGATGACCCTGTGCTCCTGTGCAGACATGGCTCTGAGTCGCAACGGCCCCTTCCTTAAAATAAGGATAATACTTTGGGAATTTGAAGCCCATGGAAGCTAATCATAATGACAGCAACTACCATTGCAGCTACTACCGCCATTAGCATGTGTGTCAGGCCTTCTGCCACGTATTTTAAGTACATTATTTTATTTCATCCTTACCATAGATCAGTGATCCATTTCACTACGGAGAATGCTACCCACAGCCATGTAACTAATAAATAATGAACTTGACCTTATGTTGTCAGTCTGCATAGACACTCACAGAGGCAAGGCTAGGAGTAGAATCCAGGCCTTTGAGCATCCTTTCTCATCATCACCATTATCTCCAGAGAGAGCTGAAGAGATAAGAAAAGGTAACGACGTGCAATAAATAAGGACTCGCAAAATGAGTGGGAAATTCATCACCCTCATTTGAGAGCTCAGAGAAAATATGGTCCAAAGAAATCACATTGAAATCAGGCTGTCCCCCTTGACCTCTGAACTCAGAGCCACTTGGTTTTGTCCTCATCATGCTATTACTTGTGACCCTCGAAAATCTTTTTTTTACTTGTAGCATAAAATTTATTATTAGTGATTTTATAGTCCCTGATGTGGTTTAGTTATTCAACAGTCTACGCCTTTTTCACTAAAGCATGCAATTACAATATCTTTGGGTTGTTGTTTTTTAAATAAATTCCTTTTCATTACAGCGTTAAGCCCAGATGTCATGTTTCCAGTTTGAACCCAACCCAAGCTAGAGGAGACATCACTCAGGCCAGTGGCCGAGGAGGGGAACATGTGCAGTGAACTAGTAGACCCGTCCCGTGGCTTACCCTTTAGGCTCTGCACCCCCAAATCTAATACCTCAGGACCCATAAGGTCCCTTGGCAGGAATGGAGAGTAAAGAAAAGCTACAGGGGGCAGTAGGTGGTGTGGTAAGGTGCTGGACTCCCACATTGGCTGACTGTGGTTTGAGTCCTGGACCAGCAGCTTGAAAATCACTCTTGGTGCAAGTGCATGCATGTCCAAAAATCCTAGGAGGAGAATGGAGAAGGGATTGTGCGTGGCCAACCCCTCTGTGAGGTGATTTCTCACTTTTCCTCTCACTGTCTCTCTCTCTCTGGTGACTACATGTACCCTATGACAAAAAGCTTTTAAAAAAAAAAAAAAGCTATATCCATTTCTCAAATCATCCACAGTATACATTTTTGGTTAGGTTTTTGTTTTGTTATATTTACTTTTTTTTCTTTCTGTGAGCGAGAGAGAGCATAATAGAGTGCACAGACAGGCACCTCCCAGTGGGGTCTCGGGTCTCCTCAAGCAAACTGCATTCCCCTCCCCAACCCTGCAAGTAGTCAGGACCCTGGGCGCCCAGGTACCACCAGTGTGTTTCTGGTCTGCTGGGATCCAAACCCATATTTGCCCAGGTGGGGTCCAGCCCTGTAGAGCAGCTCTCTTCCTGCCTGTGCCACCATAACTGGGCCCAGGTTGTTTTTTAAGAGTAGATACTCCCTGTAAACTTTTTGTCACAATTTAAAAAAATAATTAAGAAAAACTTATGTTATTTAGTAAGTAAATTGTCAGTAACCTTTAAAAATTGGTCCTGTGTGGCCCGACCTAGTGGTGCAGTCGGCAGCGAACTGGCCTGCAGTATGGAAGCCACGTGGTCAGCTGTGTGCACATTCATATCCCTTGATCAGCCTGAGAACATGCCAGGTCCATGCCTGCCCTTGGTGAGCTAGAGGACGGGGGGAAGGGGATGGTGGCACGATGAGACCCCATCAAAGATGTGCCCACCTCTCTCTTGTGTGCACGCATGGGCTCTCTATTGTAAATGACATAAACTTTTAAAAACTTGGTCATGTGATTAGTAAACCCATAAGTTTTGACCTCTTCATCTAGACGAAATAATTTGAAGCCAGACTAATCAGACAAAAGAATCTCGAAGGCTTTAGTTTATAATAAAGTATGTAATGAAGGTCTTTCTCAAAACCTATTAAGTATGAAAATCAAACTATTAAGATTTGTGTAATTATTAAAATCTATGCATTGTGTTTGTATATAGAAATGCTCACAGCAGTTTTTTGGTTTTGGGTTTTGTTTTTTTGGTTTTTGTTTTTTGGTTTTTTTTGTAGAGAGATTTTTGCTATAGGGCACATGCACGTGCCAGAGAGAGAGAGAGAAACAGAAAGAAAGAAATCACCCCCATGGGGAATGGCCACGCCACAGTCCCTTCTCCTCCATTCTCCTCTCAGGATTTTGGGCACACACACCTGGCGTGAGTTTTAAGCCGCCAGGACCAGGACTCAAACTGCAGTCGACTACATGAGTGTCCAACGACGTAATCATTATGCCATCTGCTGGTTCCACAGTTGTTTTTTCTATAACAAAAGTTCAGAAACATCCTCCATCTATAAGAATAAGGGAATAATTAAATCACTTATAGTACAGAGCAGCCATTTAGAATTATGTTTACCTAGAGGATTTAATAATATCCAAGAGCAGGACACAGAATTATGAATCTATACCACAACACAACTTTAGGGCTGCTTTTTTTTTTTGCTGTTGTGATTGACCATACACATGTAAAATCAAAATGTGAATGGAGAACACCCAAAATTAGTACTTATTTGATGACTAATAGTCTTGTGAGTAATTTTTTCAATAGATTATATTTTCAAAACTTCCTGGGACCAGCAGTTAGCGTAATGGCTATGTCGCTGGACTCCCACGTAGTCGACCGCGGTTCGAGTCCCGGACCCGGCGGCTTAAACTCACGCCGGGCGCGTGTGCGTGCGTGCCCAAGATCCCGAGAGGAGAATGGAGGAGAAGGGATTGCGGCGTGGCCATCCCCCCTGGGGGGTGATTTCCTGCTTTCTATCTCTCTGTCTCTCTCTGTCTGTCTGGCGAGCGCACACGCCCTATAGCAAAAACCTCTACAAAAAAAAAGAAAAAAAAAAAAAAAAACTTCCTGTGAATATAAACTATTATAATAATTTAAAATGCATGTGTGTTTGAATATATTTTAATGTAATCCTTGTTTGGAGCTCAACTGTCTTAGAAATCTAGAATATAGCTAAGAACCTGAAAGAAATGAGAAAATTAATTCTGAGCAGCAAAAACTAATGTTATAAAACTCATATTATAGGACCAGCCCCATAGACTAGTAGTTAAGGGAGCTGGATCTCACAGTTTGATCACAGTTAGAATCTCAGCACCAGGGGACCAGCAGATGGTGTAATGGCTATGTTGCGGAACTCCCATTGTAGTTGACCATGGTTCGAGTCCTGGACCCGGTGGCTTAAACTCACACCGGGCACGTGTGCATGTGTGCCCAAGATCCCAAGAGGAGAATAGAGGAGAAGGGATTGCGGTGTGGCCATCCGCCCGGGGGGTGATTTCTCGCTTTCTGTCTCTCTGTCTCTCTGTGTCTTTCTGGCAAGCGCACGCACCTGATAGCAAAAAACCTCTCCAAAAAAAAAGAATCTCAGCACCAGTACCTTGAAAAGCATACCGTGTGTGTGTGTGTGTGTGTGTGTGTGTACACGTGTACATGTGTATGCCCAAAATCCTGACACGAAGGAGAAATGGAAGAGATTACAGCATCACTACACCCCACTGGGGTGCTTCTTTCTCCTTTCCCTCTCCTTTTCACTCTTTCTTTGGCAAGCGCAAATGCCGTCTTGCAATTTTTTTTAAAAAAAGGAAAAAGCAAACTCACATAATAAAGCAAAACTATGCTCAGAATGTCTCCTGACCCATCACTCAAATTCTGTAAACTCTTACTTTGCACGCAATTCTCAGGCCGTCCGCTCTGTAGGGTCACAACAAACCAGCAGCAGAGTGTTTGAAGCAGTAGAGAAGCCCGGGCAGCAGGAGCACTGGCCCAGGCACACTGACTGCAGGGCAGTGAGAGGAGACTTCGGGAACTCCAGGCGCCCACTCGGCCCCGGACTCGGGTCCTGAGAAACAGGTGCCACAGAACATCTTATCTCTCCACTGCATCATCGCTCAGAACACGTCATCAAGAAAATACGTTTTTTTTTTTCCTTCAATTTTTTATGTGAGAAATTACTTACTAGAACTTTTGAAAGGCTTTACTTCACATAGCTAAGAATAAGGGGAAAGAAAAAATGTGACAAAACGGTAATTCTTGGCTATGCGGGCATCTTTATTACCTATCCAAAATTATTCACTTCCTTACACATTCTTTTTCGATATATACATTTATTTTTTATACCTAATCACATATGCCTTTACAGTATACAAACGTGGTTTCTTTTTCAGCATGAATACAGCACATATCAGTCAAGACAAAGACATTATCCTATACATTATCATCAGCAAATAATGTTTCATTTTTGTATTAATTAAACGTACTGTTTTGTTTTTTCTTCCCTTAAGAGAAAATGTGTTACTGACACTAGGGTTTACCTAGGCTCTCATAAAAATCCAAGGGAGATGGAGGAGAATGTCACAAAATCAGAATGTCAGAAAATACCGTCATAAGTCCACATCTTAAGACAGAACCATCCACCCGTGAAAACAGGAGTAACCTACCATAGGTTGGTGCTCCATTATGGCCTTAGCAAATGCCTGTTGAATTGGAATATTCCTGACATGATGTGACAGTCCCATGCAGGACGCAGCAAAGCACTCAGGCTCAGGGGTCAGAATGAATCTAGTTCAGAAATGGTGGGGGTTTTTGTTTGTTTGTTTTTGTTTTGTTTTCTATAGGGCATTTGTGTTCGCCAGAGAGAGACAGGGCAGTGAGAGGGATAAATCTCCCCTCCCCACCTAGAAGGCGTGATCACACTACAATCCCTTCTCCTCCATTTTCCTCTCTGGATTTGGGGTACGCATGCACATGTGCCTGATGTGTCTCCAGGCTACCAGGTCTGGGACTCAAACCACGCAGTCAGCCATGTGGGCTCAGAGAGTCGATCTTTCCTTCCTACTGCGATTGGGGTGGGGGTCACACTGAATTGCTTTCCCGTGGTGCAAAATCCAGGAGACCTCTCAGGGAGGATTCAGAAACCCTTCTTTTTTGCCGTAAGTACTGCTCGGCATGCCCTAGGTCTGTTCCTCAGCTCCCTGGGAGCCCAGGAGAGAAGGAGCGGCTTGCCTGGGTGCAAGAGGAGGTGGGAGCCCAGGGCGGGTGTAAGTCATTTTCCACACTCCACGAGTGAATGGGCACTAGGCCTCTGGTCACACACACCGCACACTGCTGGTGTCCAGGCTGCTTCCCCAGGTGTTTCTCAGCTGCTGGGCTGGCCGCCGAAGGGTTGGCTGTGGGTCATGCTGACACTGTTCTGGTTTGATTACCAAGTCAGCCTGCATGCTCATTCAGACGGGGACAGTGTCACAGTGGTGTAGAATGAAAACAAGGTTGGAGAACCATGGAGCCTGCCTGATTACTGTGCATTTTGACAACATATTAACTGGAAACCTAGATTAAGGCCAGCAGATTTTTCCCTGTTTTGTTTCTCTAGAAAACTCAAAAAGATAATGTACTGTCTACTTGCTTGGTTCTGTGTGCGCCCCCTGTGACCACCCCTAATTATGAACTCTCTCCTGGCATCAGTACTTACAGCCACGCAGGGCATCTGACAGACCCATAGATTAAGAGCCTCTGGTCACCTTTTCCCAGTCTTTGCTCGGATGTCTAAGCCACAGGTATAAGCCAGCATCGAAAAGAACCTGAGAGAAGAGCTCCTTCTGCACAGGTAGAAGGCACCCTAGAACCCTTCTTTTCCAAGGCTCTCCTTGCCGTGTAACTTGAAAGTATACTATTTGAATAATTATGGATGTCTTTCTTCTGTAAGACTGGAAGCTCCTTGGAGGCAGGGACTGCTGTCCTCCGTGTCTCTCCCCTCTCCAAAGCTTGGCACTGCAGTAGCTACATGTGGGCTGTGTACAGTTTCAAGTCCTGCCTCTACTTCTGCCAAGTGGTTGCCCTTTGGCCACTTCACTTCCCTGGGTGTCAAGCAGCCCTGGTGTTTGTGCATCTTACTCCTAGATATGCAGTCTGTTCAGATAGTTGCATTGAAGCTAGTTTCATCTACGTCTAATAATATCTAGAACTGTGATCAGTACTCTAGGGAAAGCTTAAGTACTGTTTATTATTTGTTATGTCAGACTTAGGTGTAAAAATGCACAGCCTGCTTTCTTCACAGGGTTTTTGTGAGGACAGGGTGAAGCGATGTATATGAAATTATTTTAGAATCTATTAAGCTTAGTACGACTGAACAATGATTATTATTGCTGGCCCAAAGATACCTTCCTGAGAAGTAGCTCAGGCTCAAAAGAAGGCACTGAAGATAAAGTGTTGTAAAATATGTATGTGATGGGCCTTGCAGAGGGGAAGTCATTTCCCAAGTTAATTTTTCATGGAGGAGAAAAATGCTCCCTCAGTTCTCTCTCTGGTATTTCTGTAATATAAGAACCATCGGGTCTGGAGAGGCTGCTGAGTCAGGGGTTAGGAATCGTAGTTCAGCCTGGCCACTGCCTTGCTGAGTTATCATGGCCAAGTTATTTAACTTCCCTGCCAGGTAAGCATGAGTACTTTACAAAGGTAGATCAGATAAGAATCTAATATTAAAAATGTGAATAAGAATAGTATAGCCTTTCAGATGTGCACTGTTGCTTACATCACGTACATGGTTTTCCCTTTACTTCTGGTCCACCTGATGACGTCAGCTCCCCCCTGTGCCGTGGTTTCCATCCTCCATTCTGCCCCAGCCCTCTTCTCTAATACATCACAGGATTTCTGTGTCCCTCTTGAAGGAAGTTCCCAAAGTTGTACCCTGAATGCCTCATGCTGTTTTTAGCATTCAGATACCGCAATAGATATTATCTAAGACTATCCATTTTTATTATCTCAAACTTAAGTAGGCTGGCTCAAGAAGGCTTAAGCTGAGTTCTGAAGTAGAGTGTAACTTTCTGTCTTCTGTTTGTCTTCCAGCGACAGACATCACACCTCCAGTGCAATCCCTGTTCCAAAAAGACAGAGCTCCATATTTGGGGGTGCAGATGTAGGCTTCTCTGGGGGAATCCCTTCACCTGACAAAGGACACCGAAAACGGGCCAGTTCTGAGAACGAGAGACTGCAGTACAAAACCCCTCCTCCCAGTTACAACTCCGCATTATCCCAGCCTGAAACCGCCATCCCTGCGGTGGGAGAGTCCGAGAGAAAGACGGCGTCGCTGTCCTCCTCCTTGGATACCTCCTTGGACTTCTCCAAAGAAAACAAGAAGAAAGGAGTGAGTGTGGGTGACAGCTTCAGTGGAGGCCATGTGAGTGTGAGCACTGGCCAGGAGCATGGTGCAGCCCTCCCTGGGCACCCGGCCACAGTAAATGGCTCCCTCCTGCCCAGCGAGCAGGCCAGCCCCACCCCCAGCCAGCTTGCAGGTGGATTCCACCCAGCCTCGGAGGCCGAGCTCTGCTGCACCGTGGAGCAGGCAGAAGAAGTCATCGGGCTGGAAGCCACGGGCCTCACCCCAGGTGACCAGCTCGAGGCATTCCACTGTATCCCAGTGGACAGTGCCGTGGCCGTGGAGTGTGATGAACAAGTTCTGGGAGAGTTCGAAGAATTTTCCCGAAGGATCTATGCACTGAATGAGAACGTATCCAGCTTCCGCCGTCCACGCAGGAGTTCCGATAAGTGAAGTGAGCACAGACAGACCGATAGTAGGACCAAGGCAGAGCGCTGCCTAAAATGTAGACAAAGCTGCACTCACCCTTTGTAATAATTATGACACAAAATGAATATTATTGGAGGATATTCCTCAGAAAAACAGACCTTGGGAGTAGAGGAGGGTCTCAGGATCATTGTGTATCAGTGGGCCAGACAAAGCTAGATGTTGCTTTCAAGATTTGCTTTTTGGGCCTGATGGTTATTTTAAGGCAAAAGTCAACCTCTAGTTGAAAGAGCTTATAGCTCAAGTCACCTTTTAGGTATTGTCTGCTTTTTATTTACACTTCTATGTTATCCTCAGAAGGAAGATGATAATATATAAGTAATATAATGAACTCACATTTAGTTTCACATAAGCATTTGCCTTCACCATAGTTTACTTCAGGAGAACGGAATCATCAGAAATAGAGTTCCACCATTTACTGAAGGGTCCGCAGCCATCAGTTAGTTTGGTGAGTAAGAAGCCCATCTGCCCTGCCCCCAACAACCACAACCTGTAGACCCCACTGTGACCCCGTCCTCAAGGATAGGCGAGCATCCCAAACGCTGAGGACACCCAATCCCCTGTCCGCCCTGGAGCATGACATTCCATCTCTTCTAATCAACCTTGACCTTCCACCTCCTCTGCCATACCCTTGACGTAGCCCTCAAATTAGATGGAAACCCCCCTACACACATATGCTTGCCTCTGGTAGGTTCCAGAACACTCTCGAAGACCCTCAGGTTCCTGCAGTCAAATGGCATCCTCTTGGGGCCAGTTTCAATGCGGACAGATACAGTGGTCGGAGACCAGGCATGCTTTCTGGCATTGCACTTACCAGACAGAACCCTGGTATATAAATCCCATGTTAAGTTATTCAGTTTCAGTTGGAAAGAAGGAGTTGTACATGACAAAATATACGTAGATAGTTGGGCTTTCCAGTATGCAGACTGCAAGGCAGTCGAGATAGTCGGGGTGAGAGACTAGGCAAGGCATAGAGTACCATTGGTATGTGTGCAATTTCATGCATAGTAAATTATGGTTTTGAAGTCTAATTGTCATTCCTGTATTCAGATTTCATTTGCTATTGCTTTATATGTTATGTACCCAAGGACATTGCCTCAGGGTTGCAAGATCTTTAAGGAAAATTTATCCATATATCCATGTATTGTATAGAGGAATAAAAATTGAGTTTACTTCATTCGACCTGATTTTTTTCCCCAGCTTTAAAATCCCTCTTGAGCCCATGTCTCCATGTTATGTCACGACAGCTCCAGCCTGAACAGCCGCAGCTGTGTCCGAGCAGACGCTGGGGCCTTGTCTGAGTGTACACGTGATGCACAGCACACGGAGACTTACAGGCCTGCTCCCCGAGGCTGCACTTGTCCACAGAACTGCTCCACCCAGAGGCCTCACCATCATTCACACTGTGTCCAGGTGCTCCTGGGCCCCATTTTAACTTAGAGCCATGTTACTGAATGGACCCGTTTAGGTAGTATGACCCACGTAGAGAATGTGCAGTTACCGGGCAGTGGACAAACCCAGCACTTGGGCAAGTGAAAGCTTTAACTTGATCTGAAGAACTCCAACTCACTCTGCGTGAAGAGGGGGCTGCTTCAAAACCAGGAGCAGAAACTTCTTCGCAGCATACTGTCATTCACTTAAAGGCAGAGATGGTGGGAGATGTACCATGCAGAGGCCAAGTGAGGTGGAGGAGCATTCTCCAGTGAAGTAACAGCTACAAAAAGAGGGTGTAAAAAGACTTCTCAAGGTCAGTGTTAGTATTGAATGGAGAGTAAATCCCATGAGATGTGTGATTTCCCCAGATGCAGAGGTGGCCTTTCAGGTTCATCCCAAGTTCAATGAGGTGCATTCAGTTGCAGGCTCTTGGCCTGGCTCTGGCCCCACCAGGCACTACAGGGCACTCATGATGAAGTGTCCATCTCAGGTCCACACAACCAGAGGGCACGTAGACCTTTGCGGTTTCATCCGTCAGTCTCCCCTTTGTGGACTCCCTAATGCCGGGCTTCACAGCTTTTCAGTCCCTCAGCCCAACTCTTGCTCAGAACTGATCAGTAGTGGCCTACCCAGTGCTCTGACCCATGCTGTCCAATGACATATGTCTCAAAGCACCATTCAGGTTTGGTCTGTAGTTTGGGTTTGGGGTTTTCACTTGGGGTTATTTGGTTGTCTCCAGTTTCTGCCATGACCTGAGGGAATAGTATTACATGTCTCTTGGAATAACTGCTCAACATTTTCTAAAGCTGCAGAATTAGTATTGCCTCTATTTAAAGTGGCCCAGGCCAAAATGTGGGATGAGTTATTATCTCCTAATCTTTTTAATTCGCCTTGTAAATCACGAAGAAAATAAAATTTGCCTGGAAGATCCAAATTGAAATGGAAACTCATTACTGTCCGTTTCGGAGCTGCTAAGAGCCCTTGCAGTTTTCTCATAGCCACAACACTTTTAACAGCCGGCAAATGCTAACAAATGAAGATTTGATGGTGTTTTCTCTCTTCCCTTCCCCTTCACCACTTTAGAAATTCCAGAGATTTTTTTTTCCCTCAGAATATTAGTTTTGGAAGATTGTAACCAGCTATATTTTTTTTAGCAATTCGAATGGTGCCCATTTATCCTGACCTAACCGGTTATTTAAATAATTTTTTAAACCACCACCAATAATAAATGGCATGTGAAACTGATCTCTTGGTAATTGGAAGAAAATTCTGCATCTGTATTTATAAAATAAAATTGATTAGTATTTATTTTGAGAGTTAAAAGTGTATGTTATTTCCCTGCTATGTTTGAGTCCTGTCTTCATTGTTTTGAACTTCACATTGAACCAAGTTAACTATAAAATCCTCGGTCTGAAAAAGTCAGCCATTCCGCAGTTTTTGAGCTCTATATGTTCACATGCATGCACACGCATGCGCATGTACACACACCAATGCAGAGCTTAGTAAGCCTCAGCCCCTGGCACATTCTCTAGTGGAGGGCCACGGATAGAGTAGCCATTCATCATAACTCAGGGTGATCATTGCTGGGAGGAGAGACGTATAGCCATGCTATGGAATGCAGCATAAGCTATTGGGAAAGATTCCAAGAGGTTGCGGTCCAGCCAAGTGACGTGGTGGTTAAGGCAGCTGGATCCCACATGGCCAACCGCGTGGTTTGAGTCCTGAACTCAACGGCTTGGAAAATATGCCAGGCATGTGTGTGTGTGCATGCCCAAAATCCTGAAAGGAGAATGGAGGATAAGGGATTGCATCATGGCCATACCCCCTGGGAGGGGCATGATTTCTCACTTCTCCTTTCTCTTTCTCTCACTCTGGCAAGTGCATATGTCCTATAACAAAAACTTAAAAAAAAAAAAAATTAAATAATGCATCTGAAAGGTAGGTCAGATGGGGAGGGGTAGAGAGTTTGGATGAAGGTAGTGCACAGCTGGTAAGTACCTTGCCCAGGTTGTAAAGCAGAAGAGTAACTTGGTTAGATCTGAATTAATTACTCTTTAAAGAAGAGTAACTTGGTTTGACTGGGAGCCAGATCGAGGATGGATTCTAGGGGTACTTGCTTGAATGTGTTTAATCTCTGTTCTATTTGAAAAAAAAAGAAAAAGAAAAACCCTGTGTCTGAAAGAGAGGTTGGACTGGGTCCCTTGTTTCCAGGGTACATGTTGAATACAGCCAGGTTTTTCAGGGCAGTACAGAGTGTAGCCAATCCCTGCTCTGTAGACACTGAGTTCTGAGTGCCCCGTGGCAACTGCTCACATCTGCCACTCTACCACTTTGAAGCTATGACCCTGCTCCAGGCATTTACTTTCAAAACTAAATGTTTTTTTTTCATCTATCAAATATGGGAAAGAGTTCTGCCCTCCCGGGTAAGTTTGCATCACTGCTGGTCCCCTTAGTCCTGTCTGCAGCTACTGTGTGCTGATAGAAAAGACGCCTGAGGCTCAGAGCAGTCAAGCGCCGTTTCTGGGACACAGCTAGTGAGCTCCTCCGCAGAGTGAAGCCAAGTCTTTCCTCAGGTTTTCCTTTGAGCCTCGACAGACTCCTATTCAGTCTTTAAAACCTGAGTAACTTGGGGGTCCAGAGCAGGAAGGGACTGGAGAGGACTCTCTCCTACTAATCTCTTCTTGTCGTAGGGAGTCTGGGCACATGGGCTCACCAGAGAGACAGAGAAAGACAGACAGAAAGCAAGAAATCACTCCCCAAGGGGGATGGCCACACCACAATCCCTTCTCCATTCTCTCAAGATTTTGGGTACATATGCACATGGTGCGAACCGGCATGAGTTTCAAGCCGCTGGGTCCAGGACTCGCACCATGGTTGACTATGTGGGAGTCCAGTGACAGAACCATTGTTATCTGCTGGTCCCAAGGGGCTCAGCATTTAAGAACTTGATTCTTTTTTTTTGGAGAGGTTTTTGCTCTAGGGCGTGTTCGCTCACCAGAAAGACAGAGAGAGAGAGACAGAAAACGAGAAATCACCCCCCAGAGGGGATGGCCACGCCGCAATCCCTTCTCCATTCTCCTTGCCGGATCTTGGGCATGCCCACACATGCACCCGGCCTGAGTTTAAGCCACCGGGTCCGGGACTCGGACCGCAGGCGACTACGTGGGAGTTCAGTGACATAGCTATTACGCCAACTACTGGTCTTGAGAACTGCTTGATTCTGATCAAGGTTTCCATGTAGTAGAACAGCAACCACCCTACTGTCTACCCGCAGTCGTGACCCAAAGGCTTGTAAAATATGACAAAAATTAGTAATACAGCTGGCTTAGAAAATTCAGCTTGAATGTGGTTTTTATTGATCTGAAGGATACACTGCAGTATCAGAAAAAGGAAATGTTAGCTCTAGTTTGATAGGAAAATGTATAAAATGATTGGGTCATTAGAAAAGTTATGACACGTTTTGCATAGAAAACATAGGGGAAAAATGAGTTTTCCGGTAACCCAACAATTTAAAGGAAGCATGTTCTTCAAAATGGTTAAAGTAAGTTTTATTGCTTTAAGAGAGAAACTTGTTCTTTCAAAATTTACTTGTAAAAACTGTTTTTTCCTATTCACTTATAAGAAACACCTTATTCTATAAAGAGACCAGCTTCACTGCATTTCCACAAATGACTTCTTCTTGGGATCAGGGGGTCGGCCGCACTTCATCATGATTTAGCTGCAGGTGATATGTGACCTTTTGCTCACTCGGGCGACAGGTGTGTCAGAGCTTGCTGACCTCCAGGCCCAGACCAGCTCCTTTGCTCCCCAAACCAGTCGCTTTGACTGCTTTGCCTCTAGCCTGCCCAAGCTTTACCTTCATTGGCCCACAGTAGGTGCTCGTGTATTTGGTGGGGTGTGGGAGGGAGTGAGAGTATAGACCCCAGAATTTGGTAACTCTGCCTGTATCTGACTGTGAGTCCCCTGGGATCTCAGTGAAGGTTCATTGTGCCGAGTTGACCTCAAAAGACTTCACTTTTGAGGCTGATGGAGTAACGTACACACTAGCCAGCCACAGAGTTGTGAGAAGGTCCTCTTATAGAAATATTCCGCATAAAAAGATTTAGAGGCAGGGGGCCAGCAGGTGGCGTAGTAGTTAAGGCATTGGACTCCCACATGGTGAACTGCAGTTCAAATACCAGACCTGGTAGCTTGAAACTCACAATGGGCACATGTGCGTGCGTGCCCAAAATCCCAAGAGGAGAATGGAGGAGAAGGGAGTGTGGCGTGGCCATCCCCCTCATGTTCTCTCTCTCTGGCTCCCCAGTGACACCTGTGCCCTATAGCAAAGAGCTTAAAAAAAAAAATTCAAAAGTGGTCATAGGATTAAACTACCACCACTTTGTGAATCCTGATGAATGAGCCCATCTAAGAGTAGTCATCGATGGCAATATCACAAAAAAGAAAGTCATTTGGAAATGTGATACCTCTTGATGGAAAAATACAACACCTAGGAAAGGTGTGGGGTCTTCACAAAAGTCATGGAAAATATGTTCTATGAAAATTGCATACATTTCAAAAAATGGGCTAAAACTTGTACTTTAATTTTATTTTTTTCACCAACTTCTCAAAGTTCTCTTATTTTCTTGGCAAAACTTTGCAAGTATAATCAAACCTCTGTGTGCTGTCCACACAGCAGCCACTAGCCACGTGTGGCTATTAAGTCATAGAAAAGTGGCTAGTCGAAAGCAAACGTGCTCTACATGTAAAATACACACTGGCTTTCAGAGACTTGTACAAAAACAGAATGCAAATAATGTTATATTAATGTTGATGTTCATTACATGTTGGAATATCCTGGATACATTGAGTTAACTAAAATATATTATTATTGTTCCTTTAATCAGTTTCTTCTTAAAATATGACTATTAGAACATTCTGGATCACCATTGCCTTTGTGGCCCTTCTTATTGGCTACTGACTGCACAGCTCTGGGTCTACCAGTCCTGAAGAAATTCCAAGGGCGGGTGAGCACGTCAGCACCAGGAACATGCAGCCGGGAACTCCAGGTGCTGGGAGACTGCGAGACAGACCGCCTGTTTCTCCACCAAATATATAACAAAAAAGGTAGAAAGAAGGGGAAAATCTAAGGGCTCAAGAAACATATCCATCGGTCCTGAAATGAGCCTTTTTTAGCTTCTGTAAACAAACTGGAAAAAAAAATTGCAGAACAATCAAAATGCGAACATAGACTAAAGTATTATTTTTTAGGTGTGGTAGTAGTCTTGGGATTATGTTTTCTTTTTAAAGCCCTTGTCACTTAGAGACAGATCCTGAAGTATTTGCAGATGAGATGCCCGTCCGGAACTGCGCTCGCTCAGCCCTGCGCCTGCTCACACACGCCCCAGCCGCCAGCAGTTCCCAGAAGGTCCTGCCTCCCTCAGGGCTTTTGCCCGGTGGCATCTCTGTGCCCTCTGATTTCTGTGAGCACCTGTCCAGCCATCTTCCTCTCCTTTTTGAAGTCCCCCTGGTGTCTTCCCCTGTCCTCAGCCCGCTCCGCCTTATAGCAGTAAGCCCTTCCTGTGTGCTCTCCCCACCCCCTGTGTGTGCCACAGTCTTTGTTTCCCCATCTGGCACCCCCATTAGGCTGTGAGTCCCCAGAGGGCAGATGCCCTATTTTAAGGCACAGTGAGTCCTCAGGAAAATTGACAGATCAGTATCTATACTCTAGGGACCAGCAGATGGTGTAATGGTTACGTCGCTGGACTCCCATGGTTCAGGTCCTGGACCTGGAGGCTTAAAACTCACATAAGGTGTGTGTGAGTGTATGCCCAAAAGCCCGAGAGAAGAATGGAAGAGAAGGGATTGTGGTGGTGTGGTGTGGTGATCCCCCCTCGGGAGTGATTTCTCGCTGTCTCTCTGTCTCACTCTGTCTCTCCAGCAAGCACAGGCGCCCTATAGCAAAAATCACTCTTGAAAAAAAAAAAAGTATCTATACTATAAAATGGCCAGAGTGCCCATTTTACAGATGAGGCCATTGAGGCCCAGAGAAGCTGGAATCTTTCCCCAATTTACAAAGTTAAAAAAGTGACAGAGCTCAGACTTGAAACCAGAACCTCTGAGTATTGTCTCTGCAGTGCATCGGCGCTACAGGCCACAGCTCCTGTAGATCATTTTGCACGGATTGAGTACCCCCTGTTGGTCTGCCACTGGCTCAACAAGTCATGGGGAGGAGCTCTGAAGAAAGACCATAGGAGACCCTGAGTGTGACCACAGAATCCACTTCGCCCTGGGACCTCCAGCAAGCCTCCTGGGGAAGTCACGTTTATTTTATTTCTAAGAATTCTTTTATTCAACTTTATTATTTATTTATTTTATTTTAATTTGACCAGAGAGGGGTAGAGAGAGAGAGAGAAAGAGAGAAAGCAAGTCTCCAGGTCCGGGACTCAAATCACAGTAGGCCATATGAGAGTCCAGTGCCCTTAACCACCACGCCACCTGCTGGCCCGGAAGTCACATTTAAATTCAGACTTGAAGCCAGGCAGAGTTATTTCAGGTGGAGGGAGGGAGCGTCACAGGCCTCCGAGTGGAGGGGAGTGTCAGCACCTGGGGCAGGTCAGCGACTGGTCAGGGCATGGTGGGTGGGCCGCTGGAAAGGGGTGCACAGTGCCGGGCTTGCTCAGGCCAACCTGTGGACATTGCCCTTGACCTCCCAGGCTTGCCTTCTAACAGAAGTACCTCCTGGCCCCTCTGGCTGCTCCTTAAGACTTGGCTTCCAGGCCGATCTGTCCTGGTACATTCATGCGAGCCTTCCACAGGCCCAAAGAGGACACAGGTGATAGGAGTTGGGGAAGGCGTCGGGCGCTTCATCTCCAGCCACAGCCCAGATACGCAGAAACACACCTTTGTTCCCCATAACCGTCCTCAACTAGATTTGGGATGCCTGTTCCAGCTGGTGGCAAAGAACTCTTACTTTTTTTTCCCCTTTCTTTATTCGTGATAGTGCACATGCATGCAAGAGAGAAAGAGAATGGCCCTCCATGGGTTCTGGTCACACTGTGATCCCCTGGTCCTCCAGCCCACTGGGTTCTGGGCACGCACATGAGTGCGTGGCATGGAAAACTCGATCTTGCCACTTGGAGGCAACTTGGTCATTTCTGATTAAAACTTCCCCTTTCTGGGGTGGGTGTTCCAAATCCTCCCTGGCCTCAATCCCTCTGGCCCCAAGTTCAGGCTCCTGGCAAGACTGTTTCTGACCTGCCCCCGTGTGGCTCATTTGGGTGTCTGGCTCAGGCACCCCACTGCCAAGGCCCTGCAGGGCCTCACCATATGCCATTCCTCCAGGCACTGGCCTTCCCAGCCCTGCTCAGTGCTTCGGAGCTCAGGCCTACGTGCCTCCCCTCTGGTAGTCAGCTTCCGGGCACCCCTAGGAGCACAGGGCACCTAGGAGATTTGCCTGGGTCTCCCAGCTGTCCCAGAGCAGTCAGGCCCTTGCTTCCACTTAGAGCCCAGGAAAGGGCAGGGACAGGGAGGAAGGGCCCCACCAGTCCTCTGACTGCAGTCTGGCTTTGGCCCTTCCTAGTCCCTGTTCAGACTTTCACTTCCTTTTCGAAGATGAGAACTCCAAAAGCATCCCGCCTGCATTCTTCTCCCTCCTGTGACTCCTGTCTCTCTTTTCTTTCTCTGTGACTGTCCTCTCAACGTCCTCCAGGCACTATCTGGGCAGAACTCCCAAATCCTTTCCTTGCTCAACAGAGTCTGGCCTGACCGCAAGGGCTTGACTTTGGAGACTTCCAGCAATGTATTACAAACTTCAGTTCTGTGTTGTCTGGGGCTGAACCTGCTCTACCTGGAGGCAGGTCTACAGGGCCGGGGTAAGTGGAGGGGTCAAAGGAATGAAAACACCTAGTTTAACAGCCAGCCTCAGTAGGCTGCCTCCCTGCCATGGAGCAAGGACACGAGCTGGCTGGACACACCACTCTTGCTGAGTGGTGGTCAAATGGTGGCAGTGCCAACAGCCCAAATAAAGGATCCAGATGTTCTTTTTTTTTAAGAATTATTTTTTTTATTTAATTTTAGTTATTCATTCATTTCATTTGACCAGAGAGAGACACACTCGTGGAGAGGGAAAAAGAGAGGGAAAGTGAGAAAGCAAGCCATCAGGTCTGGGACTCGAACTGTGGTCAGCCATGTGGGAGCATCCAGCACCTTAACCACCACAACACAGCCTGAACCAAGGATCCCAGATGTTCAGAGGGAGAAGCGAGGTATCCTTGGTGTGCAGTGTATGGGCGGTGCTAGTCACAAGGTAGAGTAGCTGTCTCAGCACCACGTCACCCGTCCTGTTAAATTAATACTACAGAGATGGAGTAATTGGTTTAGTCATCTTGCGTGGTTTTAATTTGTTAACTTGTAGTTTGATGGTTGTAAGAGAACTATAAACATTCGTTTACATTTAGTTTTTTGTTCAACGGTCTTGAGAGTGAAAATTGAAGGGCGGAACTGTCTATACTGAACAATTCTTCCTTGCAATTATGCACTGTCCCTCCCCCATCCCCACTCCCCAGAACAAAACAGGATACTGGAAGAGACCTGTCAGTCTTTGCTCCAGGGCTGGGTACCGCCTACCCACCCCTACTGAAGAGTAAGGTGGCCATAGAAAGAGCCGTGATCACCTCTCCCCAGCCTCGGTCTTTGCTCTAGGTGTGGGTTGCCCTCTCCCCTCTCTACTAATTCCCTCAAAGCCCTCAGCCTCTGGGTTTCCCTCACCCTTGGGTTTCTACCTTTTCTTCTCTCCAATCCTGGAAGGTTTGGGCAGAAGGTGGGGCTTTGGATCCTGCCACAGAGCACTCACCAGATTCACTAAACATTTGCGGCAACCAAATGGGACCCCTTCTAACATTGTTATGCTAGAAGAGTTTCTAGCTCTCCCTTCACCTTGGCTACATTTCCAAATGCCCCCTCTTTTTTGGCTTCAGGCCCCAGGAAGGGGGTGGAAAAGGAAAAGGGCCAATCCTGGCAGACTTATTTAGGCAATATTACAAATAAAAATGCACTTTCTACTTCGAGGGGTGTATAGTTTCTAACCTTAAAAGAATCTGCATGTTACTTTTTGTACGATGCCATAGATCTCAGTAGATATTTTGAACTCATCAGTGCAGGGGAAAATGTCTGCAGGTTTTTAGGCATACAGAGTGAGATACTCTAGAATGTTTTATAAGGAAAACAGTGGGAGACATTTTCCAAATGGTGGTGAGATGACATGGTTGCACAAACCTTCATGCAGGTGTCAATTATGAGATCTGGACAAAATATTTTTGAGAAAAGCAATTATTTAGAAATGGGGAGAGGGCTGTGGCCTGGTGGTTAAAGGAGATGGATCCCATGTAGCCAAACACGTGGTTTAAATCTTGGCCCCAGCAGCTTGAAAAACACACCAGGCATGTGTGCATGCATGCTCAAAATGCCAACAGGATGGAGAAGAGATTATGGCATGACCATACCTATTGGAGGATTTGCTTGCTCTCTCTCTCGCTCGCTCTCTCTGGTGAGCATATGTGTCTTCTGACAATTTTTCAAAAAGGAAAAGAAAAAGAAAACAAAAATAAAGAATCTGGGAAGTGCCTGTAAAAGGCCAAAGCCAGAGGAAACTTTACACTTGAGAATTACAACCGGAAGTGGTAAGAATCACAATGGTGCTCGCAACCTCGAGGCTGCTGCAGATGGAAAACCATAGCCTTATCACTTCAGGTGGCAGAATAGCGTTCAAAGCTATAAAAGAAGCTGGATATGTAAAGGGGAAATTCTGAAAGTGAGAGAACAGCAGGAGATCTAAGACCCAAAATCTGAGCACAAACTCAGTCCAACTCTTTAGCCAAATGTTGGAGGGCCTGAAGGAAAAAACCGGGAGGGACCAGAGAGAAGCTACCCTTAGAAGACAGAGCTGTGCTACACTGGGTAAAACATGTGAGAGTGCTGCTTTTTAAAAGTCAGTAGATTTCCTAACCCACATATAGCTCATAAGCAGAAAGCCAAAGCCTTACTGGCTGCACATATCAAAGGACAGAGTCCGAAGACGGCAGAGCAGCAGGAACTTGAAAAGGGAGAATCCACGGAAACAAGGGAGCTGCAGAAAAATGAGCACCAAAATCTGAATTGCATTTTCCAAATCCTTAGATGACTTCCAGATTATAGAGGTACAGGGGGGAAAAAAAGAAAAAGAAAGGAAGGAAGGAATAAAAGGCAGCCCCTGGAAGCTACAGGAACTAATGTATCTATCATCTATTTATCTATCTTCCTCACTTTCTGGAAGCTGCAGGATCTGAGTGGGTATAACTGTTTTTGTGTATTGTGGAGGAGACAGAGTACAACTTGAATCTGAACAAATTAACATCCCACCAGAATTAATATCAATAATCATCAGAAGAGCACAACTAAGCCCAGAATTGCTACAATATCTAGCCTCAAACTGTAAAGAATCCAAGGAAATGTGAAACTTGGGGATCGGGAAGACAAGAGCAACTGACTCTGAGGATAGATGTTGGATTTAGAAAAGACTTTAAGCAGCTTTTATCAAAATGATAAACAAAAAATGCATTGGAAGATTTAAAGGGGAAAAAAGTTGTCTTAGTGAGTGAAGAGAAAGGGATTCTCATCAGAGAAATGGAAAGAAACTATAAGTATATATATTAAACAGAAATTACAAAGTCGAACAGTACAATAATTGAAATGGAAAATTGATTGGCTGAGCTCAACAATATATTGGAAATGGCAGACAAAAGAACTAATCCCAAAGATAGATTAACAGAAATTACTGTGATGAAAAAAGAAAAAAAAATATGGTTGGAGAAAAATGAACAGAGTCTTAGAGATCGGAGAGATGCTATCAAGAGGCCCAAAATATGTCATTGTGGTACCAGAGGCAAGCAGCAACAGGGAAAAAAAAAAAAAAAAAGGCAGGAAAAGGTATTTGAATGCATACTGACCAAAACTTCCCAAATTTGCAGACAAATTTGAAGAGCTGAGAATGCCAACAAATCTCACAAAGTAAACCACTTCTAGGCACATAATAGTTAAACGGATGAAAGCTAAAGATAATGAGAAATCTTTTTTTTTTTTTTTTGAGAGGTTTTTGCTATAGGGTGCATGCACTCACTCACCAGAAAGACAGAGAGAGACGGAGAGACAGAAAGTGAGAAATCACCCCCCAGAGGGGATGGCCACACTGCAGTCCCTTCTCCAACGTTCTCCTCTTGGGATCTTGGGCACACACACACACATGCCCAACATGAGTTTAAGCCACCAGATCTGGGACTTGAACTACAGTTGGCTACATGGGAGTCCAGCAACATAGCCATTACGCCAACTGCAGGTCCCAATAATGAGAAATCTTAAAAGCAGACAGAAAAAAACAAGATGCCCTTCATAATAAAGTAGTGATACAATAAAATTAATGTCTGATTGCTTATGAAAAACAATGAAGACCAGAAGACATTCAGAGTGCTGAAAAAATAATTATTGCCAATAATTCTCTGCAAGGCCGAGCACCTGGGGATTCTACGACTTGTGTGTTGTGTGACTGCCATCAGGGAGAGAAAAGGTGAGCAGTGCATTTGTGGTTAAACCAGCTGCTTTACTGCGTACATCCCCGACAGAAAACCTCCATGAGTCCGTGTCTATGAGAACCAAATATCCTGCTTGCACTTTTACACTATCCAATGGGTGGAAGAATTTTCTACAGGCTCTGTCCACTTCAGATGTTACTTCCCTACCCCTGCTGCATGCCGCCAGTGCCAGGATCATTGGACACTGATGCCCCAACATGACACAGGACCTGTACCATGGTGTCATGGCGCTGGTGGGAGGGGAGTGCTCCTGGAAGCCATGCCACACCAGCTTGGCCTTGGTCACCAGTCACAGAACTGGACATGCAGGTGGCCACGACCACATACAATATATTCCCCCAACCCCAGATCGGTGTGTCCTCGGTTCAGCCGCCCCTCAGCCAGACTCCAAGAGTAGGAAGTATGGTGGAAGTCAGAGTGGAGTGAGCGGTCCTGACCAATGGCAGCTAAGGCATTGGTCATTTATTTATTTATTTTTTATTATTTTTTATTATTTTTTTTTTGAGAGGTTTTTCGCTATAGGGTGCGTGCGTTCACCAGACAGACAGAGACATAGAGACAGAAAGTGAGAAATCACCCCCCAGGGGGGATGGTCACACCGCAATCCCTTCTCCTCCACTCTCCTCTCGGGATCTTGGGCACGCATGCACACGCGCCCGGCATGAGTTTTAAGCCACCAGGTCCAGGACGCGAACCGCGGTCGACTACGTGGGAGTCCAGCGACATAGCCATTACGCTAACTGCTGGTTCCCTTTATTTATTTATTTTGAGAGGTTTTTGCTATAGGGCGCGTGCCCTCACCAGAGAGACAGAGAGACAGAAAGCGAGAAATCACCCCCCGGGGGGGGGGTGGCCATGCCACAATCCCTTCTCCTCCATTCTCCTCTCGGGATCCTGGGCACAGACGCACACGCTCTTGGCATGAGTTTAAGCCACCGGGTCCGGGACTCGAACTGTGGTCGACTACATGGGAGTCCAGTGACATAGCCATTATGCAAACCGCAGGTCCCAGCTAAAGCACACTTTTGCAGATTTCAGAGAAACATCATCATGTGAATGCATGGCTGCTCACCACCCTCACACCCTCTTCCCCCAGCCTTGAAAGGAGCCCTGACAAGTGAGGGACCTGGAGCTCAAGCCATATCAGCTTCTCAGGAAATCCACTCAGGTTTTGTTTCCAGCTTAGCTCTACCCTGTCTCCTGCTCGACACCCTCTACGGCTCCCCATTCCCCTCAGGATGAAGCTGGGCCTTCAGGACCTCAGTGGTCACTGTGGGTTTCATTGTCTCCCCTTTTCCCTGAGGAGCTGTGGGAGGTAAGCTTCTTAGGGAAGAATGAAGATGAGAAACCAATGGATGATTTCTGAGGACCCAGGGACGTCGGGCCTCACTGCTCTCCAAGGGGGTACCTGACATCACTCTGAGCGGTGGAGCTGGGGGTGCAGGCAGGACCCACATTTCTAATAATCACTGCTCCCCTGCTAAGACCCATGGGACTGCTGGGCAGATCCCTGCTCTCCCATGGACCCCCTTTCTGGACCACATTGGGGATTGGGGTGCAGTGGGGAGGGCAGTGGAAAGGACCCTAACCTGAACCCTACAGGCCTCAGTCGCTGCTCTGTCCTTTGTCCATTGTGTGACCTTGGGCAGGTGTCTCGACCTCTCTGAATGTGGGCATGTCATCTGTAAACTGGGGAATACCAGCTTCATCTCAGGGCTTTTGTGAGGGGTCCCTGAAATGTGTTGTGAAGGTGCTGACACAAAGGAGGGTCTGGCCGCCGCCTGGCCAGCAGAAGACGCTGAACCCGTGAGCTCCACTTGATCCTGGGTGACTCCCACACCTCCTCGGTGGGTCACACCATCATGGTGACTACTCATTAGTAACATCCTTTGGTCCCTTCCCAAAGCACCATGACACCCCTAGTTTCCAGCTCTGGCCACCCACCCCTCTGCTGTGGGGACCATGCATGGGGAGCTCTGGGCAGACCAGCATGCGCTCTGCTGCAGGCCAGCTGTCTTCCTGGCTAGAGGCGAGCAGACGGTGTGAGCCTAGAGCAGCTGCCCCGCGGGCCTCTGGTTCCCATTACCATCCCTCTCATGTTGTTCCAGACCAGGCTCCTTTCAGCACCATTTCTGGCTCTCCTCAGGAGACACCCTTCTCCCACGTCCTGCCTTTCTGCTGCCCCGGGTGTCCTGCCTGGCCCAGAGGCACCCCAGGTTGGAGCCTGAGGCAGCAGCCTAGGGGGGTGGGGGTGGGGCAAAGGAGGGGGTTGGGCTCCCAGGCCTTAGGGGTATGAGAGCTCACAAAGTCCCCAGAGCTGGGGAGCCCCTGGCCTGCTCAGAGCCTGGACTGTCTGAGTGGCCGTGTGGTCATGGGTTGTTCTTCTCCCTTGCTTCCTGAGAAGTTAAGAAGACCTGTCGAGAATGTGGCAGGAGAGGGCCTGTCCCTGCTCTTAGGAGCCCTTTGGCAAGGCCCTGAGTGAGTCCTCCCTGAGAAGGTACTAATCAGCGGCCCCTACGGAGGCTCCCTACTCCCTTCCCGGTAAGGAGTGCCATGATGGGCTCTCTGGGGTGGAGTAAACCATCCCCAGGACCCACTCTGAGGTTGCCCTCCTCAGGGGCCTTTGGCAAGAAGATCCTCCCCACCTGTGTGGCCCTGGGAAGTCCTACCCATTTCATTTGCATTTTGGTGCATTTCACACTTTGCAAAACATCTGGGCTGTCTGAAAAACCAATATTTTTCTATACAAAAATGCATCATGACTTTTCGGACAACCCAATACATTCACACCCCTGCTTTACTCTGGGCTGTGAGTCATCGTCCCATTTTACAGATGAAGAGACCAAGGCTCAGAGACGGGCGGTGGTGGCTGGCCCGACAAGCCCCTCGTGGAAAGAGGCACAGTCCTAGCGCTGGGGCTTTCTTCACCCTCATAGGGTGGCAGGGCCTGGGGTCTGGCAGGGAACCCTGAGTGGGAGGCCGTGATGTGGGTCATGGGTGAGGATGAGAATGAATGAACAGGGCCTCTCTTCAGTGGGGCATGTTCAGACCCAGGACGGACACGTGGTGGGGAAGTGGGACTGCACCCTGGCGTGGCTCAGGCCACAGGAGCTGAAGGTTGTTCCCATATGTGGAAAGGCCTCCCTCTGCTGTCTGGCTGGTTGGGGCAGTGGGCAGCAGGGCGATGCCATAGAGGTAGGTGGGCTGGGGCAGGCGGGGCCTCAGATGCTGAGGAGGAGTGCGCACAGAGCCTGAGCCAGGGAGGGGAGACCTGACCCTGCCGCCATGGCCCATGTTCCTGGGGGCAGAGGCCTCTGCAGGAACAGTTGTGCCCACATCTCCTGCAGCAGCACCCAGCAGGCTGCAGCTAGGGTTGTGCAGGGCCAGGCCAGGAGCTGGGCACCCGAGTTCCGGCTGGCCTCCGGTCCCCTGTCTTAACCCTCCTGTACCTGGGGGTCTCCTCTACTGAGCAGGTTGATGGTTCCTGCTCTGCAGTCCTGGGGCTCCTGGGAGCTCGGAGAAGGCAGGTGTGGAAGCCAGGGAAGCTGAGCTCAGAGCTGCAGGGAGGCCTCCTGCAGGGCCGAGGGGTGACTGCGGAGGTACCTTATAAGCTGTGAAGCAGCAACTCATGAGATGTCCTTGCTGAGCAGGGGAAGCGACCTGGTCTGCAGTCACACCTGGACAGAGGACTTGGGTCCTGCTGCCTCTGGTCACGCACCTACTCACCCATCCACCCGACCCCACCAGGAGCAGTGAAGACCTTGATGGCGCCACCTGCGTCAGACCCTGTGCGTGCTCAGAGATCTGAGAGGTGCCCTGGGGCCCCCACTCCATTTCCCAGGTATGGAAATAGGTCCAGTAAAGGGGAAGAGGGAGCCCTGGGACAGTCGGAGCCAGCTCCAGGCATCCCCTCCCAGGTCCACCTCTGAGCCTGCCTGGGTCAGTCTGGGCTTTCTTGGGCTTGGAGGGAGTCGGTGGGACAGAGGCCAGGAGCCAGGCCACCTCCAGTCTGAGAGCCACCGGGCCTGCCCCTGGGACGCCGAGCTGGGGGGCGCCGAGGGAGAAACCGCCTGCTCCCCAGCGCACGCAGGATATTATCTCTGGCCTTGGCTCAGCCCTTGGAGCAGGATGTGGCTTTCAACACCTCCCTCCCCCCGGACAGGCATGGCTTTCCGAGTTTCTCACGCAGAGATGGACGGGCTGGGTCGGGCAGAGCAGGCCCCCTCCCAGGCCGCCCCCTCCCCAGCAGTCTGCATAGTCCCAGCCCCCAAAGGGGGAGGGAGGGGCTCGCAGGCAAGGCTCCATATGGTCCCCCACCCCTCCCCTCTGCTCTGTGGTCCATAAGCCTGAGCGCCTGTTCAAGGAATTCTCCACCCGTGTGTTAGTGATTATTTAGACTCAGCTCATCCCGCCTGCCTGGCGGGTGACAGACCCCCACTCCCCCGCCCCCCTCGCCCAGACCCGGGGGCCGTTTTCATCTCTAGCTCGGCAGGCCTGGCCCTGCTCCAGGCCATTCCAGATGGTAGGGGGCTCTGCTTGACTCTGAGGCTTTCAGGGAACCCCAGAATCTCACTTCAGGGGGCCCAGGCAACTCCTAATGTTCTATAGACCCTCCTCTTCAATCCTGCTTGGCCCTCCCTCCCCAGCTGAGGAGGAGAGACTGGTGACCTGGAAGAGCAAGAGGCAGCCTCCTGGATCCTTCAACCCCATCTCCCATTGAACAGATGGGCAGCTGGAGGGGAAGAGAGCATGAGCCGGGGAAGGAGCCTCACGTCTGGCCTTTGAGATTGTTGAGATGTACCCTGTGTGTGATCTCGTCTAAGCCTCACCCAAACCATCCAGTGAGAAAGGGTCGGTGTGCCCGCTGCACGGAGGGGAGCTCAGATATAACCCAAGCCATCAGGGCCAGAGCAGGAGCTGGGTACTGCCCACCCCCCATCCTGGGTGTCCTCTCTCTCCTCAGGTCCACCTGTGACTCTCAGCCCCAGCTGCAGGGCCCTCCTGCCCAGTGGAAATGGCCGAGCCCGTGTGCACACACACTGCCCTTCACCGGGTGGGGAGAGCACTCCCAACCCAAGCCTCCAGGGAACATGGGCGTCCCAGACTCATGAACACAGGTGGCGCCCAGCCCTGCCTCTTGCCCCTCTGCCAGGGCTGGTGAGCTGAGGAGGGGTCAGGCCAGTGCCCCTGCAGCAGGGGAGCACCCTGGGGTGGGGCCTTATGCGCCCTCTGAGCTTCTCACCCACCACCTACACTAACCCCCAGGCCTGTGGTTCCGGAGTGGAGGCCAGTGGTGAGAAGCCTTTGTGTTTCTGGCTCTTCTTGAAAGTCCCCCTCACTTGTCTCTTTCCCAGCTGACCTCCTCCCGGTGAGCAAGGATGAGGAAAGGGAGACCCGAAAGGCTGCGAGTACGGGTTTGCTGTGTGACCCTGGACAGGTCGCTGACCCTCTCGGGAACAGAAGCTCCATCTGGCTTCCCAGGCAGCAGCCCCTCCAGACCTCCTCCTCCCAGCACCCCGCACAGGGCCAGCTGCCTGGAGACAGCACCCAGCCCCAGATGACACAGAGGCATGGCCAAGTTCCAGCAGCATGCCAGGTGCTACAGCAAGCTCATGATCACACTTCCCCCACTCAAGCCTCAGGGCCACCAGTGAGGTCTCGGTGAACACACCCAAGTGAGTGAGTGAGGGTCAGAGAGGTTAAGGGCCTTGCTGAAGGCCACACAGCTGTATGGGGACAATGTCACCCTCTCTGCCTACTTGCTTGACAAGCCTGCTTGGCCACGGAGGAAGAGTCTGACAGGGCGGTACGCTGGCCCTGCCCATGAGTGCAGAAATGGGCTAGCGGAGGCCAAAGGGCAGCTCTTTGGTACCAAAATAAACTTGTGTTTTAATTCCATTTTTCCACAAAATTTTTGAAGTCCTACCCCCTCAGTCCTTGGTTTGAACCTCTAGAACTGAGAAGCAAAACCCGTAACTCAGAGCCTAGGCTCAAAACGTAAACGTGGAGCCCAGAGTGAGGACTGGAGGGTTGGTTAGGCCAGCAGCCTCCAACCTCCAGGATGTTCCTGAAACTTGTAGTCAGGCTCCCTTTCAGGAGAAACCTCAAGCTCTCTTTGACCAGTACCTGATACGCAATATGAATTCTGTCCCGTGACTAAATGCAAATATGGGCAATGGGTCCAAATGGTGTCCCTGTTTGGGTAGGGACTCCTCAGCCCCCTACATTTAGTAAATCACTGCAGGGAGCTCAGCAGTGAGGAGAGACCCCAGACCCTCAGGGCACAAGGCTGCCATGGCCCCTGTCCTCCAGCAGGGCCGGACCTGTGGGAGGCAGCCCTCCAGGCCACGGCATTACCCGCAGGTCCTATTAGACTCCCTGGGCTGCTTAGTGCCTCCTCTAGTGCAAATTCTGCTCTACAGTGAAAACCTAGTCACTCACACTTCAGTGTGAAACAGCAGTGAATGGAGGCTCATCACCATCCACATCTTGACATTTTCTGTCACTTTATTTTAGGTGAGGAGCAAACAGGATGAGAACTCCAAGGACACAACCCTAGAGGTAAGGGTGGGCATCCTATCAAGGTCAGGTTGACAGTCTGAGTTCCCCAGCCTGGCAGGAAGGGAGAGTCACCTGGAGCCCTTGTAAAAATGCAGACCTCCTACACACCTCACCCTCCTGAGTCAAGTTCTTAGGGGCGCCGAGCTGGCTTGCAGACTGCAGGAATGAAGGAAGATCAGGGCCAGCCTCCCGGCCTGGCCTGTGGGGTCCCCTGGCAGCCCTCAGCACTCTGGCCTTGTCCTGAAGTGGCCCTGACCAATGCCTGCCCAGCACAGGCTGGGTGGCAGGAGCTCCCGGAGCCCTGGCTGTGGTCTGCTTCCTCCCAGCCTCCCCTGGTCAAGCTCACTGTGAAGGGAGGAGGTGAGACTCCAGCCCAGGAACCCCAAGGGAGCCCAGTTATTTACTGGAAACAGCAAGGGGTGGAATCTTGGCGGCTTCGGTCCACAGCTCAAGTCTGGTTTTGATCAGTTCCCGCTGAACAGACAGCTCGTTAAATCTGAGCTGGAGGGGCCTCCTTTCTGGAACCCCCGCCAGCTCTCCCCTCCCACCGCCCGGCTGGAAGGCCCTTTGGGGAGCAGTGAGTCCAATCCACCCGTTTTACAGATGGGCAGATGGAGGTCTGAGGAAAGCTCCCCAAGGCCACTGTGCTTCTGTGGATCTGGGAGGGCCAAGGTGGTGGGAGTGGGGGAGGAGGGACTATGGTCTGAGCTGCACAGACAGGTCCAGAGACCTCTCCTGGCATGCCAGCCCTATCCTGCCCAGCTTTCCAGCGCCTGACCCACCTGGGTGTTTCCTCAAGGTTTCCTGGACGTACCTCTGCTCTGTGGTTAGAGACGAGGGGAGAGGATGCCTAGATGAGACCTCTGTGTGTTGGTGTCATCTGGAAAGTGGGTTATCCTGATGCGAGCAGCCCATGCAATGACCACGGGAAAGACTGGCCAGTCTGGCGTCCAGGAGATGCTGTGTGCTGGACCAGAATCTGCCCATCTGTCTCCCTCGCACCTTGTCCCCAGGCCCCCACCTGCCTCCTTCCCCAGGACCTGGGCCACCAGCAGGGGTCAGCATGGCCTAGCTGTGAGCCTCACCCTCAAGGCTATTTGATCTGTAGCCACCTCCAGTGACGGGAGCCTAGGCTGGCAGGGCCTGAACAGTGATGGGTCTGTCCAGCTCAGGTCGTGCTGGGAAACATATGTCCATGCTGCAGGTCCTGTGGCCTCTGCCTGGCACCGAAGCCCCCAGCCCTTCAGCTCCCTGGCCCACGCATAGCCCTTCTGTCCACTCAGCCCCTTTCTCCTTTCTCCCCATGCTTGGTGTCTGCTCTCACTGTCATCTCCTCCTGAAGAGCTCTCCACACCAGTCAGTTTCATGAGTGAGTTCCTGGTCTAGTTCACCCTCAGCTTTCACGCCTGGCCCCTCACGTCATACAACACTACTGTGAGGCATGAGCTATCGTGACGGTCCCCACCTCACAGACAGAGCCACTGAGGCCTGGAGAGGCAAAGCCTTTGGCTGTGTCATGCCCTGGGGCTGGAGCTCCCATCGGTTTACTCCTGTGCTATGGAGCTTGGCTGTCAGGATCCAAGAGATCTGAAAATCCTCTGATCAGGGCTGGGAAGAGTCTGGGGAGGGGATGCATTTAATCTGAACTTCAGAGGAATTCTCCACTCAGGAGGCCACTAACACTCCCGTGGGCACTGAGCCTTCCCTCCCCAGCCCCCCCTTTAATGCTTCCAGGGCTCCCTCTCTCCTGCCATGGCCGCTCCCACCCCTGTGAGCCAATTCTGAAAGAACATCCTCCCCCCTGAAGGGCTATGTACCCACACTTCCAGCCCATCAGAGTCTGAGGGTGGCTACGAGGCCCCCAGTCCCTTTCCTTCCAGGCAGGCAGCACTGAGCAGCCTGGGGCAGGGCAGGAAGTCCAGCCCCACCTGCCACTCTATGATGCCCCCCAGGCCTTATTTCTCCGTCTGGACATGGGAGAGGGCAGCCCAAGGCTGACAGGCTCCTGGCTGCCTGGTGTGGCCACTGCGAGGGGCTGTGGGAACCTTGAGTGACCTTTGGCTGCACTCAGCTCTCCGGGGGTCGTGCAAGCACGGCTCCTTCCAAGCGCTGATTAGCAGCTGGGGTGCACCTGGCCCACAGATGTCGGCTCCCCTCACCCTGCTGGATCCTGTGTGAGCGTGTGCCTGTGTGTACACACATACGGGAGCACGCTGGAAAGTGGGGGCCGGGGTTCCCTGGTCTGTCTGAGCCAAGCCCGGTGCCCTGAGCAGCACTGTCAGAGCCAGGCATCAGGCTGCGGAAGCGGCCAGCTCCAGGGCCGGGTGTGCCCGCATGCATCCTCGCTCCTGGCGGGGCACCGTCGGGGAGGGACCGCGCTAGACCCAGAGGCTTGCCAGTGGGCAAGCAGGACCTGTCTCAGGGAAACAAGGGCATAAAGGACATTTACTGAGGGCAGAGGGACAAGGCCTGGGCCACACTCCACCTTCCACAGTCTGGTTCCAGGTGCAGAGAGAAGGGATGCCGGCTCCCCTCCCCAGGGTCCACACCAATTATCTCAATGACCCTGTGGGGTCAGGGTTGAAATCCCCACTCCACAGAGGGAGACTCCAAGGGCTGGAAACTCAGCTGAGGTCCCCTGGAAACTAGCAGCGCTGCCTCGGAAGCCAAGGCTGGCCCCCACAGGCCTGGGTGGCTAGGCCGGCCCCCCGGGAACAAGGAAACAAGCACGGGGTGCAGGCAGGAAGGGCCCTGCTGCCTAGACCCAGCCTCCCCCTTGAAAGCCAGGGCTGTGTTTCCTAACAGGCTCAGGCTGGAAGGGGTCAGGCTGCGGGAGGGGATCTGGGAACAATTTGATAATTAGGCAAGAGGCTTGACAAGCAGCCTCCCTGGGGTCCATTAGGGCGCCCTGGGGAGGCCTGCGGTGAGGCTGGCCACCTGCCGGCCCCCACCCTCACTGCCCCCCACCTGCACACCCCCACTTCCTCCTGCCTACTCCCTGCCCTCCCCCAGTGCACTAGCTGCATGTGTAGGGGAGGCTTTCCCCCTTCAGCCTCACTCACCTGGGGTGGACTTCACAGTTCTGCACGCTGTCTCTTCCACTGGCTGTAGGGAAAATGAAGCCCAGAGAAGGGCGTCACTCTGTCAGAGGCCATGTAGCAAAGTTAGCTCAGGTAGCCACTCCAGGGGTCGGCAGGGCCACGCAAACTCCAGAGCCGGCAGGGCTCCCAGAGACCATGTGCTCCTCCCTCTCTGCCTGGCCTGTTCTCACGGCCGGTCCTTGGGCCACACGTCAGGCCCCAGGCAGGTCTGCAGGGGAAGGGTGCAGGGATGTGGACTACTCTGCCTTTGCTGGGAGGCCGGGGGGCCTGGAGAAACCTTGGCGACCGAAGACCTGGGCCCAATCAGGAAAAGAGTGAACCTGTGGAAGAGAACCTGCCACTAATCGCCTTCACTTGGGAAGGAAAGAGGATCAGGGTGGGGGCGGGCAGGTGTCACCTCCACCATCCTGGGATGCAGGAGCCCTGGAAGGGCCAGATGGGGATAGGTACCGACCCTGACCTCAGCTGCCACCCATTGCATCTCCAGGAAATGAGACGTGTAGGCCACCCTGACCCTGCCCTTGTCTGTGCCCTGCCCTGGTGGGGGGTGGCCGGCCAAAACTTCAACAGAAGTGATCATCAGCCTGTGGGAATTACACAGTGACTGCCGACAGTAAACCAGGCCTGACTGAGCTCTCAGGAGCGGGTTCCCAGAGAGCACCCCCAGGTGAGGCCACAAGGTGGAGTGTGAGTGCTCCCACATGTCGACGAGGCTCAGCGAAGGGCTGAGACACCCTTGGGAAGGTGCCAGGTGCCTGGCAGTCAGTAGGCCTCTCTGACCCCAGAGACCCTGATCCCCCACCTGCTACCCCCATCTCGCTGCCTCCCATGAGGTGCCTATGGACAACCACAGACATGAAGAACAGGGAGACTCTGACCAGGGGTCGTGCCAGGCCGGGGTCTTCCAGCACCAAGGCGATGGCGTCTACACTCAGGCAGGTGTGGAAAACTGTGGGTGGCATGACGGCTGGGGTGCAGGAGTGGGATAAGTGGCCAGGCCGCCTCCAGGGCCTCAAGGGACTCAGAGGCCAGGCTGAGAGGAGATTGCACTTCGAGGCCAGTGGCTCCCTCAGGGCACGGTGCCGAGTTCATGGGACAGGGGCTCCCGAATCTCTAAGGTTTCCTAGACACAGGCCCTTCTCCAGGGAACCTGATCCACAAAGTCCCCAGCCCACGTCCCTGTGAACAGCGATTGGTGGGTCCTGTGCTGACAACTGACAGGGATGGGGGGTGCAGTCAGGCTCTCTCCCTGCCCAGAACTCTGGCCACCCCATACCCATTGTGGACAGGCCACAGCAGCCGACTGCGTTTCCCCAGCCTTCATCTGGAAGCCAGATCCTCTGGCCCCCTGGGGTCCTCCCCTCTCTCCTGAACCCCTTTCTGGCCCAGTGCAAACACGACTCCCCTGGTGTTCTGGGCCCGGCATTCGGAGCCCTGGGCTGGACCGCCAGTGACCAGAGCCAAGAACCACAAGCTGTGCGGGAGCACGGGGCCTGGGAACCACTCACCCACGGAGGTGGTGTTGAATCTGCCCGTGCCCCCCTCGGCGGAGTGTCAGAGTGATTTATGGGCCGATGCTGAGAGAAGGGGTGGAGGGAAGTAAGCAGTCTCCGGGCATGTCCCCTCCCCCCTCCCCGGCAACCAACCTGGCCCAGATTCCGGAGAAAGGAAAAAGGCCTGCTGCTGTGTGACCTCGGGCAGGCCCCTTCCCTTCTCTGGGTCTCTGCTGCCTTTGAAAGGGATCTGAAAACCAGCCCCAAGTCACAGAGTGGCCAGAGGGATCCATGAGAGGTGGGACACCAAGCTCAGAGCCTGGCACAGAGCAGTCCCTTGCTCTCCTGCCCCTAATCCTTCACTGGCGCCCACAGGCCCCGCACTTCACCTCCAGCCCCACCTGCCGAAGGGTCTGCTGCCTGGAATGATCCCGTGCTCTGCCTTGACCACAGGGTTTGCCACTCAGCCTGGCCGGCACAGCCAACTCCACATAGTTCCAGTCATTGTGAGGCCTTCCCAGACGGCCTAAGTAGGCAGCACTCCCTCCCGTTGGGCTGTTTTTATGATATTTGTCACATCCCAACATAAAACAAACCAAACTCCAAGTTTTACCTGCTTATTGTCACTCTCCCCAGCTGAAGTGTCCATCCCTGGGGCAGACGGCTGTCTCCTATTTGCTGTGGAATCCTGGGACAGTGTCCAGCAAAGTGGATGCTGAAGGGCAAGACCGGTGGAAAGAGGGCAGGTGCAGTGGGGCTTAGGGACAGGGAGAGCATGGGCCGGCCAAGTCAGCGGACCGTCCTGGGAGCAGTGGCACCTGAATAAGGGTATTTGCCACCTGGAGGAAAGGCACTCTAGTCTGGGCACAGTCGAACACCTGGGGACAGGCATGGGGCTGGGCCAGGCTGGCTGGAGCAGAGACAGGGCAGGCCTGGAGGAGCTGGGGACACTGGGGCTGGAAGGCAGAGAGCCACACCTGGCAAACAGGACTGAAAATTAACGATGCATTCCCTATACACTTTTTTAAATAATTATTTTATTTTATTTTTAAATTTGTTATTATTATTTTTTAATTTGACTGGAGAGAGATGGGGGGTGGGTGAGAAAACAAGCTGCCAGGCCAGGGACTCGAACTGCAGTTGGCCATGTGGGAGTCCAGAGCCCCAACCATCCTGCCACCTGCCAGCCCCAACCCTACACAGTTTTTTAAAAGATTAGAGGTAGTTTACAGGACCAGCACACGACATGGTGGTTAAGGGCACTGAACTCCCACATGGCCAATTGTGGTTCAAGTCTCAGACCTGGCGGCTTGCTTTCTCTTTCTCTCTCTCTCTCTCTCTGTCCCTCTTTCGTAGAATTAAAATAAATAAATAAATAAAGTTAAATAAAATAATTCTTTAGGAAAAAAAGATTAGAGGTAGTTTGAAGAAGATGCTATAGGGCCAGCAGGTGGCGTGGTGGTTAAGGCCACTGGATTCCCACATGGCCGACCACAGTTCAAGTCCCGGACCTGGCGGCTTGCTTTCTCACTTTCTCTCTCTCTGTCTCTCTTGGGTCAAATTGAAATAAACAAATGAATAAATAAAGTTAAATAAAATAAAAAAGAAGATGCTATAGAAATTAACTAAGACTTCTTCGAGTAGGAAGCAGCAGGTCAACCTCACGGTTACCTCCACAGTGATTAAGTGAGATAAGTTTAGCTCTGAATTTCCTGGAAACCACAGCAATGAAGGGTGTGATGATGAGCCACATACACTGCGCTGTCTGGCTGAAGAAAGCACAAGGATTTCTGGGGAAAGCCTGTGTGTATGTGTGCGCGCGCGCATGCGTGTGTGTGTGTGAGTGTGTGCGTGTGTGTGTGTTAATGTGTGTGTGTGTGATGCTAAGTTCTAAGAGTAATTTTCCACACGGTTAGCTGGTAGAGGGAAGGCGCTCCTGAGAGTTGAGTGCTGTTCTAGAACTCCCTTGTTCATCAGTCTTACCCTCAGGTGATGGGTGCTTGCCGTTGCTCATGTATCAGCAATAACGGGGGTCTTCCAAAGGTTCGTGGAAAGTGCATCGTATGAAGAAACTGAACATGGATTTTGAAATTCTCTTGGAGTAAAATAGACTCACTTGAATTCCATTGCCATGAACTTTTTGAAGTCCCTAGCAGCTGACTTATCATTATATGGACGCTTGCTCCAGCTCTGCGAATGTCTCACTTACCTATGACTAATGGAAATATCCCAGCGGTCCGTTAGGCGCTACTTTTTCCCTCTCCATCTCACTCCCCCTCTTCCTTCACATCTCTTCCTCCCAGAGATGGGGGCTCCAGGGCTCAGAGATGTGAAGTCTGGCCAAGGTCTCGCAGCTAGTAAGAGGAGTTGCTGGGATTCAAACTAAGGATCATTCACTTTATTTTCTAAGATATTTTGTTAGAGAGCACGTGCGCTTGCCAGAGAGAGAGAGAGAGACAGAAAACAAGAAATCATCCCCCAGGGGGGATGACCACGCCACAATCCTGTTTCCTCTGTTCTCTCGGGATCTTGGGCATGTACGTACATGTGCCTGGCATGAGTTTTAGGCTGATGGGTCCAGGACTTGAACCGCAGTCAACCATGTAGGAAGTCCAGCAACTTAACCACTATGCCATCTGCTGTTCCCAAGGACCATCCACTTTGAAGGCTGAGGGAAGGAGTAACTTCGCTGGAGTACCCTGGGCTGAGGGGCCGGTGATGGACAAGCAGCTCAGAGCTGGGCCAAGGGGGCCATTGCCAGAGGTTCCTGGGGAGGCCATCTTGCTCCAGGGCAGCTGCAGCTCCTGGGAGCCTCTGGAGCACAGACCAGCTGGCCAGAGGGCTCCCAGCTGCAGATGCTAAAGCCTCTAACATGGGGAGGGGAGAAGCTTGGTAAGGGACGGTATGAGGCAAACACTTTCTAAAACCAAAGCCTGGGGCGGGGAGCATCTGTAACAGCTTCATACAGATTGAGAGCACTCTCCTCCTCCACTCCAAGGCCACCCATGACTCCCCACTGCACTCAGGATCCATTCTAAATTCTCAACCTAGTGCTGGAACAGCACAACCCGGCCCGGCAGACTCAGACTTGAGTGCAAACTGTGACTCTCACCTCCTTGCTGCGTGGCCTGGGCAAGTTCCTACTGCACTCCTCTGGCATGCTTCAGCTCCTTCATTTATAAAACAGGGGTGCAAACAGTGTCTGCTGGGAGGTTCAGCTAAAAGGATATTTGTAAGGCCAACAGGTGGCATGTGGTTAGGGTACTGGATCTTACCTGGCCTACTGCGCAGTCATAATCAGCACCCAGCAACTTCAGAAAAGCACGCCAGCCTGTGTATCCATGTGCCCAAAATCCCGAGAGGAGAATAGAGAAGAGACTGCAACGTGGCTGTCCCCCAGGGGTGGTGCTTTCTCACTTCTTCTGTCTCTCTCTGTCGAGTGCACACACCCCATAGAAAAACTTAAAAAATAAGTTTGTAAATAGTTGACTTGTGTACATGGGCACCAAAAGTGGTCACTTTTAACTGCGGTGCATCCTTTCTCAGTTCACCCCTCACCCCCCGGCAGCAGGTGCCTGAGGGGGCCTCTGCTGAGTTCTGGGGCTTCCCCTGCCTCTCCTGCTAGACTGGACCACCCGCTACCTGGAACTGACTCATCCATTTCCCATTCATCGCTCTGAAGGCCTCCCTGGATGGGTTCTGGGTAGTGTTTCAAGGACACAGATGAACCAGACCCTGGTCTTCTTATGGAGTCCTCATCTGTGCTCAGCTCCCAAGCAGAAAAGCTCAGAGATTCAGGGGGGCCTGGTGGAGGCTGACCTAGCTTGGGGATCAAAGAAGTCTCCTGGGGAGCGACTTTGGCTCCTTGTTAGAGACCTTCCCTCCAGCCAGCAGAGGAAGCAGAGCTTTCCCTGTAGCACCGTGTCCGTGTCCTCGGAGGCGCTGGCCCAGCCATCTCTATCCTCCCATCGCTCTTTCAGTAGCTCAGCAAGGCATGCCTGGAGCGATTTGGAGGAACAGGCACAGACCTCCCTTCTCAGGCTGGCGATTCATCTCTGGTACCATGAGGTACTGTGGGCATGGGGTGGGTCCGTGACCAGTGAAGCCCCAGAGGAGGTGAACCCCTCCAGCACCTGCTCTTCCCCACTCTGGCTCACCCTGACCCTGCCCACAGGCTATCCAGTGACCAAAGTGGCAAGAAACTGGAGGACAGTCGGTGCCCATGGAACCTGGCACGGTCTGGCCCGGGTGCAGCCAGATCCAAGCCACTTGGAAGGGAAGAGTGAGCCTGGTCATACTAAGGGGTCTGAAGGGTCAACCCCCAGAAACCTCATTCTTCAGGGGAAGGGCCTGACCCCACAGGGAGCAGTGTGAGAGCACCCCAAGGCTGGGTGCAGGAGGGGCTCCTAGACCCTCAGGCCACTCTAGGGAGCAGGGCCTCTTTGGAGACAGCAGGAAGGAGGGGCTGGAACACTGGGAATGCCGGGGAGAAGAGGGGGACCTGGTGGGAAGGGGATGGGAGGAGTCCTTGCCAGTAGCCTGCACAGGGCAGGCAGCAGGTGGCCCCTGGGTGCAGGGACACGGGACAGATATTCCTGCTAGGTTGCACATCAGGGCTGTGCAATCTCATCCAGTCTCCCTGCGAGGTGGAGCAGGCAGGAATGCAGAGCAGGGAGCCCAGTAACCTGCCTGGTTCCCACCAGTCTCCAGCATGAGCTTAGAGAGCCTCGTACGGAACCAGCTCCCCTCCTCCCAGACCCTGGTGGGGTGACCTGACCCCTCCACAGATGGAGCTGGAGCTGGTTCTGTCCCCTTGCCACAGCAGGGGTTTGTGTGAAGGACACCTGGCAATGCAGGTACCCCAGCAGGTGCTGTGACCACCATTCCTGGGGTGAGGGGAACAGAGCAAGAACTCTGGAGTGAAGGGCAGTGTGACCTTGGCCAGGGTCACTGAACTATAGAAAGGAGCAGCCTCTGCCCCACTCCTGTTCCCCCTACACATGCAGAGTCCGAGGTCCATGGGGTTAGGGAGGGCTCACTGTCAGGCAGGGCTGTCCCCACAGCCATCTCAGCCAGTCGGACTCAGTGTAGAAGACGCAGCCCCCGATCCTGCAGCCAGACTTCCTCGCTGTTGTTCTTTGCAGTGTAGTCTTTGGTGAGTCCTTGCCTGGCTTCCCTCATACAAAAGCTGAAACAGACAGGGTTGGGGTTAATACAAGAGGGCCACGAGGTGGCTAGGGCTGTCCCAGAGGGAGCCCGGGACTGGGGGCCCAGCTGAGGCCTCTCTGGCTGAGAGTCAGGGAGGACTTCCCTATGGACATGAGGGAAGATGATTCCTGGGAGAAGCCTGGCCCCCAGGTGGCAGGAAAGGAGGGCAGTGTGCACACGTGTGAGCATGGGGAGGGGCAGACTGGGCAGACACTGGCCAGGCAGAGGGGTGTCCATGCCATGGTGAGGAGCTAGGCTTTTCCTGCAGGCACAGGGGAGCCACAGAGGGTGTTGGGCAAGAGAGTGAAGAGGTCAGGCGTCCGTGCTAGAGCAGTGACTCTCAGCTGCCAGCACCAGAGTCACCCAGAGGGCTTGTTCAAGTCCCACCCCCTGGGCCTTACACACCCAGAGTTTCTCATTGGGTAGGTCTGGGGTGAGGTCTGAGAATTTGCATTTATGACACCTGGGGTGGGATGAGGAATGACTGGACTTCTCATGCATGGAGACAGACACCAGAGGGGTTCGGGACTGGAGGACGGTGGGTAAGTTCGACACTCCCAGAGACCAGCTGGAATCAGATCCGGGTGTTACCCAAATTCAGCCAGGTTTGAGGCCAGGGGAGGGGCCTGGGAACAACTGGTCCCTGTGCCACCACTGTGGCAGCTCTGTGGCAATGGCTCCCTCCCCAGGAAGTCCCCAGAGACCCCCACCTCGACTGCCATTGCCCAGGGGGCAGGACTGGGACCAGAACTCGAGGCAGACCTGGACCTGAGTCCATCCACCCTGCTGCTCTCTCTGTCGCTGCCAAGCGCACCAGCCCTCCCTCCCAGCCTGGGTCTCTGTCCACTGGCAATAGCAGCCCTGCCTCGTGGAGCCATCAGGAGGTGCCAGGGATACCAAAGCCCTGTGCGTGCTGTATGCCCTGAACATACGCCAACTCCTATTATTATCATCATTATTATTATCATTATGATGATTATTTCAGGGGAGTTTGGCTGTCTGAAAGGAACCAGTTTGTGCAAGCAAATATTTGTAATGGGAGGCCTGGAACATGGGGCGGGGGACGGGGAGGTCGTGGCCCTCTGTGATGTGGATCCTGGCACTGGGCCTGGGCAGGGCCACGCGGCCAGAATCTGAGCTCTGCTCCCTTCCACACAGACTAAATATTTGGGCTGCCCTTCCCCAGCCTGCCAGGACCCAGGACCCCTTCCGCTGGGGAGAGCAGGGGTGGTGGGGATGGATTGCAGCAGGCCCTCAGCCCAGGCCCCGCCACCCACCAGCCTCACAATGGCCAGGAAATCTGCTTCTGACGCTGAGGCAGTCAGCCCCTTTGGGCCTCAGTTTCCCCCCGTCCCGTGTAAGGGTCGGGGCCAGGAGGGGCGGACAGGCTGACCTCCAGGTCCTCTCTGCTCTCTCTCCAGAGGCCACAGGATGCCTGCCGCAGAGCCAGCCCTTGGTGAGCAGTCATGAAGGGACCGCGAGATGGGAGAGCCCCTCCGGCCTCCCCTGCAGGCAGGTGGGAGGACCCAGCAATCATATGGGTGGGGGTCATCCACCAAGGATGGAGGGTCTGGGGTGGTGTTGAGGAGCAGAGTCAGGCTTCCTTGAAAACACCATCAATGCCACTCACATGCTCCCTCCTCCCCCAAATAGTAAAAAACATCGTTGGGGCCAGATGCCGGGCAGTGGTGACCTGCTAGACCCACATGGAAGGCCCAGGCCTGGGTCCACACCAGCTCTGCATGCCTGTGGGCTGGCCGTCCCAGCTGGCTGAGGCTGGTATGGACATCAGCATGAAAATTCTGTTGGGAGGAACCAGCAGTTAGCGTAATGGCTATGTCGCTGGACTCCCACGTAGTCGACCGCGGTTCAAGTCCCGGACCCGGTGGCTTAAAACTCATACCGGGCACTTGTGCGTGCATGCCCAAGATCCTGAGAGGAGAATGGAGGAGAAGGGATTTTGGCGTGACCATCCCCTCTGGGGGGTGATTTCTCACTTTCTGTCTCTATGTCTCTCTGTCTGTCTGGCGAGCGCATGCGCCCTATAGCGAAAACCTCTCCCCCCCAAAAAAAAAAATTCTGTTGGGGTGCCCCCTCCCCATGAAATAAATAAATAAATGTAGGGAAAACTAGCCACCTATAAGCACCTAGTCTGTGCCTGACTGGGAGGCCAGGCCTGGAGCTCCCCTGGAAGCAGGTTGCTGTACACAGCCTAAGGGACCAGCCCAGAGACAGGATTGTCTCTGAAGAGGAGCCCAAAGCGGAGTCTGGGCCACCAGGTCCTTGCATGCGATCCTCATGGCGACCTTTCCTAGGCCCTCTGTCCGCCACGGGCTGTCCCAAGCCCTGGGCTTACCTACTTCTCTCAGCATCCCCAAGACAGGAGGGCTGGGATTTTACCCATTTTACAGATGAAGAAACTGAGGCCCAGGAGGAATGCAGGTCCCCCAGGAGTGCAGTGACAGAGCTGAGCATCAGCCCAACTCTAGAGCTTCCTCTGGGTACGTGGTTTCTTTAGCAGGTGCCATTGACCCGTGGGGCACGTGAAAGACAAGCCTGGACATGTGCATGCCCGGTGCCCAGTTCCAGGAGGCACTCAGTATGCTAGCCGGGGACGCTCAGTGGCCATAGAGCCTGCCAGGGTCCCCATGTAGCCAGGGAGTAACCCACCGCTGCATTCCTCAGGCTTCCGTGCTCCAAGGCACACTACCAGATGCAGTCTACACTGGCCTCTCCCGCATGTCAGGACAACCCCGAGAGGTCAAGCCGAGCGTTTGTCCACGCTTATGTCACAGCTGAGGAAATGGATCTCGGGGTCTCTCCGTGACAGGTTCGAACTCTGACCAGTGGCTCTCCCAGGACTCTGTTCACAGCGTGTGCCTTCAAGTCTGTTGAGGAGGGGAGGAGGTGTCTCTGGCGGGTGGAGTGGGTGTGTAGGGATGGGAGGTATGTGGTGCTGTGTGGCGTTGGTGGGGTCTGTCCTTTTTCACCCCAAATGGATTTTAAACAAGCCCTTGGCCTGGACAGGGAGCACCGAGCGCAGCCATGGTGCCTGCAAACCTCTGCTCCCCTCTCTGATGACAATGGAGTCTGCAAGGAGAGAAGCCCTCGGGGGTCTGCAGGGCTGCAGGACAGCAGGGGGAAAGGTGGCGCCCGGCAGGAGGGGAACGGCCCCCAGATGACTCCCCAGGGGCTGGTGAGCTGCTGGTAGGTGTCATGTCAAGCACCCTGGACATACCCTGCAGATCTGCAGGGAGACCCTCCAGGACAAATGGCTAGTGCCAGGGGTCAACCTTGGATCAGGCAGTGGCCAGCTGTACTAGAAATGCCCAGGGGAATGCCCAGAGCTAACAGAGCCAGGGTCTGTGTCAAGCAGCTTCCTGCCGCGGCTCTGCCCCCTCCCCTTGGGTAGCACTGGCCCTGGTGGCCACAAGGCATGAGGACAGCTCTCAGCGGAGGGAAGGACAGCGTCCACACAGCACAAGACAAGCCTACACTTCAGGCGGAGCGAGCAACAGCGTCCAGGCTGGGATTTTTCCATTCTACACACCGCAGGGCCTGTGCATGCGCCAGGACAGAGAAAGTGAGAAATCACCCCCGGGGGCAATGACCACACCGCAATCCCTTCTCCTCCAGTCTCCTCTTGGGATTTTTGGGGATGCACGCACACATGCCCGGGTTGATTTTCAAAGCATCAGGTCCAGGGTCTCAAACCACGCAGTTGGCCCTGTGGGATCCAGCGCCTTACCCTCCACTCCACCTGCTGGCCCATCAACTGACTCAGAGTCTTGGGTGTGGAAGGGCCTTCAGGGTCATGATGTCTAAGGGGTCGCTGTCCCCACACTTCTTGTTGAGCATCTGGTTCCACAGCCCTTGGGGAAGGCACACTTACGGCTGCGAGGACAGTGGAGGTGTAAAATAAACACTAGGATTTTAACTGCATTCATATCTACCCCAGGAGCACTGGAGCCAGGGCTGTCACAGGTGCCTATCCCCATCTGCCACCTGAATGGAGGTGTCTGGGAGGATTGTCATGATCACCACCCCTTCACCCCTGCCCCAGCCCTCCATGCTCTGACAGAGCCTAGCAGGGAAGAAAATGGGGACAAAAGGGTCCAGAAGGACAATGTCTTCAGCAGTCGCAGCCCGGGGAACTGAGCGGATATTGATCTGGTCTATGAGACCGAAGGGACCCGTTAAACCTGAGGCTGTTAAACTGCTCTGCCTGAAGCCAGGCCTCTCTGCAGGCGGGCAGGCAGTGGCCTGGCCCTGCTGGGGGTGGTCTCACACACCCTGGCTCTAATCTGGGCCAGGCAGCCTGCCCTGGAGACCACAGGCCTCTTCCCTCTCACCACACCCACCTCCTGCCCCCTCTGCCCTGGCCTGACCCCTCCCTTTGCTTCCTGCCTTGAAATCCTACTCAGCTGTGTGGACCCATGCAAATGACACCTTTTCCATGAAGCCTTCCTGATTTTCCAATCCCTACTTCCGTAGAAGTCCCACCCCAAGCCCCGAAGGCCCCAGTGCACTGCCTGCCTTCTGTCTCTGTCTTCTTTCCAGTAACTAAGAGTATGGGCCCATTGAAAGGGGACGCTGTGCTTCACTCTCCTCCTCCCACCCACACCCCCTCACAGGTGGGGCCTGGGAGGCCAGACCTCCAGGTGGTGGAACAGCCTGTCTGGGGAGGACAGGCCAGGAACCCTGGCTGAGCTGTGGCCTGCTGGGCGCACCCGCCTTGCGTTGTTTGGACCAGCCTCTCCAGTCCCAGGTGTCAAGAAATGCTCGTCCTTGAACTGGTCCCTCTCCTTCCCCTGTGACCCGGCCAGCCACTCTGCTGACTCAGAGTCAGCCCTCCACTCACACCCCTGGGACGTCCACTCCATGTTGGGGGAGAACAGGCCAGGCAGTCTAGGGTTTGAATCCCAGCTCTCCCATGTACAGACTTATAACCTTAGGCCAGTCACTTCCCTTTGCAAACTTGTTTCCTTGTCAGGAAGATAGATCCGGTGCCCTGTCCCTTAAAATGGTCATGAGAATTAAGAGGCCCCAGAGAGGGCCAGTGGTTGCCTGGAGTCACCCAGCAACGGAACAGGAAAGGTGCTGGGATTCCTGCTCCTAGCTCAAACTCCCCTCCACCAGCCGGCTTCTCTGGGGTCTCAGTCTGGGCCCTGCATCCTGTGGGGGGCCTGGTCTGCATAACCTGGCAGCTGGTCCCTGTGACCTCCAGAACCACGGACTGTAGCCTGCCCAGGGCCTGCGAGCCTCCCCACGGGGCCTTATCTGCCCATTTTCTCCTTTCCCACCGAACTAATCTCTCCTTCTTCCAAGAGTTCCTGTTTACTCTCGGCTCTCTCTATTCCCTTCCCCAGGCCGGTGTCGCCGTGTTACCGCACTGGGGCTCTCACAGTAAGTCTCACCTCTCCAGGGTTTCCGGGCCCCCAGAGCCCGTCCTAGACAGCTGCCCCCACACAAAGCAGGCCCTGGAGCAGGGCCGGGATGGGGAATCTGGCTGCTGAGAGAATTCTGACACCGCAGAGCGACGCCTGGGCCTTTAGGTTCTTCTGGTCGGCCACTGGCCCTGGGGGGCGTCCGCAGGGTTTCCAGCTGGAAGGCGATGGCTGGAGTGTGTCTGCTCTAAAGCTTCCAGTCTCTGGGACTTTTTGGTCTAGATCTCCAAGTACAGGGAGGGCCTGAGCTATAGAGCTCGGGGGGTTCCGACTCACACTGGAGGAGGCCCCCGCCCCATGCACCTCCACTCTCCACCCGCTGCCCTGTCCCCACTGGGTGCCCAGTCCCTGGCCAGCCAGAAAGGTGCGGGGCATTGTCACAGGTCTGTGGACTGACTAATGGCAGGTGCTCAGGCCCACTGAGCCAGGGGCCCAGCCCAGGAAGTAGCTTTCTGCCTCCTGCACCCTGCAGGGGTAAGGACATGTGAGAGGGCACCCTGGGCCGCTGTGAGCTCTCCTCTGAGTCTCTCCTCTGTCAGAGGGCGATGGCAGTGCCCACCTCAGTACTAGGACACGAATGAACGGAACACAATAGGTGTACGAGAAATAGAAGCATGTCTATCGCTGCGACCACCCTTCCTGAGAGCCATTCTGGGTCCCTGGTCCAGTTTCCCCATTCCTCTGTCCTGATTAAGGTCCAAAGACCCGCAAATCCAAAAATCCTGAGAAGTGCTTTATACTCAGCTCTGTGCATTGTTGCCCCAGATTGCAGGGCCCATGGGACTGGTCCCAAGCTATAAGAGGCCCCCAGACAAGGGAGGAGACAGATGTAGACATAGCACAGACCTCCATAAGACAGCCCAAGGTTGACCCAGCCCAAGGTTGCAGAGGAACACAGAAGCTGTGGAAACTCTGAGGACCTAGCCCAGGCTAAGTGTGGTCAGGGAGGGCTTCCTGGAGGAAGGGGTCATTCCCTTGAGCTTTGGAAAAGGAGAAGGCCTTAGCTACTTGAGGATGAGCATGGCAGCTGCTTTAAAGGTCCATAAGGTTGTAGGGAACCTGAAGAGGGAGAGATGTCTTCTGGCCAGAGCCAGGGAAGGCTTTGTGGACAGGGCTATGAAGACTGAATGGGATTCCAGCAGGCAAAATGACATTCCAGGCCTGGGGGAGAATGCCAGCCACCCAGAGGCCAGGCAGGTGGAGCAGTGAAAGCAACGTGGGTGAGCTAGGTGTCTGGCCGCTTTGGGGACAGAGGGGTGCCGGGGGAGAGAGTTAAGGAGAGGTGGCCAGAAGAATTGCCTGGGGCCTAGAGACAGGACCTGAATGCCAGGCAGGGATCTGGTCATAGGGAGCCACGGAAGACTGTGGAGAAGGGCGAGCTCTGGGTCTGAAGAGGGCACGTCTGAGGGCTTGTCTGAGGGAGGCTGGGAGTGCCGTAGAGGTGCAGGCTGGCCCCGGCCCGGAAGGCACCCCGCCTCACCCCCCAGCCTCTATCAGCAATGTGGCCACAGGAAAGGCCCTTCCCACCTCTGACTTTCCTCATCTGCAAAACAGACCAAAGACTTATCTTGAGGTTCCTTCCAGCCTGTGATTCTGTGAGTCTGGCCACCCCCACAGCAAGCTTCCAAGCTTGAAGCACAACCACGAAAGCCCGCCCTCTTCCCCCTGTGACTGTCCAGGCCCTGAGGGCTCATCCGTGCCTTCTTGCCCTGGGAATTCCTACTTCATTGACCAAATCCTGCCCAGACGCTGACCCCCTTGTCGTAGTGTCGGCCTTCAGCTGGCTCTGGGAGGGGAGAGCCCTCCCCTCAGGTGTGCGTCTCCTCCCCACACTCACAGAGGTTCTGCTGTGACGTTCTCTTCTGTCTTGTATTGTGTGGCCACCGCCAGCCAGGGCAGGACACAGGTGATAGAACACGGCAGGTGCACCTGCCGTGGCCAGGCACTGAGGGTGCTGCACCTGCTCGTCCCTGGGCTCTCAGGGCTGCCTGTGCAGGGACAGGTGCCGAAGCTCGGGGAGGCTCACATGCCCACAATGATCCTGCTCCCCTCAGACCGTCTTCACTAGGCAATAGCCGGGATCTCTCTGCCCCGGTTTCCTCTGGCCTCCCGGCTGTTTCTTCTCAGTCTCTTTCCCCTTCTTCCCTTATTATCTCGCCATCTCCAGGGTGGACGTGCCCCAGGCCCAAGGCCTAGTCCTCTTCACTTCTCTCTCTCTCTCTCTTTGTGCAAGGGGGTGCATGTGCTCACCAGAGAGAGAAACAGAGACAAAGAGGGAAAGGAGAAATCATCCCTCAAGGGGAATGGTCATGCCACCATCCCTTCTCCTTCATCTTTCCTTTCAGGATTTTGGGCACGCATACACACGTACCTGGTGTTTTTCAAGCCACTAGGTCTAGGACTCGAACCATGCATTTGGCCATGTGGGATCCAAATGCCTTAACCGACAGGCCACAGAGTCAGCTCCCCTTCACTTCTCCACCCCTCACATCCCCTTAGTGACTACGCCCAAATGTGTATCTCCAGCCCTGGCCTCTCCCCACAACTCTAGACTGGAATATGTGCATCGGGGTTTCTGCTTGGACCCCGGTCAACATCACTTACCCCACGGGGAGATCTGAGCCAGTCCTCCCTCCACCCCACCTTGGCAATCATCCACTCCATCCTTCCAAATGCTCAGCCCAAATCCTGGCTGCCATTCTTGGGCCTCTTTCCCCTCTCATCCCACGGACAAGAGAACAAATCCTATTGCCCCCACTTTCAGAAGAGACTGGGAATCCAACCACTTCTCACCGTGTCCCCTGCGCTAGCCTGGTTATGGCTGAGGCTAGGTGGGCAGTGGTGCAGGAGGCTTCCCCAGGGTCCCAGAAAACCCACCATAGCTGTCAGGAGCCTGGGCTGGCCACATCTCCCCAGGCCCATGTGCCCAGCCCTGGGATGTATTTTCCCTTGCAGCCAGCTCAGCAAGTCCAGCCACACGGCCGGGCTCTGCGTGCGCCTGCATGTGTGTCCCCAAGGAACAAAGACGCTGCCAGCTGGGCTCGTGTTTCAAGACGTCTGTCCTCGCCCTTGACCAAGAGATCTTACAGGGAGGGGACCAGGGCCAGGGTGGCAAAGGGGCGGAGTGGGGGAGGCACAGACATCAATCGGAAGCCGCCTTCCTGGGAAGAAACCGGAGAGCTCTCCCCAGCAGCCCCGGATCTGCCGAGTTCCTGCGAGGAGGCCAGAGGCTGTAGGGGCGGGCTGGGTTCGCTCAGCATTTATTTCATACAGCTGTTCAAAGAGCATGTTTAAAATATAGATCATTATATATCTATAATATATATATTATATATATACTTATGTATATATATAATATACATATATATATATATATAAAATATATAATATATATATATAAAACATATAAAGAGGAATTGAGGAGAGCCACCCCAAAGAAAAAGCTATGTTTTATAAATATATCTGCAGCTCCCACATCCCAAAGGAAGGAAAACCAAAAACAAAACATTTACAACCCAAGCTAGTGGTTCCATGTGGTGGGCCCCGCAGGCTCAACCCCAGGGTGGGCCGGGGTTCCTGCAGAACATTCTGCTGAGGGCGGGTGGACCCCTTCCCGGAGGTTGGTCTCGGTGGCCCTGAAAGGTCAATCCAGACCGGCCTGGCCCATCCCATGGCCCTGGCTCAGACCAGCCTGGAAGGCAGCATGTGGGCTCCAGGGCCTCGTGCTGCCAGGTTATTTTTAATTTGTCGGTTCCTTTGATGTCCCAGCCCTTCTTCCAGGGGACAGTCCCAGTGGAGGCTCAGCACAGGCCACCTCCCACGCCGGCACCTGGAGTTCTCAAGCAGAATTCCAGCGGGTGTCTCCAGGCCTCAGCCGGCCGTTGAGGGTCCCGGGTGGAGTCTGTGCTCCTGCGAGGGTCCCATGAGGGTCCCACGGGGGTCCTGCGAGGGCAGAGGGCACGGGTCTCACTTGCAGACGTAGCGCTCCACGGTGCGCTCGCACCGGCGGCAGGTGACGTAGCAGCACCAGTGGTACTTGCAGTGGCACCGCTCGACCACGCGGTCTGTGTAGGGATTGTAGCCGCGCCCGCAGCACATGAGGTCGCAGCTGTCACTGCCATTGGACGTCTTGTTGCACTGCCTGGGAATGGAGGGGGAGGACAGTGAGAGAACAGCTCGCCCCTCCAAGTCCTGCACCCCGGGCTCCCAGCCAGCCTGAGGCTCCCCACAGCGCATGACTCAGTGCCTCTTGGAAAGTGTCTTGATCTTTGGGAATTATTTTATTTATTTTAGTTTGCTATAGAGCACTTGCTCTCAGCAAAGAGACACAGAAAGAAAGACAGAGAGAGTGGGAAAGTGAGAGAGCACCCCCCTGGGGATGACACAGTGCCATCCCTTCTCTTCCATTCTTACAGGATTTTTTTCTTTTTGGAGAGGTTTTTGCTATAGGGCGCGTGCGCTCACCAGACAGACAGAGAGACAGAAAGCAAGAAATCACCCCCCAGGGAGGATGGCCACGCCGCAATCCCTTCTCCTCCACTCTCCTCTCAGGATCTTGAGCATACACACACATGTGCCCGGCGTAAGTTTAAGCCACCGGGTCCAGGACTCGAACTGCGGTCGACTACGTGGGAGTCCAGCGACATAGCCATTACGCTAACTGCTGGTCCCATTCTTACAGGATTTGGGGCATGCACATGTTTTTCAATTCGCCAGGTCCAGGACTGAACTGTGCAGTCAGCTATGTGGGATCCAGCGGCCTTAACCTCCATGCCCCTGCTGGCCCATCAATGGGGACTTCTAAATAACCCTCTTACCCAAGACTACTCTTGCTTTTCCCTATATTTCTAATAGCAGTTCATCACAATGATGGAGTTGTTTGGTTTTCTTGGGGGCTACCTTGTTTTGTTTCTTCTATTTCTAGATACTAGAAGGCCCTGTGAACCCATCTTAAAATTCTGTCTCCATATCTAATCTTTTATTAGAACAGATGTCAAGACAGCTTTCACTTTTAGAATCCCAGGATAAATCCTGAGACCTTCAGCAGGCACTGGTGTATGGCACGGTGAGCATGTTCCTGCTCGCTCATCCAAGGAGAGGACTTGTCGACTGACTAATGCCTGCTCAGGCTCCCACTGAGTCTGTGGGCATGTGGGGTTTTGACTCGGGGACTGATGGCAAGGCCAATGCTCGCTCACTACCCTACACAGCAAGGCGACAGGGCCCGGCAGGGGCTGCATTCTTCCCGAATCACTCGTCAGGGATGAGAAGACCCTGACAGTCCCTGTGACTTACACTCTCGTGTTGTTATCCATTCTGTCTAACGAAAAGCATCTGCTCAGGTCGGTGGCCTTGTGCCAGGCTGAGGCTAGGGAGGGGCTCTGTTATGGGATATAGTGGGGACAGAGCAGCAGGGTCTGGGGTACCGGGCAGGGACAAAAGTCCCCCAGCCTCTATGGATGGAGGAATCCCAGAATATCCAAGATGGGCAAGCCACAGAGATGACCAAATCCAACCCTCGTACTTATCGATGGAGAAACTAAGGCACAAGATGCCCAAGGTCACGCAAGGTGAGCACAAGGTGTATGAGTTCCAGAAGGCTTCTTGGAAGAGGAGGGACCAACTAAGCTACTTTATGAATAAAGATGAGCAGGAATCTAACATGCAGGAGGGGACAGGGTGCTGGGAGTAGAGGGAACAGGCTGGGCAAAGGCAAAGGACCATCCTGAGAAGAATGGTGTGTGGACAGGAAGAAGGGCAGGGCAGGGCAGGAGGCTGGCAGGAAACTGGGTAGCAGTGAGGGAGACAGGTCCAGGCCTGAGCTGGCAAGGAGGCTAGTACCTGGAGAGTGAGCATGGTGACCTGCACGTGGAGGCTGCAGGCAGTCTGGGTCAAGAAGCAGGGGAGAACAGCAGGGAACACACATGCTCCCAAGCCAAACAGGCCTGAGTTCAAACCCCAGCTTGCCACTTACTGGCTGTGTGCTTTCAGGCAAGTTAGTTAACCTCCCCTGGGTGTGGTTAGCTACCCTACACCCCCCAAGTCCCCTTGGCCTTACCCTGAAGCTCTCGGGCTTATCACTCTCCCTTCAGGGTTAGGAAGAAGCAGAGTTCCTTATTTCTGGATCCCTGACATGCGATGTCTAGAAACCTGGCCTTCAAAATCAGCTTAGGCCTGAGATGTGCCCAGGATGGGGAGGGTAGACCACGGGCCCAGGAAAGGCCCTGGGGATGTCTGCTTGCCAGGCATGGAGCTTCAGGGGTACCAGGCCCAAGAAGAAACACAATGAGAGGGCCAGTACTTCCGGGACTTTGGGTTGCCCTGGTTAGATTGAGGAAGCTGTGAGGATCTTCCCAGCTAGGGACCCAGCCTCAGAGACACTCCTAGCACTTACTTGATATGTTTAACAAAGCTTTTATATCTGATCCTCTGCAGTCCCAAATTCCCTTACTAACCTCTCTCAATTCTCCCTCCTCCAAGAGGCTTTCCTATGTCCAGGCTGGTGCAGGGCCCTTCTGGACTTTCCACACTTCTGGAATTTCTTATGTCACAACCTGAGCACTTTCAGTGTCCCCCAGGCCTGCCAGAGCCAGGCAGAGCCAGGCAGAGCCAGAGCTGACCTGCAATCCCATGTAACTGATGGAAGCAAGAAGTGTTTGCAGTTGTAGGCTCCTGAGACATTGGGCTCACTTGTTACTGCAGCAAAAGCTGACCAATACAGATGACTGCAAGGGCCCAACCCCAGAGGAAGGTCTTGGAGTGGAGCATGATAGGAATCCAAGGAGGCCATGCTAAGAAAGCCAGGAGGGCAGCAGCCTTTTTATCAGTAGGGTGGGCACCCTGGAGCAGCATGGGGCAGCTGGAAAGAAGGGACCTGGCAGCCTGTGGGTAGGGAGCCTCAGGTGGGAGACTGCTGGCAGAACACAGAGGAGACGTAAGTGTAAATGGAGATCACGGCCCACCCTACAACCCTATGAGCTGGGAGATCTCACCCCATCCCACAAAAGCCTCTTCAGAGCAGTGAACGAGTTGCTCAAGGTCGCCCAGGCAGGAGGCCATGCCCTTCCTCAGCACACACACACAGTTGCTCTCGGATCCAGGAGAACTTCTGTTCACCCTAGGGTCCTGGTGGGCTTCTCCCAGCCCCTGTGTGTTCTCGAATCCTCCCCACACCCATTGCTGTCCCACCCACCCCTGCTGCCTGATCTGGACTCCCGCTCCTGTCTCCCTGGCCTGACCTGGTTCCATCCCCGTTCCACCCGACCCTCTCAATCTGGTCTCCAGATGGGATTCTGGGCCTCCTCACAGAGCCTGCTGCCCTGGCCTGTGGGGAAGGAGCCCCTCAGCCCCCCACCCCCACTCCCCATCCCTGCTGGAGACAGGAGCGTGGGCTGCGGAGGAAGCAGATGCTGGCTGGGCACCAACTATGTGCCAGACGTGTCCTCAGACACCCGCTCTCTGCCTCCATATTCCTTTAACCCGCAGAACACTAGCTTGGTGGAATGCTATTAGGGGCTCCTTAATAAAAGAGTTCCACAGCCAAACACCTCTGGGAAACGCTGGCTTAAACAGATCCTTTGCTGCGGGATTCCTCAGAGCCTTTAATCTGTCCTTGGGCCTTGCAAATCGCCAAAGAGAATTTTCCAAATCTACGTGATTGCAGAACCCATTCTTTTATTGTGTCTCTGGACTCGCTTCCCCCAGAACCATCTCTGGGAACAGCTCACGAGCCAGCTGCTGCAGCTGGGCCAGGGCCAGGGATAGGGCTCCAGCTCTGACTGGGGTCCGGGAGTCCCACTGCCCTGTCTGCCCCAGTGCTTCTTTTGTCCAACAAGTGGGCTGTGTGACATGTGTCCTTCAGCTACTCATTTGATAAACCTGCTTTAGGCTGGGCACCCTCCTTCCTGTCCTCTGCCTCCCAATACGGTCACTGTCACCCTTGTCATGTCTTACCTACCAGCGGAAGGTGGGGCGGCCTCCCACAGCCTCCATCCAGCAGAGGCCCACCAGGGTGAGGGCAGGACAGGCACTCTCAGAAGTTCTGCAGGGACCCTTTGGACTCTGGCATCTCCACCTGGCACCCCTGGGGGCCACCTCCCTGCTGGGCAGGAACTCCTCCCTCCATGCCACCTGTGCCCCGACCATGGCCTCACCTGTCCTGTGTGCCGTGGGAGCCCACCTTCTCGTTCTTCATGCAGAAGTCGGGAGAGCTCTGCAGATAGACCAGCTCTGAGTCCTTCACAGGCCGGATGTCCAGGTCCTTGGGCACCAGGTGCTTGCGGGTGCCCATGGGTCGATGTACAACCTTGGTGGCCGACAGGTAGCGTGTCTTGAGGTCGGCAGCCACGTCCCGCAGCTCCTGCAGCCCCTTCCAGCAAGTGCGGATAGAGCAGGAGCCAGACACTCCATGGCATTTACACTTCACCTCCAGAGAGGCACGCAGAGCCTGCGGACAGGGGAGGGCGTCGGGCAGGGCGGCCAGAGTCCTCCCCACTGCCCTGGGGCCCCAGCCCCACCCACGCATGGCAGGTGCTCTCAGGGGGTCATGGCCAGTGCGAGCCTTGAGGGACCGAGCTTTCTGCTGGAGGTACGGTGGCCTTCCTCTAACCTGAGGAGCAGCTGAGTGGGTGGGGAGGGTTTTCAGGAATAACAGATGCCATTTATGAAGCACCTACTATATACCAAGGGCTCTAGCACATAGTAGGAACTACACAGCAAGACAGCCCTTCGGGACAGGTATCATTATTTCCCCCATTTTAACAAGAGGAAACAAAGGCTCGGAGAGGCCTGAGGTCGCACAGCTATAAAATTGTGGAGGTGGGATTTGAACCCAGGTCTGAGCGTGATTCCAAAAGTCATGGCTTTTAATTCTTCCATGCCTGTTCCCACACAGAACACAGGGGTCTGCTAAATGCTTGCTAGAAAAAAGGGGAAAGGAGAAAAGAAGGAAGGAAAGAAGTGAGGGAAGAATTGGTGGAAGGGAGGGAGGATGAGAGGCAAGGGTGAATGCTCATGGCACCTGCCCCCACCCCTCCTGGCTGACCCGTCCCCTCTCAGGGCTCCCACCAGATGACCCTGAGCAGGCCACTTCACCACTGGGGCCTCTGCCCTCTCTCGTATGAGGTGCACTTGCAGCCTCGCAGAGCGCTGAGGATTAAATGAGGTGGCCTGTGAAAGGGTTCTGTGACCTAGTAAAATGAGCCAACTTTAGTTGTGAAAAACCAGTCTGGGTAGAAAGTGAGAGAGGCCTGGGCTTAGGAGTTTGGAGTTCCAGCCCTGGCTTCGGAAATGACTCAGTCCCACCATCTCCCTTAGGCCTCAGTGTCCCCATTTGTAGCTGAGGGGCAGGAGCCTGATGCCTTCTAAAGACCCTCTCTTCTTTCCACACACACGGATGGCCCCGCTCTGCCCTGGACAGAGCTGTGGTGGAAACTGAGGCACGGAGTGGGCAGGGATTTGCCCCCAAGCAGGAAGTCAGGGAGTCAGTGAGGGGCTGATAAAGTCCCAGGGCTCCTCCCCTTCACCGGTGCCAGGAAAGGGGGGCCCAGGAGTCCATGTGCTTAGAAGATCCAGATTTGCAAGGGCACAGGGATGGAGAAAACGCCACTGTGGGACGTGGGGGCCCTGTGCGTCTTCAAGGAGAGGTAAACCGGGGTTGGCACCTCATGTAGGAGGAAAGGGGCGCCTCCAGCATCCCGAGGCCGCCCACGCCAGAGCTTACACATCGCATTTGGGATCTCATTCCATCCTCACGCGGCCCTGTGGCCTGGGGATGGGGGGATATGGCTCCGCTTTCACAGATGGCCCTGAGGTGGAGAACCCCTTTGGATGGCACTGAGGGGAGGGCTGTGGCCCCACAGCAGGAGGGGCAGGGCTGGCAGGGGGACTGAGGGAAGAGTGCCCCCAGGTAGGACAGCTCGGCAGGGCTGGGAGGCAGGAGCCCCGAGTTCCCAGCCAGGTTGTGCCGCAGACCCGTGGCGTGACTGGCATCGGCCTGACTGGTCTCGGTGTCCCTAGCTGAAGCAGAAGACTAGCGCAGACATCCCGCATCCTCCCATGACGGACAGTGAGAAAAGAGGGAGACGGAGGAGCCCTGGACCTGGAGCCCACAGACCAGCTCCCATCAGGCCTGAGTTTATTCTGCCTCACCTGGCGCCTCTGTGAAATGGGCTGATGGGTCATGAGATGGGCCTGCACCGACCCCCTAGCTGGGCAGCCAATCTGGGCCTCCCGGGTTATTCCCTGTCTGTGACACCTGCCCCAGACGGGTTTCGTGGAGCACAGGGAAGAGAGTTTGTCGAGCTCCAGCATGGCAGAGCACCCATTAGAATACAGCTTTCCTTCCTTTTTAAAAATTTCCAAGATATGACAAGGCCCGTTCATTCATGTTTGCATTTGTTTACACAAACTTGTGTGTAGTGAGGTGAAGAAGTAGTGAAGATCTGATCGCAACAGATGGCAGGGGAAGCTGGTGGTTATTTTGGGGGAGGGTTTCGGGGGACCCCTTAAGCATAAGGCTGTACTGTCCATGGCCTTTCCATGCCTGGAAGAAGGGCCTAGAGAACAGGGCAGGTGGGGCTGAGTACCAAACCACCCCATTTTACAGATGGGAACAACTGAGGCCCGAGGGGAAATGATCTGCCCAGCGCCACTCAGTGAGTTCCATGCCAGAGCCGAGGCCAGAACTCAGAGCTCCTGACTCCTAGCACAGTGGTCTCTCTGCTTGACCACCCAAATCCCAGGGTGACCCCCTGGAGGAGGCAGGGCCCAGCAAGCCCCAAGCGAGATGGTAACAGCTGAGGGAGGCTGGAGGCACCGCAGGTGTGGGCCAGTCAGGGCCCGTCCCCCCGCCCCCCTCCATCAGGGCACTCTGGGTGGCCCTCTGCCTGCTGATGGCACAAGCGCAACCATCTGGGATGGGTGGGGTGGGTGGTTACCTGTCTCCCCACTTCACTGTTGTGTAGACGCATCAGTTTATTGGCTTGGGATCCTGTTTTTTTCACCTTCATAGGAGCATCGGAAAACTTGGCCCCCATGAGGAGCCCGTAGCTGAGGTTGTCCGCACATCCTCCCCAGCGGTTCCCGGGCCCGGGTGGCTCACCTGGGACGGGGCCGCAGGAGCAGCCGGGCAGGTCGCCGGAGGTGCAGGCCCGGGCGATAGAGTGGCCAATGGCGGCGGCCGACAGCGCATACACGAAGGCCGACTCCCGGGTCCCTGTGGGACAGAGGGTGGGGTCAGCCACCTGGGGCCATCTAGGGTAGGACCCTACTCAGGGCGGAGGCCTCCTGCCTCATTCTACCTGCTGCGACCGGCTGGAACAGGTGGCGGACAGCACTAAGGCCGCTGGTCTGTCACCCCTTCTCCCTTCACTGTCCCACAGATACAACAGCCGACACACACACCACAGGCACACCCACAGGCACACCCTTGCACGCCTGCTCACACCCTGGTTCCGGGCTTCCATCCTGACTGCCCTGCACCTAGTGTCAGGGGCCACTTGCTAGAAATGAGGGAGCAGGCCCTGCACTCCTCAAAGAACTCATGCCTGAGGAGCAGAGAGCCCGGTGCGGGTGGAATTGCATCCCCCAGAAAGATGCGTTAAATCCTGAGCCTGGAGCTGGGCGCGTGGCCTTACTAAGAGCCAGGGTCTTTGCCAATGCAATTGCACTAAGATGAGGTTACACGGGGCCGGGACAGCCCTGGGTTGGTATCCTTGTCACACTGTCAGGGCGGGCCCTGGGCCAGTGCAGTAATAGAGGGAATTCTGCATTCACGGACACGTGTGGAGGGTGAAGCCACGTGACAGCGGAGGCAGAGACTGGAGCGGCAAACAAGGAGAGCCAAGGACAGCCGGCAAGTCCCGGAGGCTCGGAGGAGGCAAGGAGGACCATGCCCGGGGCTCCGACACCTCCATTTCAGACCTCCAGGCTTATAACTGCTGCTGTTAGGAACCAGCCAGTTTGTTGTCCCAGCGACAGCAGCCCTGGGGAACTGACAGAGCCATCCCCTCCGCTGGGGTGTCCTGGCCTCGAGCCTGTGTTCTGGCTCCATCTCTGCACCAGCGATCATTTCCTTTTCTCCTCCTGCTCCTTCTTCTTTCTTCCTCTTCTCCTCCTCCTCCTTCTTCTTTCTCCTCCTCCTCTTCCTCTGCCTCCTCCTCCTCCTTCTTCTTTCTCCTTTTTTAAAAATTTGTCAGGGGCCCTGTGTGCTTGCCAGAGAGAGGTGGAGGTTGTGGGGAAGCATGTGGCACACAGTCACTGCACAGTCCCTCATCCATCTCTCCCTTCTTCTGGGATTTTGGGCATGCATGCACAGGTGACCAGTGTGTTTTTCAAGCTTCTGGGTCTGGGACTCAAACCACATGGTCAGCCATGCAGGATCTAGTTCCCTTAACCACCAGACCACAGGCTGGCCTTTTTCCCTTCTTGAGCTTGTTTTCTTACTGCAGAATGTGGGTCATAAAACCCACCTTGCAGGCTTGTTCTGGAAAGAAATTTTGCAAAGTACTGCAGGAACCTTAGCTCAGGATGCGTGTGAGATGTCACGCGGGGGAGAGGTGAGGCCCAATAGGGTGTTTTGCCTGGTGAATGCCTTTCTTCTTCTTCTTTTTTTTTGGAGAGGTTTTTGCTATAGGGCGCGTGCGCTCGCCAGACAGACAGAGAGAGACAGAGAGATAGAAAGCGAGAAATCACCCCTCAGAGGGGATGGCCACGCCACAATCCCTTCTCCTCCATTCTCCTCTCGGGATCTTGGGCACGCATGCACACACGCCCAGCATGAGTTTAAGCCACCGGGTCCGGGACTTGAACTGCGGTCAGCTACGTGGGAGTCCAGCGACATAGCCATTACGCCAACTGCTGGTCCTGTGAATGCCTTTCTATCATATGCAGACCTCCCAAGCCCACTCCAGAAGCCACCTCCACCAGGAAGTCTTCAAAAGAGAAGTCCACTTTGTGGATGCAGCAATTTCAGCGCACCTGGTCCGGGTTTACCTGTGGCACACCCGTCTGCCCTGAGGGTGGGCCCCACAGCTTTCTTGTCTATATACTCCCCTCCCAAGAGCCTGCCTGACACGTGGCTGTAAGTCCAGCAGGCAGCATCGTTCATTCCTTCACCCAGACCGAGAGTGCACAACGTGTATTTGTACTATCACTCAGGCTCCCCTTCGCTGATAGATTTATCATCTCTACGTTTATCCATTCAGGAGTTCATGCCTGAATACCCATACCTATGCTTAATTCATCCACCGTGCGACATCAGCTGCTGCCCATCTGTCATCCATACAGTCACTCATCTACCCATGACTGCGAGGCCAGCCACCCATGAACGCACCCACCTATGTAAACACACGTGCACGCATGCCCGAGTTCATCCACCCGCCCCGTGCGCTCAGCAGCCCTGATGGCTGCCAGCGGCCTACCTCTCTCCAGGTCGAGCAGGTAGTTGGGGGCGAGCTCGATGGAGGAGCAGTTCCAGCGCATGTCAGCGAAGGCCCTGCGGCAAGCCTTGGTGACCTCGCGGGCGGCGTGCACAATGGTGTGCATGAGCTCCAGATTGCTGCGGCACAGCTGCACCTGCGCCGACACCAGGCCCTCCAGCTGCTTGCAGTGCTGCGTCTGGTTCAGCGCCAGGGCCGCCGGGGTCTTGGACAGGGCCCTGCACAGGCCAAAGGCAACCACAGAGGAAGGTCAGCCCGGCCGCGCTGCCCCACTAACCCACTGCCAGCATCCCCAGACTAGCAGACCCTCTCCCACCCTGTGTGCAAGGCCTTGGGCACCTCACTGTCCCTCTCTGGGCCTCGGGCTCTATTTATAACCTAAAATCACAGCCCCCGGCCTGCCACCTACGCCCTGTGATAATGACTCTAATGGACCATTTCACAGTTCACAAAGCACTCACACCCACAGTCTAGCCTTGTTCTCAGGCTGCCGTGTACGATGACCGTTGGTTCAACAGCCATTGAGCGCTGAGCAGCGCGTGCCAGGAACCGTGCTAATGCCGGATTACTATCATCGTCAGTGTTACTCATACTAGTAACTGGGCCCTTACTACAGGCACTACGTGTGCTAGGAGTGTTTCATCATTGGTTTGTGTCATTACTAAACCCATTTCTTATGCAATCAAGTCCCACATCCACAAAAGGGATTGCTATGTTATTTTAAAGAATTATTTATTTGATTTTATATGTTATGATCATTACTTTTTAATTTGACCAGAGAGAAAGAGAAAGGGAAGTGAGAAAGCAAGCCAGCAGGTCCAGGACTCAAACCACAGTCAGCCACGTGAGAGTCCAGCACCTTAACCATCATACCACCTGATGGCCCCGAAGATTGCTATTAAAGTGAGGGGCCCCCCAAGCCCGGGGCCATGGACCAGAGCCAGTCCGTGGGCTGTTGCCCTCCCCACCCACAACCACGCAGTGGGGAGTGGGCAGCAGCCACCCCCATCCCTCACAATGGCACCTGGGCCCCGCCTCCTGTCGGATCCGCAGTGGCACTGGATCTTCAGGGGAGCGGTAGTATGATTGTTTCATTGTATCCTGCAATGTGGTAGTGGTGGAAATGGGGTGCACAGAGTGATGTGCAACCGGGTCCTGGGTTATCCTGGGACCAACCTCCCAACTCACCCCCATCCATGGAGGGATCGTCTTCCACAAGCCCCATCCCTGGTGCTGGGAAGTTTGGGGGTCGCTGAATTAAAGGGTTCAAGAGCCACTCAACCTAGTCATGGTCCAGAACTTGGAAAATTTCTCATCGAATCCAGACTTAGCATTCCCTTACTGGGTGACCTTACGCAAATCACTGCCCCTCTCTAAGCCTTAGGGTCTGTACCTAGACATTGTTACTTCCCAGAATGGGTTCCAGGGAGACATTCTCACGGGGATCCATTTGAGAGACGTGATGCACTATGTTGTCCCTTGAAGAGTCCTCACACACAGTTACATTATAAAGGTCCTGAGAAGGCCTGCAGCAAAGCAACAGGCTTGCTTTTGTTTAACCAAGAGTGTCTCAAGAGCACTGAGCACAAAGCCCTTTGCTTCAGGTATACTGACTTCATCTGCACTTTGGCAAATGGAGGCCTAGGGGCTCTCCGAATCCTGGCGATGCGATGGGACCTGATCCTGCCACTGGGATTCCAGGACTTGAGGACCAGGTCCACTCCAGGCCTGCCCTTCTGTAAGTACAGCCCCAGGCCTCCACCCACAGCAGGGGGGTGTCTGGAGCCCAGAGCCAGCTGGCCCTCAGCCACTAAGCAGAGCCCCGAGAGGGCCCGGGGAAAAGAGATCAATCTACAGCCACACATGCCCAGCAGTCCTCCCCACGGTCGGCAGAGCCCTGGCCCGAGATCCAGAGGAGGCAGCCTAATGCCCAGGGAGCTGCCCAGGCCTGGTGGCCTCTGGTTCCGTTCTCCCCTTACAACTACGAGCAAGTCCAGTGCTCTCTGCTGCCCTGCTGGTCTCTCAGCACTGTGTGAGGGACTAAATCAGTCTCTGTGGGTATGCGCCGTGCCCAGGGCTGGCATGTGGAGGTCAGGGCTCAGTGATAGGCACCAAGATTACTGCTATGGCGGTCCTGTCCTGCTGGTGGCAGCCTCCCTGTGCCCACCTGGTCAAGGCTGCCACTGACATTCAGAGCCCCTCAAAGCCTTCAGCCCTGCCTGGCCTCCTGTCCTTGTTCCCTGCACGTCGTAATATCCAGCCACCCCAGGTGGCTGGCTTCCCTCACAGGGGCTCTCCTACCACCATGCCTTTGCCAGAGCTTTCCCTGATGCCAGGAGTGCCCCCCACCCCTTGTTCTTCACTTGCATGAAAAACAGACCCCATCTATGTGCAGAGGAAATATTTACTAACACCACGTTCCCAGGCTCCTAGGCAATGACGTGATGCAGAGCTTTTCCACAGGGGCCTCTCCTCCCCTGACCAGATAAACCTACCAAGTGTTGGAAGCCAGTGCCCCAGCTGGCCCAGCTCCTGCGCTGGCCTGGGGAAAAGCACAGGCTCTAGGCACCAGCTGTGTGCCCTAGTAAGCTACCTACCCTCTCCTGGCCTCATGGACCTGATAAGGAAACGATCATTTCTACTCCAAAAAGGTCTGGCAAGACTTAAGCAGGATAAGGTGTGCAGGGTGTTTGGAACATTTACAGATGGGGTCCCTCTGCTCACTGCCCGATGACTCCTGGGCCGGAGGGAGTGAGAAGACCTGTGTTGTAGCTTAACTTCTGCCTGCTGTGTGCTGTGCAGTCTTGGAAATGCGCTGCCCCTCTCTGAGATCAACTAGAGAAAAGGACCTTTCAAGGTCCAGCACAGGCTGCATGAGATTCTAAGTGCTACCGTGAGAACTTGATAGGCAAGTCCTGCCTCTCCCTCTGCCATGCCCACCTATACCCCCAAATAGCTCAACCTCCCAGAGACCAGGACACACGCCGAGAGCCAGTGGGCATGGGCTAGTGACTGCGGTTAGCAGGCCCCAACCCAGCCCAGCCCATCGGTCATGGCTGCCCTGCGTCTCCCCCCACTACAGCCCCAGCCCATTCCCCCAGCCCAGGCAAGGCAGTGCCTGGTGGGCCTGGATCCAGCACCCAGCACAGGGTGGTCCCCAGAGCCAACTCAGACATGGTCTCTTGAACTATTGACACAACGCACAGGGCTGGTCCTGTCGGGCCTTCCCTTCTTGAAGAACCCGATGGCTGCTCCCAGTAGGTCTTACTGAGTGGGCTTTGACCACACAAAGGCAAACGTCATCAGCACCGCCCACCGCACCACCCAGCAAACGCCGTTCCCACACGTGGTGTGGCCGTGAAGTAACGGCACCCACCAGGGCATGGCCCTTCCCGGTTCACTGAGCCTCTCATTTCCCATCTCTGGGACTGGCCTGGATGAGATCGTACAAACGAGGACCCTGAAGCTGGGCCAGGGATCGTGCTGGTCCTGTGTCTCCTGACAAGTCGGGTCCCTGAGAGAAGGGGCAGATGAGGGGCTTGTCCTTCCTGGGTCCACACTTGTCATCCTGGGCCTGCTCTGCCCTTCACCTGTCCAGATTTCCTCCTTCCCCTCTGTGCCAGCTTGCTTTACGGGCAACAGCAGGTCACACATGTGCCCAGGACATCAACTGCAGGGGGCTGCCTCCTGCCATGCCTTTCCTGGCTCCTGCTCAAGCTAAGCCATTTCCGGAGAGCTTGGTTCAGGCCATTCCGAGTGTGGGGCATTGCAGCTCTCAGGAGGGAGCTGCTCCGGGCCCGGGGGCTCCTTGTGGGTCTCAGTCTCCCACCTTGGAAGTCATCAGACCACAGCCTCCCCAGCTGGCTGTGACAGGGGTATGATAAGGCCACCTCCCAGATGAGCCTCAAGACTCCCCGCTTGAGGATACAAACAAAGCTGGGCTGGAGGCAGCTGGGGGCTCAGGGCTGTGCGGAGGCCCAGACTGGGAGGCCTAGGGAGCTGCTGGCTGGGTCGTGCTGCCAGTGGAGGGACGGGAGCAGCCAGCCACGGCTGAGGGAGAGGCCCGCCCACGGGGAGGCAGCAGATTCCACTCCCAAGGAGGCCATGCCGTCATCTGGTAATTAGCGGTAATGACGGTTCCTAACGACATCCCCCGGGGGAGTAATCAAGGACCAGAGCGGGAGGGGTCCCATGTGGACGTCTCCCTAGGTGTTGTACTCCAGCAGACCCTAATTGGAAACATCGTTCATCTGGGGTAGTGGTGTGGGGGAGAAGGTGGAAGGAAGGACAGGAGGGAACAGGGAGTTCACATGCTGGGCCCGGGCAGGGTTTGCTGGGGTGGCCCAGGGCTTAGCTCATTCGGCAGTCAGGGTTCTCTTGGGACCGGCTCAGGCAGACACCTAGGTTCAGGCTCCGGGTTGGCCACCCACTCACCACGTAACCTTGGGAAGGTCACCGCCCCATGCCCAGCCTCGATTTCCCCAGGACCAATGCAGGCTCCAGTGGTGAGAACGTTGTGGGGAAATCAGCCTGGCACACGGCTTTCTGGCACCCATTGTCCGAGCCTCGGTCCTTCCTTCCACAGTACCAGCCCCTCCCCTGGGGCAGGCCTCCCTCCCTGTGGCCTCCAGGTAGGGCCGTATCCTCTCCTGCCTAGCTCACCCCAGGAGGTCCTCGCATCCTTCCTCCCTGGTTCATCACCGAGTTGTCTTCCTGGAGTTGCCTCATCCTCAGGCAGCTCAAGAGTGAGGCCCAGTGAGGTCACTTCCAAGAGGAGGCCAAATCCAAGAAGGGCCTCCTTCCCGGACCTGCCCTTCATGGCTCGCCTCTTCCCCTAGGCACAGAGGTCAGGCCCTAGTCAGGGAAACAGGCTGAGGAAGGGCCTAGAAACTGCAAATCCAGGAGTCCCAAGAAACGCCTCAGGGTCCCCTTCACACCCACCACTGCCAGACCTCAGATGGAAGCCACCACTCAGGCCCAAGCATGTGCTGCACCTTGCACCTGACGCTGGCCAGCCCTGGCTGTCACATAGCGACAAAAAGCAAAAGGCAGCTCTCATAGCAACAACTCCCATGGTGAGCCAGAGAAACTGCGGCCCAGAGAAGGGTAGGCCTTGCCCAGATCTCCACATGGGCCATCCACCATGTGCTTTCTGGAAGTTTCTGGGACTCTTCTTCAGCCCCAGCCCTGCATGAGCAGCAGGCCAGGGCCCACCCAGCGTGGGGGGTGGTTTTTATGAACCCTCCCAGCCAGCTCGGGCCTTTCCTCTCACTGGACAGTCCTTGAGGTCCACAGGAGGCTGGGGCCACTCCAGTACCCCCTCAGGGAAGCCAAGAAGGGAGAGGTCCCCTTCCTGTACTTGTTGGTCTGGGGGTCCCCCAGTGCCTGGCTTAGGGGCAGGTGAGGTGTGGGGGGGACACTTCTGGGCAGGAGCTCCTGTGGGCAGCCAGGTTCTGAGCCCCTGTCCCCGCCGCTCCGCCAGCTCAGGTTGAGTCCCACGTGCCCACCCAGTAGGCATTCCAAGTCACTTGGCCTCAGCTGGTTTCGTTCCTGTGTCGGATGCCCCTTTCATCTCTAGATCACTTTCTAAAGCCCAGGGCAGTACGGCCCCAGGACAGCTGAGCCTCCTGGGGCCTTCCACCCCCACTTCCCTGTTCCCAACTGTCCCTGAGACCAACAGTCCCCAACAGAGCTAGACAGCTCCCTGTGGGCCCCTACTACTGCTGGCTGCAGCTCCTGTGAGCAGAGAGCCCTCCCTGCCTCCGTTTCCTCTTCCGTGTAATGGGGTAACAGCAGAGCCACTTTGTGGGGTGGTCGGGAGATTTACGTGAACACTGAACATAAAGCACAGTGCCTAGCTTGTAGCAAGGCCCTGTGTGCACATGTACGTATGCACGTGTGTAGACGTGTGCTTGCACACACACACGATATTGTTATCAAACCCCACTCCTTCTCCCACTCCTCCCTCTGAAGCTCAGCAAGAGTTTAACCATTACCAAGAAGTTGAGCCGCACGGAGCCGTCTACTTTGGTCCTAATCCCACAGCCAGCAGTAACTAGCTGTTACTTAACCTCTCTGTCCCTTCCTTTCCCCACCTGTAATAGCATGGTGATAAGACTATTCCTGCCTCACTGAAAGGAGAATTATCGGGATTAAGTGACAAAGCCCTGAGAACAGCATCTGGGGCTCTCCCTCGCGCACCGGCTTCTCCCAGTCCCCACCTGTGCCCGCCCTGCCTCTGCTTTTATGCCTCCTGCCCAGGACACCTGCTCTGCTTTCAGTCCCTGCCCATGCCAGTCTCCCTGCCCTTCCATGCCCATTCCCAGGCGCTCCGACGTGGAGGTGACACTCCTGCTCTGGGCTCCTTGCTCCCTTCCTGGGACACAGCCCAGAGTCCCCTTTGTGTTTTCCCACGCCAGGCTCCCCCACGAGGCCAGGAGCCTCGGCAAGGCAGATACTAAGTTGTGCCCATTGCTGTTGCAGCCTGGGCTACACAGTGGGGACACAGATGTCAGGCCCCACATGACAGCTGCGCAAGGCATGCACTTTTTAGAGCTGCGGGGTCCCCACAGGCAAGCCGGGAGGATGACAGTGCATCCACAATGCCCTTAGGAGCAACAGATGCCCCTCAGCAAATCCTTCCCTTCTCTGGGCCTGGATCTCCCCATCTGTAAGTGGTGGGAAGGGACGAGGGGAGCCTGACTCACTGATCAGAGGTTCTTGCCAACGTGAACCAAGTGGGGTGCCCAGCGGCAGAGGAAGGTGGCTGGGTTCTCACTAAAGTCACTGGGGACAGCTGGGAGGAGCTGTTCCCCCAGGGCTGGGAGACCACTGAGCCCAGGCTCCTCCTTACAAACCAGAAAGGCAAGATGGGGTTCCCTTCCTGAATCATTAATTGGTAACTCATCCCCAGCAGGGGCAGGGCTGTGACCTCGAGACTGTTTGCTAGCGGCCAGCCACTATCGCCCTGTCTTCCAGCTAATCCAGGAACCCTCCTCAGGGCCCCTCCGCAGTCCCCCAGTCTGCCCCCTGCTGTCTTATCTGCAGGGTTCCTGTCCCCACCCCAACTCCAGACCAGTGTCCTGTCTGGACTTCCTCACCCCCAGCCAGGCCTTTGCTTAGGAAGTCCCTCCACCCAAAGTGCCCTCTGTCCCCCACTCCCCGGCCCACACCTGCCAAACTCCTGGCAGTGGTTCCATGGCCAGTGGCACCAACCCGGGAAACATCTCCCAGTGTCAGAAATCTGTGTCCCCCACCAAGTGGCCAATGGCCTCCCCTTCCTCTGTGCCCCCTCAGCACGGCACTGGTCTCTCTTCGGCACTTGGACACTTGCAGAGTTATTTACGGCCTCGGCTTATCTCTCCCAGCCCAGAGGGCAGCTCCTCCGGGAAGGGGCTGGGCTTTACTCCCCCCCTCCCTCCCCCCCGCCGGGCCCCAGCCCTCCCAGGGTAGGGCTCCCTTCTGAGGACAGAGCCTCTCTCCCACCTACCTGCATTAATAATTCATAGCTGAAGGAATGCGCCGCACATGTGCCCCCCCTGAGAGCTGAGAGATTCCCTCAGGAGCCTCTGGTCTGATCTGAGTGCAGTGGAGACTTACCCTCCTTCCAGGAGGAGGACACGGACCATGGAGATGGTGGAGTGACACTTCCCCAAGGTCACCAGGTGGAGGGCTCAGGACTGTGTTCCCGGACCTCCAGCTAAGTCAGGAGACTGCCAGGCCAGGCTGAGCTGGCCCCAGTGTGCGGAGCGCACGCAGCCCCTCTAGCTTTCTCCCCTGGACGAGGACGTCTTTGCTGTGCCGCGCCCAGCGGAGGTCGCCGGCCACTCGGGGGGCCCTTGGGCAGCTTCGGCCGCACAGGACCGGCAACTCCATCGCCTTCTACTGCCCTCCATGCACGGTCCTGCTGCCTCTCCGCAACGTGCTGGGACAGGACATTTCAGAGAGGAGCAGAGACTGAGGACGGTGACTCTCCCACGCCCCCGGGGCCGACATGGGCTCCTGAATCTCCAACCTAGGGCCGGGTGCTGAACCCCCGCCCGGCCCTCGGCGCGGACCCCGCAGGCCCGGGGTGCTACTTACAGCCACTTGATGCCATAGCACACGCCGGTCTGCAGCACCAGGGCGAAGAGCAGCGCCGCGCAGACCTGCGGCCGCGCCCTCATGGTCGCGCTGCGGGCGCGGGTGGCTCCGGGAGCGCCGCTCAGTCCAGCCGCCCGCACCGTCGCCGTCCTGCGCACGCCGCCTGCAACGGGGAGAACCGGGCGGCGGGTTAAGGCGGCGCGCGAGCTGGGGGGGTGTTCGATTCAAATTACAGAGGAGGGGTCGGGGCCCAGACCGAGCGCGCCGCGGGCGTCGTCCTCCCACCCCCGCGCGCCCCGCATGGCCCGGACACCGCCGGATTTAGGTGCGGCCCAGGGCGTGTCCATCAGCGCGGTCCCCGCCCGGCTGCCCCTCTGCGCCACTTGGGCTGGGACCTGGGCAGCCACAGGAAGGCGACAGAATCAGAGACGCCGGAGAGAGAGCCCGGGTGCAGACAGCGAGGCTGGAAGCCACGGAGGCACAGAGGAAAGCCGGGACTGCCAGGGACCGGGAGCGGAAGAGAGAGGGACAGGGAAGGAGACCGGCGGAGGCCGCAGAGTCGGCCCGAGGACTGAGCTCTCTCCCCCCAGTACCGCCTATTAGTTATAATGGCCTTGGCAGTCTCCTTCCCCTCTGGGCCTCGATTTGCCGCCTCCGCAAACTGGGACGATCCTGCACGGTGCTCGGTTTATAAAGAGCATTCGCCCAACACGATCGCGTTTGCTCCTCCCAGCAACGGCGCGACAGCGTTACTGTCCTATCTCGCAGACGCGGAAACAGGCCCAGAGATGTGAAGTGAGGTGGTTCAGGGGGCCAGAGGCAAGGCAGAGCTCAGCGCTCCATGCTCACTTCTACCCGGTGGTGTCGGGTGAGACCAGGGACCGTGAGAAGATGGGAACTGTCCGTCCGGGAAGGGAGAGACAGTGAGAAATGAGATGGCGAGGCTCTTCATACCGTGAGGCATGACCCTTTGGAGGGTCGGGTGGCCTGACCAGCGCTGAGGCGGGACAGCCAGGCCTTGACCGCGCAGAAAGATCGCGGGATCCGTACGATGCTGCTTCGGGCCGCCAGGCGGCGCCCTCGGGCCGTGCAGGAGCGGCCACCCCACCCGCCGCAGCGGAGTGGGTTTTCTCCATTTTTCCCCCCTTTTCTTTCTCACCTCATTAACTCCCTTCCCAGCTTCTCCCAAATTTACCAACACCTGGCGTTCGCCTGGAGTCCTTCACAGTCCCTCCGCTCTCCCCTCAAGAGCAACAGAGACAAAGGGATTCCTTTCTAAAGGGTTTGGGGAGTTGGTGAAGAAGGCGCTCGCGTTAGTGGAGGTGCAGGACGGGAAGAGGACGTTCTCCCCCGACTCTGCGAGCTGGGGCCGGCCCTCTACCTCCCCCCAGACTTAGTTTACCCTTCTATGAAAATAAAGCCTTGACTTCACCACGCGTGTCCCGAGCTCTTCCCAGCCTCACAGTGGTCTGCGGGGCTCTGAGCCCCTGCGCCCTGGTCGCCACATCACTTGTACCTGTGTCGTTCCGCGGGTGCGCGGTGCCGTAAGCACACACACAGACTGGGAACTGTTTTCGGGGGGCTTCTGGCATAACCCAAAGGAAGGCAAGGAAAAACTTTGAATTATATTCCTTCCTCCTCCTTAGAGTCCCCAGGCTGGGCGCCTAGCACAGAGGCTAGTGGAGGCTGGGGTTCTCGGCGGGTTCCGGTGTAATCTAGCCTCTCCGCTCACCAGCCTGCAGCCAGACCCTTTGTTTTACTATTCCTGGAACTTTGCCGCACTCCCAGAACGAGAAAAATATACGCTGGGTGGGGGTGGGGTGGGGGTCCAAACGCCCGTTACTGCCTCTTCGCCCCCTCTCCAAAATCCGGGCTTCCCCCACTGCGCGTAGCATTCCTGGGCCGGGAGGGGCAGAGACCGCAGGCGGAAGGAGGCGCGCGGACTCACAGTGACGATCCCTGTCCAGTCCTCTCCGGGGTCACGCGAACCCAGGCCTCCCGTGGCTCCCGACTCTTCCCGAGCGGCCCCGCGGTCCCAGACTGCTCTTTTGCCACCCTAGATCGTCGCTGGAGAGGTGGTGCCTGCCCTAGGTCTCCGGGTCCTGACGGATTACCCCTGTCCGGAATCAGAACTTTCCGGACAGCGGGCGGGCCGCTGGGTCACCCCCAGCAGCGCCTCGCAGGTCAGGGCGCACTAGCCTCCGGAGCCCCCGGCCCGCCAGGGGGCGCTAAGCTGGGGGTCGAGGTGAGATCAACCGCTGCCTTCTGCGCCCTGGGACTATGGGCAAGTCCCCCTCCAGTTCCTGGGCCCCAGAGTCCTATCTCAGGAGGGGCCGAGGTGTAGAGTGAACGCTCTCCGGGTCACGGTCGTTCTATAAAGATCTGCGTGCGGTGGTCAACTCGGTACTGCCCGAGCCTTGCCAAGTCCTGGCGCGTTGCTGCTCTTGGGGGGATGGGGAGAAGCAGACGCGCTGTGGGCCCGAGTCAAAGCGCAGGGTCTTGGAGAGGTGGCAGTCCCTTCTTCCCCACGCTGGGGAATAGCTCTTGCAGCCGGCAGAAGAAGAGGCCGCCCCGGGCTGGGCACAAAGCAGGCACCGCGAGCGCAGTGGCCGCAGCTCCGCGTTGTCAACAGGTGGTCATCGGCTTGGGCTGCGGAGGTTTCGGGGCACTCGCCGCTGAGCGGCCTCCCTCTGCTCACACCGAAGGGGACTTGCCTGCCCTACCCCGACGCGCCACGCTGGGCCAGCACCCAGCAGTATCCACGCCGCGCGTAAGGTAGTGCCCGCGGGTCCCGAAGCCTCCCGCAACGCAGCTCTGGGTGCCCAGCGGCTGCCTCAAGGTTACCTCTGAGACTGCGCGAGGCCGGGCCGCTACCCGGCTTTGACCGCAGCCACAGGTCTGCGGAGACTCCTCTGCTCCGCTGCGGACGCCGCGCCGGGTCGCCCGGGAGACGGATTGCTCGGTAGTGGGGAGGGCAGAGACCACGGGGTCCGACTGTGCGCCCCGAGCACCTTGAGGAGTACCGAGGTACCTCAGCGCGCAGGGTGAAGGCGTGGGGCTGGAGCGCGAGCTCGGCCAAGTGCTCCCGGCCGCTCCAGTGTACCGCGGGGCCGGGACCCGACTCTGTCCCCGCCCCCCGCCCGGAGCGCCCATCTGTAAACGCTGCGCTCCCCCTACCCCCCGCCGCCACCTCAGACGAGTTTGATCGGAGCTACGGAGTTTCTCTGCCTGTGCCTCGCTCGCTCTCCCGCCACGGTACACACACACCCTCTGCCGCGGGGGCCAAGTCCCCCATCCGGGGTGGCTCGGGCATGACCTCATTCCCCGGCCGACCGGGAGGGAGGGTGTCGAGTGTGGGCGGGGACAGGGCCGGGAATGATGGGGAGGCCTCCGAAACTGCACAGCACCCCCAGCTCGCAGCCGCGACAGCCAGGTCCTGGCCCCGGGCCGCGCTCGGCCCGCGGAGTTCCTCGGAGAGCTGCGGCGGAGGTGTGGAGGCAGGCTCGGGTTGCCTGTCCCCGCGAGGGTGCTCCGGGAGCCGCGGCGCCTGCGAAAGCACCGAGCCTTTCGACTCTAGCGCCCCCGGCCCTAGCAGGTCCCTGCCGAGCGCCTGCCCACTGCGGCGGCCACTGCTCACCTCTCGGGGCGCTCTCCGGGCGCGCCCTGCCTGCCTCGCTGCCCCAGCTGGCCAAGAGCGGCGAGCGCAGCCCCTGGCGGGCCAGAGCGCACTCTGGCTGCGGAGCTGCGAGGGAGCCCTCCTGGTGAAGCGGCGGGAGCAGGACGCCGGGATCCTGGCCCGCGGCGGCGGCTCGGAGCCGGCGTAGACTAGGGTTGCCCTGGCCGCGCTCGGCTCCCCGGGCCTGCCCTTGTCTGCTAGCCGAGCTCTCCCGGTCACTCGGCGCGATCTGCGGCGCCCGCCGCCCCGGCTGCTTTATAAGGCACCGGCGGCCGCTTTGATCCGCCCACGTCAGCGCGCCGAAACCCCACCGGGCGGCTGGGCGCACGCGGGGGGGCCGGGGCGGGGTCCCCGCGGGCGCCTGGGAGCCGGACGCAGGCGCCCACAGGTCAGAGGACTTCGCACCCTGCGGAATTACGGGGGCCGGGGGCGTGCTCGCGTCAGGGGGCCTTACCAAGCGTGCCTGCGCTGTGCCACTGCGTGCTGCGGCGCGCCGAGCCCAGGTAAGGCCCACTTCCCACCCTCGCCGCAGCGGGGCGAGGAACCTCAGCCCGCCAGAAGGAAGGCCGACTGGGGTCTCAGGCTGGAACCGGTTGTTCGTCTCGCATCTTGGTCCGAAGACCCGCCTTCACTTTTAGGTCCTGCTCCTTCGCGGGCCGGTCTCTCCAGCCTCGGGTTCCAGTCCTGAAGAAGGCACCGCGGATCCCACCCTCGCCCGGAAGAAAGGAGGGCCCGGGCTCTGCCTGCGAAGCGCGCTGTCAACCTTAGGCACCGAGTGGGGCGGGCGCCCTAGCCGCCGGGTGACTGCTGGGAGTCTTCTGGGCATCTTCCTTCCTCCCTGGGATGAGGGTTCCCAGCGGAGGGCTAGGCTCGGAGACTAAGGGGGACCAGAGAGGCGCTTGATGAGCCGCGTAGTCCGGCCGGTGCCTGGGCTGTCTCTGGGGCCACTTCTCTCCTCACATGGCCTCCCAGCCAGACCCGTACCCTGCCCCGACCCGGCCGTGGTTTGGAACTGCCCATCAGGTCCCGTGGGTTCGTCCGCCTCTGTCTTCCCCTTCTTCTAGAGGCCCCAATCCTAGAGTGTTCTCAAGAATGAGCTAATTCATTAGAAAAGAAAGTGGAGACAGGAGAAGGGACATGACTGAGGTCCCGAAATATACCAGATACTTCTCCATTCTCTGCGGCTGCAAATTAAGTGCCACTCACAGGCTGCCTCACACCTGGGGCTGGTACCTCCACATGCAGCATACACATCTGGGTCCACACTGGCCCCGGCAGCCTCCCAGCACACAGGTGCTCCCCGGCATGGCCAGCCTCCTTGGACACAGGGCTGGGCCGCATCACCTTGCCAATGATTACAGGGCATGTGCCCACACACATGTGAGAAATGGCTGTACACACATGTCATGAAGACACACAGACTGCCCCGACCAGTTCATGCACAGACTCACCTGCTTTCACACATACAGTGAGAAGGTAAACACGGCTGCTAGGCATTCATCAAATGCACACACACTCCCAGTCACGGGAATAACCTTGGACATACACGCTGGGGTGCCCCAACTCCTACTCCAGAGCACGGGTGCCGATCCGATCTGATCCTCTTAGAAAGGCAGTGGGAAGACAGTGGAGCTTTGGGCCGGATGTTTAGGATGGGGGGAAGGGTGAGGATGGTCCACCTAAGAGGCTGAGGGCAAAGGTCTCCAGGGCCTCCAGAGGGTCCTTACCTCCCCTGTCCAAGGCGCTCTGAGCCCTTCAAGGTGGCTCTGCCTGGCTGGGATGCACTCCCCTCTGCTCGTAGAAGCAAAGTCAGCTGCCTCCAGACAGGCTTCCACAGTCCTGCCAGAAACCCCACTGGCTTCGAACTAACACGGCAAGGATAGGCAGTTTGGAGTCATGGAGGCTTGGGTTCCAATGTAGACTTTGCCCAATTTTATTTTTAACTGTGTGACCTTGTGTAAGTTGCTTAAATTCTCCAAGACTTAGTTTTCTAGCCCATAAAATGGGAATATTACAAGTCCATAAACTTCTCTCCAGGATTCCTCATTTCTCCCATGTGGAAGCAGAAGCTCAGGTGCTGGAACTGATACTTGAACCTAGATCTCTCTGGATCAAAGTCCACTACAGCTGGTGGCCCCCAGTGACCAGGGGGAAAGATAGCGACTTTCCATTGTCTCAGAGGGAGCTGAGGGAAGCCAGGAGAAGATCCCTAGACCTCTCAAGCTCAACTCTCACTCACCTGTCCCACCCCCACCAGCTACTCAGTTCGGTACTGTGGGTCAAGCCCCAGGCATCAGATGGGGTTAAAAACCCAGCCCTAGGGTGAGAATGGGGGGAAGGTTATAGGGAAGTGGTGCCGAAGTTTGGATTACAAGTCGAGGGGAACCCCTAGCCTTCCCATTTGTATAATAGGGGATATGAGACACTTGTGAGGAGAAATTATTTTCATCTTTATAAGCAACTGAACTTCCTCCTTCCCTGTCCTTCCTTTTTCCCCTGTCCTGTCCCCCTCAAGGGCCCCTGTGTGTCGGGTCTGTGCTGGGCACAGGGCTGTAGCCTCTTCTTGGGAGGGGAAGAGCCTCCGAGCAGGGCAGGGTGGGGTGGGCGCACTCTTGCTGTTGTGCTGTGGACCTGAATAGATTTCCCCTCTCCTTCCTCACCCCTGCTGATTATGGTTTTCTGATCTCCTGGCTGGACTTGGTGGGAGCTTCCCCCCAGCCACCTCCCAGTCCCTACCTGACTGCCATTGGCCAGGGACGCACACCTTTCCAGCCTCAGCCCTGCTCCTGCCCTGCCCAGGGAGGCACCCAGGCTGAAAGGACATGAGGTGAGGGCAGCCACCATCCATTCACCATGCTGACCTCTACTGACCCCTCTGTCCACCTCAGCTTCCTTCCCTTGGGGCCAAAGCCCTGATAGAGACGGTGTGGGCCAGTCGGCTGTATCCAGGGACCCTGGGTGGACGGCCAGGAGACCTGGCTGTAGCCCTGAGCCCTGTCACTACTTCGCTGTGAGATGGCAGGTAATTATTCTGCCTTCTCTGAGTCCCAGTCACCCATCTGGAAGTGAAGGGGCTGAACTGAATCACCTCCGGGGGGTTTCAGCTCTGGAACTCAGGTCTTGGGTCTCCTGGCTCTTACACATCACAGGCTGAGCCATAAACAGACCAAAGGAAGCCCCTATACTCTCCTTCTCCTGGCCCTAGGCCTCTGGCAGGGCTGGCTTCTCAGAACCTTTTTTTTTAATGGTGAAAAAGTGTGCATTTAGAACTAGCCAGCTGGATCCCAGTTTCGTTGGTAACATCCAAAGCACCGTAATGGGGGCCAGTTGCACACATGCCTTCTTCTCCCCATCAGGCCTGATTAGAGTGCTGACCTTGGCCACGTCAATATCATAGAGCTTCTTCACAGCCTGTGATCTGGTGCTTGTTGTCCTTGATGTCCACAATGAACACAGTGTGCTGTTGTCCTCTGTCTTCTTCATGGCAGACTCTGTTGTCAGGGGGAGCTTGATGATGGCGTAGGGGTCAAGCTTGTCTCTCCTGGGGGCGCTCTCCCAAGGATAGTCGGGCTGCCTGCACAGCCGAAGAGTCTTGGGCATCTGGAAGGTGGGTGATGTACGGATCTTGTTTTTTTTTTTTTTTTTTTTGGCTGTGGACGCCTTTCAGCATGGCCTTTTTGGCCTTCAAGCCATTGCTTTGGCTCAGCTTTGACAGGGTCAGGGTCTTCCTTCTTCGCTATTGGCGCCATCTTGGTGAAAAGCCTCAGAACCATTGTTTGAGAAACCTCATCCTGCCTTGGACGGAAGGTAGGCAGAGGCCCTCACCACTATCTCCCAGGTGGACCCATGAGGCCGAAGGGTGCTATTTCCAGCACCAGGGCTTTCAGAAAAGCCTTCCTGGGAAGGTAGATGAACAGAGGTCTGAGCAGAGTGGCCCAGCCCAGCTGTCTCCTGTCTGGGGTTGGCAGGTCCCAGGGGGAGGTCCTCTAGGCCACAAGAGGGGGGACCAAATAGCAGCACTGCATCATCGGAGCACTGGGGCCTGGCCTCAACTGTGCCTCCACTGCTGCCCCTGGAGGACCCCAGGGAAGTCGCTCAGCTCCTGTAATCCTTGGCTCTATCACCTACAGAATGGGAACACCACCACCCACTCTCTCCTGAGACTCCCGGGAAATAACATCAGAGGAACGAAGTCGTGCTGCTTGGTCCCACACTTGCCGTGTGCCAATTTCTGTGCCTGTGGGTGAGATGGGCACTGCGTTGAGAGGAGCAGACAGCCCTAGGCCTGCCTGGTCATTTATGCAAGATCTCACTAGCCAGCCTGGCTCCACCCCCGGGCTGGGGCTGGGCCTCTGCCCCCTGCAGGAGGGCTCTGCACTCCTCCTGCTCAGCTCCCTCACGGGTGGCCTTGTTATTTTACAGAACTGGGAGCAGGCCTGGGGGGGCCAGGCCCAGTCATGGCGTTTCTCCTGAGCACATAACAAAACTCCACCTGTCAAGGCTCTGAGGGAGGCTCTGCGGGGCGTAGCTGTGAAAGGATGCTTTCAGTTCGCCATTGTTCCTTGGTGGTGGCTGCTCTGGAGACAGTGTTTGTTTCTAGCCTCCTGGCTTCAGAAGAGGAACCCAGCCTCACCCCACTACAACACAAGGGCAGCTGGCTGGCTCAGGCAGGTTAGGAGGACCCGGGGGCTAGTGAGCTGGAAGGGGCACTATGCTCACCAAGGCCTGGGGCTGGCATGAACCCAGGCCCTGGGATGGTGTCGATGTGTTATCTGAAACCCATTTCTGCTTCTTGCTTCTCTTTCTCTCTTTAATAACCAGAGGGCTCCTGCACACACAGGAGAGAGACAGAAGAGAGAGAGAGAGAGTGAAAGCACCCTCCAATGGGGTGTGGTCACACTACAATCTCTTCTTCATTTTTCCATCCCGTCAGGATGTTTTTCAACACCAGGGCCAGGATTCGAACAGTCAGTTGTGTGAAATATGGCTCTCTTAACCCCTAGGCAGTGGGCTGGCCCTCTTGCTGCTCTCTTTGAGCCCCCCTAGACTGCATTTGTGCCCTCTGGGATATGGCCACCAACATCCCAGTGGTGAATTTCCATCAAATAAAACCTTCTGTCTTCTTGGGGATCCGTCCCAGGGAAGGAGGACAACTGGCCCTGCTTGGTCACCTGCCTTCCTTTTGATGGACTGCTGTTATTGCCAGAAGAAAGGTCTTGGGCATGACCAGTGGCTGGCCCCTGTCCCCAGCAGAGGAGGAGCAGGGCGCCACTGGGACATTTGTGTGCAGGTAGCAGTCGCCTGTGGCTGAGGTTGCGCTTCCTGGTACAATACAAGCCGGTGTCTCTGCACCTGGAGGGAGGGGAGGCAGCACCCAAGTTTCACCCCTGCACACAGGGACGGAGACCCACCATGCCCACAGCCCACCGCACATAGAGAAGCAGGCTGGGAGAAGGAACAACCTGTTGCGAGACCCTCGGTGAGTGGTGCAGACACAGAATAATCAGGTCTCCTGACACCCTGCCGCAAGCCAGGCCGTGTTTGTCAGTGGCTCTGAGAAGGCCCCTCCAAGTCCTCCCATCCAAGCACAGCACCTTTTGGAATGTGACTCCATCCAAAGGCAACATCTATTTCCAAGCCCTGGATGGCCTCATGGCCTGCTGAAGCAGTGGATGGGGCAGAGGGGAGGCTGTGCATGCCTGGAGCTCAGGCCTGGGGCCCCGCAGCTTCTGTGCTCACTCTCTAGAAGCCCAGCTGGATCAGCACATGGCAGGAGGTCTGTGCAGAGAGGCCCTGCTATCCCGACTGAGCCCAGCCCTGGTCAGCTCACCAGGCAAATGCAGTCACAGGGGTGGGCACCGCAGAACTGCCCTGCCAGCCCTCAAAGGCAGGAAAATCAGCACTGATTGAAGCCATGACGTTTGGACATGATTGGTTACGTAGTGCTGGAGATATGAAGTAGCCAGTGTTAAGGGGGAAAAGCTAAAAATGGGCTCGTGCTTGTCTGCTGTCATTTCAGAATCTTAGAACCTCAAATTGACTCACCCCTTCATCCCCCCAAGACTCGGGCCCCCAGATGTGGGAGCAACATGTGGTCAGTGATGGCTGCCTCATCCACATCATGTCCCTCATGCTTCATCAGGGCTAGACAAGCAGAAGTTGCTCCAAAGTTGCCAAAAAAAACGAGTGAGTGCTCTTTGCACAACCTCTGCTTGCGTACCCCTAGGGAGGGGAGCACACTCCCTCCAGGAGAGTCTCTTCCATCGTGGGATCGCATTGACTGGGAGATCCTCTACCATCTAGAGCAGAGAGCTATGACTCTTCAAGGGCCCTGGCTCTCTTCCTGGTGCCCCCTCTTGTATCTGACGCAGAGGTTTCTGGCATTTGCAAAGCAGCATGACCTCAGAAATGCATCATCAGGTGATTTCTTTGTATTGCAAACATCAGAGTGTCCTACTGCACACCTCGGCTGGATGGCACAGCCTATATGTGCTGTATGGGACCACTGTAGCAGTCCACTGCTGACCAAAGTGTCCTCATGTGGCACGTGACTATTTCCACGTACGCACTATCCCTGGCCACAAACATACCCCTAAGGGAAGTGTTTCCACCAAGGCCTCCCAGAAGCCCAGGCTCTGGAATTACGCAGCGTGGGGGGTCTCAACTCCAGCTCAACCACTGTATGGCCTTGGAAAAGACACGTTCCTTCCCTGAGCCTCAGTATTTTCATCTGGAAAATAGGAGGAGTGAAATTTACTGCCTGGGGTTGCTGTGGGGCTTAAAGAGGAGATGATGTATGTAAAAGGCTCGGTGCATAATCAGGCCTTGATAAAGCTTAGTTCCTGTTCTTCCAGGTACATAAACAGTTCCAGATGGGGAACTCATCCGCACGCAGCATTCGTGTCTAAATAAATAATGTGCAGGTGGGAGAGGAATTGTCAGGTGGTTGGGGAGGGGGAGGGTGCCCCAGCAGGGAATAGTGTAAGCAAAGACTGGAAGGCCCAGTCTGGTTTCAGGGAAGGGTCACTGGGTGGCTCAGTGCTGCTGACATGAAGAGTGACAGCAGGGAAAGTGATGGGAGAGGACAGGCAGCGACACGGAGGGCCCCAGACTTTGGGCTGAGGTGCTTGGGCTTTGCTGGGGGAGATGCGGAGGAGCTGAGGTGTGGGATTCAGGTTGAGGCTGGGTCGGGAGGAGGTGCAGCGTGAGGGAGTTCCTGGGAGCCTGGGCAGGGGAAGTAGGGAGAGTAGCGGCTCTGGTAGGGAGGAAAGCCTGGTCCCAGAGGCTGGCAACTGGGCCCCAGCGTGGGCACAGCTGTCGTGGGAAGCAGGTCCTGGCCCTCTGGTCTAGTAGCTCTACTCTGCATTTTTCAGACCAGGCCCTGGTGGGAAGGGCACCTTTTCTGACCCTTTCAAGCTAAGAACAGACTGTGTGGGAGACCAGAGGAGAAGACCTGGACCAGATCCGCAGCCAGAAAGATGCAGGGAAGATCAGAGAGGGGACTAACCTTCCCCATCCATCTAGTGAGAATTCAGAGAAGTCCCTTTCAAAGTCTGTGTGTTCATCTTACAAGTGACTCTGGACCTCGGACTTAGCTTTCCAGCTTTCTAAGCCTCGCCACAGTCTGAGCCTTGCAGCTGCCTTGGGAAGGAGGGAGGAGGTAAAGATGGTTAGCCCTGTTTTTCAGGTGGGGCAAGCTAGGCCCAGAGAGGGGAAGGGATTTGTTCGAGACCACACAGCATGTGCATGGCAGAGCTGGGCAGGAAGCCAGGCCTCCTGCCTCCCACTCCCAGCCTGGCCTCTGTTCACAGCACTGAGAGATGAGGAAGACGTCTCCCCATTCTGGGTAGGGTGAAGGAGCCAGAGAGAGGTTGACAGCCATCAAGAGATAACACTTAACCCAAACTGACAATTTAATTGTGACAGTGTGGAGGAGGCAGAGTTATGCACGAGGAAATCCAGACGGTCCGAGCCCCCTGGGAGCCTCAGCAGCACCCCAGTTGCCAAGAAACAGGAGAAGTTGGGGATGATGTCACTAGACCCTGCGGCTGAGGTCCGGGGTATGGGTTCCCATCCACCTCTGTGGGGCTGTGGGCCTAGCCACAGGCTGGGGTCCTCAAGGTTAACCCCTTCCCTTATGGGTAGGGCAAAAGGGAACCCCAGTGTGAGGCAGTGACGCGGGGAGCCAGTGCCTGAGCTACCCTTGTTCAGGTGGCTGTGAATACTGGTCCACCAGGCTGCAGCCCCCGAACGACAGGGCCCGGTAGAGTTACTCACGAGACCTCGTGCCCAGCACAGGGCCTTGTAGAGCAGTGCTCAACACTGCTGCCAGAGCTGCTCGATCCCTTTACAAAGCAGGGAGTGTGGGCCACTTCGGGAGGGGACGCGGTGGCATTCCAGCAGCCTTAGGTGATTAAGGGTCCTGAGCAGTCACCCAGAGCAGCTCTCACTGGTGCAGGGCACTGAGCTCCCAGGGGCAGGTCACCAGGCCAAGGTCGGCCAGCAGCTGGGACAACTGGGCCTGAGCGCTACCCTGAGGGGGCAGCTGGCCTTGTGCCTGCAGAGCCTCCTCACACTTCCAGTGGTAAAAGCGCTCCTCCCTCCACCCCTCCTTTCCAAGGTTCTCTTGGAGCTGCCACCAGAGCCCAATATCCTGGTAGAGGGCCTGCCATGCCATCTTCTATCCTGTAACTGGCCCTGGAAAAGTCTGTGACCAAAACGGACCTCACAGAGCCGGGTCCCTGGGACTGTGTATGTGAGATCTGAGAGAAGGCAGTAATCTCTCTCTGGGATGCAAAGGTGTGATCCCATTATGGCATCATGCTGTCTGGGAGATCAGGTCTTCTAGTCAAGGGAGAAAAACACCAAGGAGAAGGAGGAAGGAAGAAGGAAGAGAGGAAACAGGTAAGGGTTGGGGAGACTCAGCCTTGTCCTCCTGACCACCACTGCCAAGTCCTGCACTGTCATTACAGGAGGTACAGGACTAATAAAGGTCCTGTCCCCCAGGGACCAACAACCTGGGTGGGGAGGAGGATGCAGGGTTCTAGGCCCTGCACTGGCTCAGATTTGGTGTGTGGTCCTTCCCTTCTCTAGGTTGTAATTTTCCATCTTTAAAATGGTGGTGTATGTGGAGAGGGTTGGAGAACACTGGGCTCGATATTCAGCAAGATCCCCTCCAGACCTATACAACTACCTTTTTATTTAAAAAGAAAAAAAAAAAAGAGAGAGAGAGAGAGAATTCACATACCATAAATTCACCCTTTATTTTTGCGAGACAGAGATGGAGTGAGGAAGAAGGAGAAGGGGTATCTTTGATAGGGTCTTGTCATTGTGGTCTCTTGTCCCAACCTTTCAGTAGGCCAGGATTACAGGCACAGGCCAGTGTTCCTGGCCCATTCAGGTTGGTCCAGGACCCAAACCTGGGCCTCTCGTGTGGCCCCAGCACAGCAGTGACCTACTACTTGTGCTATCATGATTAGGCCCATTCACCCTTTTAAAATGTGTAGTTCAGAGCCAGCAGTTGACATAATGGTTAAGGTGCTGGATTCCCACATGGTTGACCATGGTTCAAGGCCTGGATCCAGGGGCTTGAACTTCACATTGGGCACATGTGCATGGGTGCTTAGAATCCCAAGAGGAGAATGGAGGAGAAGGGATTGTGGCATGGCCATCCTCCTGGGGGGGAGGGGGGAGTGATTTCTCACTTTCTGTCTCTCCAGTGAGAGATTTTTTAAAAAATCTCTTTAAAAAAACTCAATGAGTTTTTGCATAAGGCACTTGAGTTCCCTGTGTATTCTGGTTATCAGTCCCTTGTCTGAGGCATATTTAACAAAAATATTTTCCCATTCTGAGGGTTGTCGGTTCACACTTGTTACTGTGTCCTTTGCTGTGCAGAAACTTCTTAGTCTAATATAGTCCCACTTGTCTATTTTAGGGATTATTGCCTGTGCTTTGGGAGTCTTATTTAAGAAGTCTTTGCCTACTCCAATGTCTCCCAGAGTTTCCTCAGCATTTTCCACCAGTAGTTTTATTGTTTGAGGTCTTAGGTTCAGATCTTTGATCCATTTTGAGTTGATTGTTGTTAATGGTGAAAGATGGGGGTTCAGTTTCATCTTTCTGCAGGTGGATACCCAGTTTTTCCAGCACCATTTACTAAAGAGGTTTTCCTTTTCCCAATGGATTGACTGATATCCTTTGTTAAAGATCAGTTGGCTGTAAGCTTTGGGGGTTATTTCCGGGGTCTCTATTCTCTTCCATTGGTCCACATGTCTGTTTTTATGTCAATACCATGCTGTTTTGATGACCACAGCTTTATAGTATATGTTGGGATCAGGGAGTGATATGCCTCCTACTCCATTCTTCTCGTGCAGGATTGCTTTTGCAATACGAGGTCTTTTATGATTCCAGACAAATTCTATGATTGTCTTTTCTAGATCTGTGAAGAATATTTCTGGTATTTTGATTGGAATTGCATTAAACATGTAGATTAATTTAGGTAGATGGGAAAATGAGCTGAACAAAAATCTCTCTAGGGAAGACATACAAACAGCCAAAAAGCATATGAGGAAATGCTCAACATCCCTCATCATAAGGGAGATGCAGATAAAAACCACAATGAGATACCACCTAACCCCTGTCAGAATGGCAAAGATTAAGAATATAAAAAGTGATAAGTGTTGGCGGAGATGTGGTGAAAAGGGAACCCTCCTACACTGTTGGTGGGAATGTAAACTGGTTCAACCACTGTGGAGAACAATATGGAGGTTCCTCAAAGATCTACAGATAGAACTACCATTTGATCCAGCAATCCCACTTCTGGATATTTGCCCGAAAGACAGGAGAACGCTGTCAGAAAAGTGCTTGCACATCAATGTTTATTGCAGCATTATTCACAATTGCCAAGACATGGAACCAACCTAAATGTCTACAACTGATGAATGGATTGGAAAAGTGTGGTATATATACTCTATGAAATACTACTCATCCATAAAAAATAACAAGACCCTGGCATTTGATAGAAAGTGGTCAGATATGGAGGATCTATTGCTGAGTGAAGTAAGCCAGGCTATGAAAGAAAGATATTGTATGTATCCACTCAATATATACCGACTATCCGCACTCTATGGTAGAGAGCAAAAAATTGGAGGACATAAAAGCAGTGAAGGTACTTAACGAGAATAGGACAGTGTGGAATGGGGGAGGTGAAGAGAAGAGGATAGAGAAAGATAACAAGTGAACAATAGAGAGGCAGGACGTTAGTGAGAAACAGATATGGCTTATGACCTGTTGATGATGACTTGTATCGTATTCTCAACTGGATTGGTCTGAGAAGTATTTCATGATGGGTAAAGTCTTTTTACAAGCAAAATGAGAAATAGTGATTGACTGTTTAAAAAAATAATTGGAATAATAATAATAATGATTGGGAAAAACAATGAAAAGATATTGAATGAAGAAGTGGGGAGATTAATGTCTCTGTATTGACTGACATGCATGGCATTCCCTTTTGAAAAAGCAATGTAATACACTGTAAAGTTATATGTAATCCAATGTAATATAAAGAAGATTATGATGATAATAAAAATAAAAATAAAAAATAAAAAAAGAAGAAAAGAAAAAAAAAACTCAATGAGTTTTGATATATTTACAAAATTGAGTGACCATCATAACTTTCTAATTTTGAACATTTCCATCTATCACTCCAAAAGAAATCTCATACTTGTTAACAGCCCCTCTCTGTTCCACCCACCACTTCAGTCCCTGGGAACTGCTAATTTCCCTTTTTTTTTCTCTAGGAACTTGCCTATTCCAGCCATCTCAGGGATTCTATTTCTAGTCTATCCCTGTTACAGCATGAATCAATTCTTCTTCTTCTGGATGGATAATATTCTGTTGTGTGATTACATCACATTTTGTTTATCTATCCATCAACTGATGGACATTGAGTTGTTTTCACTTTGGGGCTGTTGTAAATAATGCTGCTATAAACATTCATGTGCAAGCGTTTCTATGAAATGTATGCTTTCAATTCTCTTGTATATATCCCTAAGAATGCTGATCATACGGTAACTCTATACAGCTTCTGGGGAAGTGCCAAACTGTTTTCCGCAGTCCTTGTACCATTTTACAGATCTGCCAGCAACACAAGAGAGTTCTGATTTCTCCACTCGACACTTGTTATTTTTGGTTGTATTTATTATAGCCATCCCAGTAAGTGCGAAATGGTATCTCACTGTGGTTCCGACTTGCATTTCCCTGATGACTAATGAAGTTGAGCACATTTTTTCATGTGCTTATAGGCCGTTTGTGTATTTAGTTTGGGGAAATGTTTATTTACACCTCTTGCCCATTTTAAAAACTGGTTTATTTGTATTTCTCTTGCTGAGTTGTAAGAGTTCCTTATACATTCTGAATACTAGGTTACCAGACCCTTACCAGTTACTTTTTTTTTGCAAACATATTCTCTCATTCTATGGGTTATCTTTTCACCTTCTTGATAGTGTCCTTTGAAGCACAAAGTTTTTCAATTTTGATGAAGCTCAATTTCTCCATTTAAAAAATTTAGTTGCTTACGCTTTAGGGATTATATCAAAGACCATCGTCTAATTCAAGGCCACAACAATTTACACCTGTTTCCTTCTAGTTTTAGCTCTTACATTCAGGTTTCTATTCCATCATGCATTAATTTTTGTATATGGTGTGAGGTAAGGGTCCAGCTTCATTCTTTTGCATGTAGATATCCAGTTGTCCTAGCACCATTTATTTAAAAAATTTTTTCTCCATTGAATTGTTTTGGCATTCTTGTAAAAAAAAAAAAATCAATTGACCTGTGAAGTGACATCCGGGGGATAAGTTATAGTATGATCCACATAGTCACAACCATGGGAAAGGTGGTGTGACAGAGGGAAGAGAACAAATTAGAGATTTGGAGTCCTACAGACCTGTGTTTCTACTCCAAATACAGTTACTCCAGACAAGATATTTCACTTTATTTGTAAAGAAACTGAAACAGGGCCAGTCTGATAGCACAGAGGTTAAGCACTGTGCTCTTACACCTGGATCCAACATGGCTGTGGTTCAAATCCTAGTCCTGGTGGCTTGAAAATTACATTTGCCCAAATTCCTGACAGGGTGGAGAAATGGAAGTAAAAAGAACTGAGGTATGAACATGCCCCATTAGGGAGTGCTTTTTCTCTCTTTCTCTCTCTCTAGTGAATCCATGTGCCTTCTGGCATTAAAAAAGAAAATAAACTAATACATACATCACACTGAACAGATTCTTGTAAAAAAAAAAAATCACTGTAATGTCCAGGAGCCTCAGTTTCTTCCTATCCTGTTCCCAGAGTTGGTAGGAGTCCACAGTGAATAGAAACAGAGGGAGTGGAAGGGCCTTTCTGGTGGTCAAGGGCATGTGCAATGGCTGAGAGGCTAGGCAGTGCAGGGAGGGTGCTGTGGAGACAGCGAGGGGTCTGTAGGCCAAGGGGTAGTGTCAGGAGGCCTTCTCTCTTGTCCTTCAGTTGGTAAAAACACAAAAGACTCTGGCGCCTGAGTCACAGCTCAAAGGACACCTCCCACACACCCCTGGGGAGCCCCATGGTGGAGAGGCCAGCATGACAGCCAGATACCCCTCCCACCACGGGGCAGCCTGAGCAGGCTGCAAGATGCCGTTGGCTCCACCTAAGCCTGAGTCTGGGGCCAGCAGGACTGAGCCTAGAACCAGCCCATGGTGGGTGGGAGCCAGTGGGAGCTTTGTGTCTTTGCGTGTAGGTGAGCCAGACATGTAGGCCGTGGCGAGAAAGCACAAAAGGATGGGGGTGGAAACTAGCATCTGTTGCGCACCTACAATGGCAGAAGGCCCCCTGTGGACTTCATCTCCACCCACAGCCACATGGAGAGACGGGAGTTAGGAGGATCATCCCCATTTCCTAGATGGAAAACCAAGTCAGGTGGGAGGATACATATGCCCAGGATCTCATGGCTGGCAGAAGATGGAGTTTGGCTCTGAGCCCTGTGCCATGTGTCCTGAACCACAAAATGCCAGGCCAGCCAAGAGGAAAGAGGGAAAGAGGAGGGCAGAGCAGAGAGCAGTCTGGCAAAGAGAGGGTCCCACAGAGGAAAACAGAGAGAGGCAGAAACACAAAACAAGAGTGGAGAGAGAGTGAGGCCCTGGCCAGGGTGAGGCCTGGAGCAGGTCCTCTGGGAGTCGCTGAGGGTGGGGACGGCCGGAAACCAGCTCGCGGTGCCTGGAGCCAAGAACCATGCTTGGCCTAGGCTGTGGGGAAAAATTCTCACCTCTAGATACTGGAAACAGGGAGGCTGGCACGGGAGGAGCAGGGGCTGCCTGGGAAGAGGGCAGCAGACTGGACAGCCAGGCCTGCCAAGCAGGGACATCACTGGCCCCAGTAACCACTGAGGTCGCTCAGGCTGGCAGGCCCTTGCTCCTGGACGTGCAGAGCGGCAGGCCTGGAGGCTGGGATGAGGGCGCAATGACCGGCCCTTCCTGGAATGCCGGTTGTTCTCAGGACAAACCTCTTAATGTGTCCTGGAAGGAGAGTGGTTGTGTTGTTTACTGTCCAAACTGGGACACGTATGAATTAAGGGACACCAGACATAAATGGATGGGCCCCAGCCTCCAACGCCCTGTGGCCCAGGCCTGGCCTGTTCCTGCTGCAGCCTTCTCCCAGCTTGCTGCTTCCTCTGCAGACACTTGGGCCTTCACAGCACCTGTAGCGCCCCTGCCCCTGCATCATCTCCAGCACCTCTCCATCTCCCTTCCTTATTCCTCCACACCCCCAAAGGTAAGCCCAAGCAAGGCTGGTGCCTTTGTTAAGCTTTTCCAAAACTCCAAGTGGTTTTCCTTTATGATGCCACAGTCACAATGATGAAATTATTTATTTTTATTATTATTATTATTATTATTGTTACAGGGTTCATGCACTCGTGGGAGAGAGACAGAGAGAAACAGAGAGAAAGTGAGAAAGCACCCCCTGGAGGGATGGCCATGACGAAATTCCTTCTTCTCCACTCTCTTCTTGGGCACACGCACACAAACAGGCCCAGTGTGTTTTCCAAGCCACCGGCTCTAGGACTTGAACTGCATAGTCAGCCATGTGGGATCCAGCTGCCTTGGCACCACACCACCCACTGGCCCCAAATAAATTCTTGCATGTTTGACTCTTTCAAAGCTAAGAGCAGGTGGGTCAAACTGGTCCACGTTGTCTCCTGATTCCCCCAGCCCAAAGGCTCTAACGTGTAATGAACTAAACCTCCAGGCACCCTGTACTGCCCGGAGTTCTGTGCCCACTCTTGCACTTTCTAGTTCTTTCCTATGAAGGACAGAAAGTCCACAAGGGGCTTCTGCAATAGTAGATGCTCAAGAAAGGCTAGTCCCGGGCCAGCCCGTGGTGAGGTGGTTAAGGTGACTAGATCTTACATGGCCAACTTTGCACTTGAGTCCCAAACCTCGTGGCTTGAAAAACACGCCAGACACATGTGCATGTGTGCCCAAAGTCCCGAGAGGAGAATGGAGAAGAGGTTGTGGCCTGGCCATCCCCCCTGGGAAGATGATTTCTCACTTTCTCTCTCTCTCCCGCTGAGATCGCACAGACCCCATAGCAAAACAAAACAAAAACAAAAACAAAAACAAAGGAAAGCCAACACCAAGGAAAGCAGCCTCCTGTACACGATGTGGACTTCTGATTTCTTCAACAGACTGCAGGCCTTCAGGGAGGGCTGCATTCCCTTCCCTTCTCTTCCTCCGTCTCCAGCCTAGAGGTGGGCCTGAGTCAGGGGCTCAAGCTGGACTGGAGGAGTGACTGTAACGCTGAAGAGCTCTGTGTGAGTCACGGAGGGCCAGCACTGGGAGGGGCTCTTCGAGTCAGGAGAGGTCATGTAAATGCAGACACAAAACCACATGAGCGTTCCTGCCTTCAGAGATGGTCTTAGCCAGCCAACCACCTTTTTCTTTTTCTTCAATATTTAAGTGTAGAATTAACTTCACGATAATCACAAAGTTTTGTAACCATCACTACTATCTAGTTCCAGAACATTCTCGCTACTGCACAAAGAAACCCCAGGCCCAATAGCAGTTGTGTCCCCTCTTCCCCTCCCTTAGCTCCTTAACAGCACCAATCCTCTTATTTAAAGCCAAGAAATTGAGACCCAGAGAGCGATGGTGCCTTACTATTATTATTATTAATAATAATAATAATTCATGACAGAGCTGGTGCATGCATGACAGAGAGAAGGAAGGACCTAGCATAGGGCTCAATCTCTCTATGGTCATCCTCCTCTAGTTCTCCAGCTCGCCAGGATCTTGGATGTGCCCACACATGTACCTGGTGAATTTTAAGGCTGACTTGATCAAGAACTCGAACTGCAGTCCGCATGTGGCTTCCAGCTCCATCGTCCAGTATGTTACCAACTGTACCACAGAGGCTGGGCTGAGGATGGTGCCTTATCTAACATCACATTGCCAAGCGGAGGTAAGTCCACCATAGGAGCCCAGGCCTCCTGACACTCAGCCTGCTACTATCAGGCAGCAGGTCCAAGCTCCCTGGAATCCCTAGGTGTGCTCTGGGGCTTGACACAAAATATGAGGTTAGCAAAGGCCTGCAGAATGGAGCCTACCCAGTAGGGGGTGACCATACCACCTGTGACTTGTTCTTACTCACCTAGAGCCCGACCTTGCCCAGAATGGAGACGTGGCCTTCCAGGTGTTGGAGAGAAAGGTCGGAGTCATTTCTAACTCATACCTGTTTCCACAGTAGCCAATGTCCTTCCCACCTGGATGCTCTTCCCCCAGATGAGCATACAGCCTCCTCCTTGCCTCCTTCCTTGCTCCCACAGCCTTTCTCAACAGGGCCTGCCCTGCTCACCCTATTAAGAATTGTAGCCAGGCCTTGTCCCTCCCCTCTGGGCCCCATATCTCTCCAGCTGAGGTCTCCTGCACAGCACAAGCAGCATCTACCTGCCTCACTACACCCTCCCTCCCACATCTGGTCTGGTTATCACCCATCTTCTCCCACGACAAAATAAGCTACATGAGGGCAGAGGTTTGTGTGCTTTGTCACCACTCTAACTCAGAGCCTAGAATGGTGCCTGCCACATAGACAGGCTTAATAAACAATGCTAGGTGAACAGATGAATGAGTGAATGGATGGATGGATGGATGGATGGATGGAGAGATGGAGGGATGAATGGATGAATGTCTAAATGAATGTATGTATGTATGGGTGGGTGGGTAGGTGGATGAATGGAGGATTGGCTATGACTGTATTTGATTACTCGCGTTAATCCAAGGAGTGCTAATACACCTGCTCCCTGGAGGGCAGCCAGAGGCCCAGGGGGGTCTTGTGGGAACTCAGGGCAGATCATTGGCTCCCTGACTTTGGTCCTATCTGGAGAGCCTGAAGTGAGGTCAAGGTGGGCATGGAAGAGGCAGGGGCCAGATTTCCAGGGCTTGCCTCTGTTTTCAGGACCCCAGAATCCAGAGTCCATTTCTGAACCAGCCTTTACTCTTTTCTGGAATCACTTAGCAGCTTCCACATTCCTTAGGCAAACTAGACCAAGAAAGAAAAAGAGGCAGTACTGTTTCCAATGATCTTAGCCCTGTGAGCTCCAGCATTGAAACTGCTATCCATGATGTCACAGGCCCTGGTCCCTCTGGGCAGCATTACTGACACCTCATATGGGAGCTGGGCCCAGGGTCCAACGGTGCTATTTCAGAGCCATGCGAGCACGGCAGGCAGGCAGTGGCTCTTGTGACAAGGCTGGGTCCAGGTACCCTGAGCCAGTCTGAAGCCAGGCCCTAGCAGGAGGGGCATGTGTGTGAAGGGGCCAGGAGAGCACCTTGCTCTGCTGTCCAGTGGCCTCAACGTCCACCCACATGGGGTCTATAGCAGACCTGAGGGTCGCAGAGTAAGCACTCTGATCTGTGGCTTTCCAGGGTGTCAGAGGCTCAGGGCAGTGCAATGCCCTCTCCAAGGCCACTCACACACCTAGGGAGTGACAGCCTTGGGCTTGACCGGTCCTCGATTCTGAAGTCTATGGTCTACTTACAAAGAGAAGGCAAGGCTGTTGCCCAAAAGAAGCTGATGGCCTGAAGCTGACCATGGGGAAACTGCTTGGTCATGTCCAAGTCTTCATTATACAGTTAAGAAAACCAAGGCTCAGAGAGGGGCAGGGGACTGGTCCAAGGTCACACAGCTGATTGGCAGACCAGGCAGGGCTGGGTACAGTCTTTGGATTCCTGGCAGGGAGCACTTCCTGCTATATCCCACAGTTCCATTCGGGGGGAAGCTCTGCTGCTCTGGAAGAGACACCAGGCTTTTCCAGAATCCGGTCTAAGGCTGTCTTCCAGGATATGCTGTCAAGGCTCATTCCTCTGGGAACAGCTGTTGGCAAAAGGAAGTAAGATATTGATTATGGCTGGGGCTGGGGGAGTGGATAGGCTCGGGGGAGGGGAAGTGGTAAAGGAGGGGTGGGGAAGGACAGGAAGTCTCCCTAAAAGTGAACCAAAGGTGTATTTGTTTTTACTTTTGCTCATCTGAATTTTCCAGTCTTAGTTATATAACTAATTTTTCATATTAGAAAGGGATGGACCATGTCATTAGGAGTGGTCTGGGAATCAGAGTTGTTTAAACCCTGACTGGCTGTGTGACCATGAGCTAGTCTCCACCCCTCCCTGGGCCTTCCTTAGAAATGCCAATAAGAGGGTTTCCCTGGGAGAGGTCAATGAATCAAAAGGCTCCCTCGCTCCAGAAACACCTCTCTGTCCATTAACTACAGGCATCAGCCTGCCTAAGGAAGGACGCAGCAACCATCCTGGAGAGAGGTGCCCAGGGAGCAGCCACCGTGCCCTGTGCATGTCCAGTGCTATCCAGAGGTCAGGGGTACTGTCGTGGGCCCCTGTCGGAGGTACTGTCGGAGGCCTCCCTATGGGGAGTGGACACCATCATCGGGCTGCACTGAGGCCTGCATGAACCATCTCTCAACTAGCCCTTCTCGCCCCTCTGTCCAGATGCCAGCCCCACAGGTAACAACTCCTCAAAACCTGGGTCCCAGGAGGGAAGGGACTGGGCAGGGGCCAAGAGCCTTCTCGTCAGCTGAGAACGATACCACCTGGGTCAGTAGGAAAAGTGGTGGGAGGAGGCATCATCTTGAGTGACAGCCTGCCTGACCTCACCTGCCAGGTGAGGGCCAGACTCCAGGCTAGTCAACCTCCCAGGACCTGCCCCCAGGGAAAGATGTTCATGCGTGTGCAGAGCTGAGTGCAGCCTGGCATAAAATAAGTGTGCAGCGACAACTGCTCCGCGCAAGAGAGCTGCAGCCTGTTTGGACAGCAGTGAGAGGCACCTTGACCCCGGCCCACCCACCAGCCTGAGGCCCTGTCCCTAGATGACTCAGGTCATGCCAACTCAAAACTGTCTCTGTCACACATGAGCATGGAGGGAATGACCGGCTGTCACTGTCTGCTGTGGTGGAATGTTCTGGACTCCCCCTCCTGCCCACCTCCGATTTCTAGGCCTGAGGGAAGAACCATGTCTCCCCTCCTCTGAATTATCCCCCACCCCTACTCATCCCTCACCTCCCATCAGCACTGGACCAAACCTCAGAGGCCAAGAATTCAAGGTGGGACTTGGACCCCAGAAGGTCAGGGGTCTTTCTCCAGCGATGCACACCTGAGGGAACTGAGGGACAAAGAGGGGAGGTTGCTCCCTTCCTGTGTATAGCCCCTCCCCAGCCAGTATACAACCCAGTGCCTTGGTGACAGGGCTGGAGCTGAGGCCCATGCTCTCTCCCAGCTTCACTCCCCGGGGGTCCCCAGAGGCTGCTCAGGAGACTGTGCTTCCTCCCTTCCCTCCGGGCCACCCCTCACCTGGTCTTTGTTCGCTCTGTCCTCTGCCCTCTGTCTGGGGTGATTCTTTTTTTTTTTTTTTTTTTTTTTTTTGAGATTTTTGCTATAGGGTACGTTCGCTCGCCAGACAGACAGAGAGACAGAAAGCGAGAAATCACCCCCAGGGGGGATGGTCACGCCGCAATCCCTTCTCCTCCATTCTCCTCTCAGGATCTTAGCCACGCACGCACACGTGCCCGGCATGAGTTTTAAGCCACCGGGTCCGGGACGCGAACTGCGGTCGACTACGTGGGAGTCCAGTGACATAGCCATTACGCTAACTGCTGGTTCCCAGTCTGGGGTGATTCTTGCCAAGCAGGGTCAGCCCCCAGGGAGCAGCCAGCTAATGATCTTCAGATGTCCTGGCCAAGCTCAGCCTCGGCGGGCAGATGTCCAGTCATTCTTGTTGACTGCAGACACTCGGCCAGGGTCTGGCACCTGGCTCCTCCTCTCCTGCCATAGTCACTTCGCTCCCACAGGGATGCAGCAATGACCAGCGTTTAGCCCTAAACCCCGCCAGGGCAGCTGTTTTGAAGTGATCTGGCAAGGAGCAGTGAGGCATTTTGATCATGTGGGAACTTATTTCTCCTTCTCTTAAGCTCCCTCTGGGTCTTGAGCTGGCACTTCTCCTGAGGTAGTGCACACTCTGGACTGGACACAAATGTCTCCCTGCCCTTCCCCTTCTCGTCCTTCATGTTATTGGGCGTCTATGCTTACCAGAGATAGACAGAGACAGACAGGGAGGGACGTGAGAAAGCACCTCACAAGGGAGGTGGCCATGCCACAATCCCTTCTCCATTCTCCTTGGGATTTAGGGGATGCATGCACATGTACCTAGCATGTTTTTCAAGCCACCAGGTCTGGGACTCAAACTGCAGTTGTCACGTGAGACCTAGCCACCCTAACTACCACACCACCAGCTGGGCCAAATGCTGTCTTCTCTAACCCCCATAGGAGACTTATGACAGGAGGACTGTCCTTCATCACTCTACAGGTGAGAACGTGGAGCTCAGAGAAGTGAGGCAACTTGCCCAATGTCATACAACCCCTCTGTGGCCACACTGGGACTCCAGTCCACCTCTGCTAGGGTCTACACTCTGCCTCACAAGCTGGGATGTTTGCAGCAGACTAGAGTGGTGTACCAGGGTCAGTGCCTTGGCGTGGAGGCCCCGTGGCCATGCCAGGGTCAGACCTGAGGCTGCCTTTGCAGCTGACTCGCTAGGCAGTGGAGTTCACGTCCGCCAAGTGGGGAACATTGTCTCACGTTCAGGTAAGGTAATACCACCATCATCACTGCATTCTCAGTGGTGCCCAGGGAGCATTCCAGGAACCAGCCCCGCTGCTAGGACTTCCTGCTGCCAGCGAGCTTGGATTCCAGAGCTCCTTACATGCCGTGGGACCCAGCTAAGTTCTTTGCCTCTCTCTGCCTCCATGTTCTCATCTGTGAAATGGGGCTAATGTTAGCTCCTATCTAGAGTTGTTGAAATCACACAGGTTAATGTTTGTAAAGGGTTACAAGGATGCCTGCACAGGGTACACACCACATCTGGTAGCTCATACAGCATGCGACTTTGTGAGGTGGGTGTTGTGACTGTCCCCAAAGTACAGGTGTGGAAACCGAGGTCATGCGGGACAGTGGTTCCCAAACTTAGTGTGTGGGAGGATCACCTGGAGGGCTTGGTGAACTCCTGAGGGCTGGGCCCTACTCGCAGAGGCTTGGTAAGTCTGGATGGGGTCTGAGAATGTGCATTTAGCATGTTCCCAAGTAGAGCTGGTCTGGGGACCACACTTGGAGACCAACCGCTCTGTTCCTGAGTGTGGCCCCTGTCAGGCCAGAGCTAGCTTGACCAGTAACAGCAGAGGCTCAGTAAATCATTCTGTGTGCAAGTAAGCGAGTGACTACAGAATAGAGGATGTTGGCCTAGGAGCCCCAGAATTTGCTCCGACCCCCTGAAGGCTTTGAGCTTATCACTTTTCTTTCTCGTTTCTGGGGTAATGATAGTCCCCCCTCACAGGGTCACACATGCAGAAGGCTAGGCACAGGCTGACATGTACCAGGGTGGCTAGGCTGGTCTTGGGGGGAGGGGCTGGCCATGGCTGACCACAAGCCCTCACTGCCACCTCTCTCTTCTCCTGACATCGAGGGCTGTGGCTCATCCTTTCGCTTCTTCCTGGATCCTGAGTTAGAAAGATCCCCACCACACTGTCCCCACGCCCCATGGCAGAGGGCAGCAAGCTTGCTGTGGCCACAGGCTGCATAAAGGGGCCTGTGTTCCGGCCGCTCACCTCCCACTGTGCGCCCGGTGGTTTTCTATTTCAGTTGCTGTAAAAATATCACCTTTGATCTCAGCTTGTGGCTCTTAAAAAAAAAAAAGCAGGAACCACCAACAGGCTGGGTTTTCATCCTTCCCTGACCCTCTTCATCTCAGCTCCCACCCCCTGCTCCGTTCTCTCCCTACTCACCCTCTCCATTCTGGTTGTCAGCATCCCACCTGCACCCAGAGCACCTTGGGAGCCCTCTGGCCCCATCTTTGCATGTCTACCCCAATCCTCCCAGGGACTAGGTGCTGACCCGACAGGAGGGTGTGTCGGAGGAGTCTGCCCCCTCCCCCTCTCGCCTGCCCCTTCCCTTCTGCTCCACGATTCTCTGCTCTGCCCGGTCCAGGCTGTCTCCAGCCGCTGTCAGTGCATGGTATCAATCACAGCCCCGGGTCTGCAGAGTTTCGCATCCTCCCCAGACGAGTGAGAACAGCTAGAGGCCTAAATATTTATATCTCGGCATTTACTCAGAGCACGCGGCAGCCCAGATTGCCAGGCCTGATGGTTCTAATATCCCACCTCCTGGCTCAGCGGGCAGACTGACAACCTCCTCCTCCTGTACCCCTCGCACCTTCCCTGTTAGCAGACTAGGTGACACACACCCTGGTCACTCACCCAGGGCAGTTCCCCGTGTGCCCTCCTTTCCAAGACACCCCGCACACTGAAGCCCAGGCCAGAGTTGTTCTGGTCAGAAAGTCACCTTTTCACCTCCTTCCCTGCCACCCCTCTGCTTAGTGAGGTCATCTCCCAGGGTCCTCGCTCTGGAGAGTGGTTAGAGATTCCTGCCACTTCCCTGAGAAGTTTCTTGGCTGACAGGCATTTTGTGCCAATTGAGAGGGCAAATAAACCTTGAGCCTCTGACTCACACTAGGCTTTGGGCTGTCAAGATGTGTTTTGGCTAAACATTCAACAAACATCTCTGTCCACTGGTCATCTGTGTGGGCCATGCTGCCCTTTCCAGGGAGAGCCCCTCCCCCAGCCTCTGCAGGAGGATAGGAAGATGCATGTAGTGGTCAGGTGACAGGGCACGCAGGCGCTGGGGCACTGGAGGAGCAGAAATAGCAAGCTTGGGAGTTTGCAGGAAGCGGGGGCCTCCCTGATGGAATGGGTGACTGCTGATGGAGCCATGGCTGGGGGCTCAAGGTGGAGTGAGAAAGGCCTGTTGTGAGGA